>JAKTUZ010000012.1:0-316337 GCA_030556945.1 Hyphopichia buzzinii | reverse complement strand
CTTTCCAACAGCATCATCTTCTCTTAGTTCCATAGGATATAGCTTGTAATAAAATATTTATGATTGATAATTACATGTAAGTGTATCATCTTTGTACGTTGTACTAATTGCTCATCGATCCAAAAACGTCAGTCATATCATTTCAACAGTGATTTTCACAGTTTTCAATGTGAAATTATCCGTCAATGTACCTACTATTTACCTCTGTAATACACACCGTCACGGCGCTACAAGTAGAAAATCTCTGTCCTCCCGAAACTGCATCCAGCACGGCGGAAACATCCTCCAAAAAGATCGAATCTATATCTGAACTTATTTTCACTTTCTATCAAATGACTTACATTTCGCTTGGGGTTTTCGAGTTTCTCATTTTAGTTTTGTATTGATGCCAAATCGGTAAACGTAGCTGCAAAATTAATTCTCAATCGTCACTAATTAAAACTTCTGCATTTTTTGTACTGTTCCCAGGCAGGTGTGTTTTTCCAGCAGTTATTCCGGTCCCGACTTTTCCCATCCAGCTTGAGTGCACAAATTATTACAGATTGCTAGGGATGGTCTAATACAAGTATCAATAATTAGGTATTGAACAACCTATTCTCATTGGTGTCATTTAGCTCAGTAATTCTGTATTTGTTTCCCAAATATGACGTGAACCAACAAACAAAAATACAGATCAATGGATTCGGCTTTCTACACTATCTATACCCTTCCTGAATAAATAAAGAGCTAATTGGCGTTGAAGTGTTCGTATTGTTCAACCGCTGTATCTTGGTAAGCAACAAAATGAGTTAAAATGAACCAAAAAAAAGCTCTCTTCTCAATTTGGAGGCAGTGAAGTCTTTCCGGTTTATATGAAGTAAGGGGTAGAAATGTCTTGAATACGTACAATCATGAAAGCGAACCAAATACCACTCAACGATTAATCATTTTTAGTAAGGGTAGCGTATCCAATTTAACACTGCGTGCTTTAAGTATAAAAGGTTCGCTTACACATTAACCGGTTTATCCTGATTATCTCAACTACCGGCAAAAGCCTTCTTCTTTCCGAAATTAACCACTCAAGCATGAGATTGATGCACATCTAGCTAACCAATTAGCTCATTTTAACGAAAATTAGCCTCAGTAAACTATGTACACACCACCTCGCCTTGACTTTCATAATTTGAATTTTTTGGGGCCTATTTTCGATGAAATAAAAAATAAAACAAAAAGAAACGGCTTTAGTCGGATTTTTTACGGGTTTCATTTCGGGCCTTGCCGCAAATCGGTCGAATTTGTTTGGCTTCAAAGGATCGACGTGAGCATTCTTGTTACAAAAGAAGTGCAAACGAGGCAACGTCAATTCCACTTTTGCGGTTGCCATTCGTCAAAGAACATGAAAAGCGATAAATTCCGTCAAGACTACTTCGACACAAAGTTGTGCTTACTTCGCAAATTCGGCCACAAATGTTAGGATTTAAGACTCATGCCATATCCGGAAGTAGTAGTCGTTCTGCGTGTTGCCTTATGCAGTCCTGAGGAGATTATCTGATGAATCTTAAGTCTTCGCACAATAGAGATTGCAAACGTAAAAAATACGAAAATCATTTTTTTTTACTGAACTGCAATATGTGGGTTTGTGATTGGATAACAATATGGAAAGGGAGAAGAATTGTGCAGCCTTCCGCGAGCCGTATTATGTAACCGTTTAAGCCACTTAAAAAATTTAACTATAAAAGGAGCCAGAGAAGCCAAATTTTTCAATATATTCAACTGCTACTGACTTCAGAAATGGAAAAAACTAATTCCGCTGAAGGCTACGAGCCAAAAAATTCTAATCCTGATGACATAGAATTGCAAACAGAAAAATTACCATCTGACCAACCTCCTTTGGGAGCAAAAGCTGCCGATACCGAATCCAATGAGCTTCAGTTGGTTGACTCTGAGAATTCATCAAAATACGAGAAGTCTCGTGGTGTCAGACGTATCGAGAACGTCAAATACTTGATGGACACTGCCAAAAATGGAAGAACCATAATGGTTACATTCTGGGTCTGTATTTTACTTATCGGTTGGGTATACTCCTTGGATGCATCCACCACTGCAAACTATGCCATCCCTGCAGCTTCTAGTTTCAGCAGACACTCCATGATTTCCACCGTGAACATTGCTAGTTCCATCATTGGCTCTGTCGTGCAACCCTTCCAAGCGAAGTTTTCCGATATCACTTCCAGACCTCTTTGTTTCCTTCTTTCTTTGGCATTCTATACTGTGGGTACTGTCGTCGCTGCTGCCTCCAATAACATTGCTTGTTACGTTGTGGGGTCAGTGTTGTACGCTGTCGGTTCTAACGGTATATCCTTCTTATTGGACGTCATTGTGGCTGATTTAACCAGTTTGAAATGGAGGGGTTTGGTGAATGGGCTTATGACTTCCCCTTATGTCATCAACGTTTGGTTTTCTGGTTTGATTGTTGACGCCATTTTGAAGCATAATTGGAGATGGGGTTACGGTATGTTCGCTATCATCATGCCAGTGGTTGTAATCCCAATTATTGGTGTTTTGTACATGATGGAGCGTAAAGCCCAAAAACATGTTGTTAAGGTGGAGAGACCCAAAAAATCATTCATGAAAGTAGTTTGGGACTCAGCCATCGAAATCGACGCCTTTGGTTTGATACTTATGGGCTTTGGTTGGTCATTGTTCTTGTTACCCTTTTCTTTATACTCCTATGCGAAAGGAGGTTGGAGCAACCCAAGTCTTATCGCTATGCTCGTGGTTGGTCCAGTGATATTGGTGGTTTATGCTGCTTACGAAATTTTTTGGGCTCCATTTCCATCTATGCCTAAGAGAATCCTCTACAATAAAACTTTTGTCACTTGTGTTCTCATAAATGTTGTTTACATGTTAGCTGATGGTATCGCAAACCAATATTTATCTACCATAGTATACATTGGTAAACCTTGGTCAGATCAAAACTGGACTTACTTTAATAACACTTTAACCGTTTCTTTATGTTTCTTTGGTGTTATCGCTGGTATTCACTTCAGAATTGCTCAGAGGTACAAATACTTGAGTACCATGGGTATTTGCTTCAGACTTGTGGCATACTGTCTCCCACTTAGAGCTAAAGGTACATTGGCAGATACCGGCTCGTTCGTCATGTCACAAGTATTCCTTGGTATTGGTTCTGCCTATAACACCATCGGAACAACGATCTCAACTCAAGCATCAGTTCCTCATCAAGATATGTCCTTAGTTATGGCTTTGGTGCTTCTTTGGTCAACCATTGCTAGTGCAATCGGATATTCCATCTCAGCCCCTATCTGGACTTCTAAGATGCCTGACTTAATGAGAAGATTCATTCCAAGTTCTGTTTCAGATGCTGACGTTTTAGCTTATTACACGGACATGACTTCAATCAGAGAATTGCCCTTCGATCACGAAGTCAGACAAGGTACTATTAAAGCCATGACTTATATTGCTCCATACTTATTCGCACCACCAGTCGCCATGGAATTCATCAACATCATTTTAAGTTTGTTCCAGACCAACTACTACTTGGGTGACACCCAGAATGCTATTGAAGACCAAAATGGAGCAGATCCAAGTCACCCAGAAAGAGCAAAGAGAGAAATACCTGATACCTTGAAAGGCAAAATTCTTTATTTGTTCAGTTAATCTCTTCTACAGTTTTCGAATTCTCTTCTTGCTTGGATGTTAATAAAAAAATCGTTTCAAGCACAGATGCTCTATCACATTGAAATCACTTATTTCAAACTTTTTAGCTAAATCCTTGTTCATTCTAATCGACATATATTTTTTTCATCCACCATTGTAGATCTCCTGGAGTCAAATATAAGATCACCATCAAACTCACCTTCGACTTTTTGCAGCAATTGACACTTTGCAGTCAAACTTAGCCTGTTGCATAAAAAATAGTGGTGCCAAGACTTGGATATATGCTTATTGTCTTCGGGGATTATTTAGCAACATGATTACATAATACATTATCAAACAAATATGATAAGGTGCGACGAGGCTTTTGTCCACAAGAAAACAAGAATTTTGTAAGTAGCAAGTGTTAACTAAACAATATCGGCAGTGCCCCGATTGTTCAGAAGAGCCAAAAGTCAGGTGGGTAAAATTCACTCCAAGTTGTGATATGACAATAATAGTAGTAATCTTTGTAAGCCATGAATCGTTCGTAATTGTCGTGATGGCAATGACGCAAAATATCGCCCAAATGCTAAACATGACATGAGTCTGCTATTCATTTTGAAGACTCTTGAAGATGGGTTAGACCGGAATAAAAAATTTGCTTGGTTTTTTTAGCCCTAAAGTGCCACAGCGAGCCTACATGAAACTTGTAACAAAACGTGTATAAGAAAATTAAAACCTTAGATAAAATCTTAAAGGGAAATTTTACTTAATAAAGATTGGCGAACCGAAAGTTAAAGAGAGGTTTGAAGAATGTCAAAAATATCCAATAGTAAAAGTTGATAAAAAAATTTAGTGCTGAAATTGAAATCAGATGAGTGGGTATACTCAATTGTAAAACATGATTCAATCAGATGAAAGCACCAAGAAAGAGTGGAATAACAGCACCGAATAAAGCAACAGCTTTAGTTGGAGCTTTACCCTCGTAAGCAGAGACTGGTTGGGAAGGACCGGCAACAGAGTTGGAGCTAACGCTTGGGTTACCTGAATTACCTGGGTTACCTGAGCTACCTGAGCCTGGAGTAGGAACGACATCAGTTGAAGTAACGGTGTTTCCGGCTGGGGCTGGAGGTGGGACTTCGGTAGTGATGACAGTTGTGCATGGCTCAGTTGAACCTGATGGGGTGAAAACTGAGGTGGTGGTGACGGTCACAACGGTAGGAGGAGAACCACCTGGGGTCTTGACAATAACTGAACTGCATCCACATTCTTTTGGACCTGGAATAGTCTCAGTGGTGGTATAGGTTTCGGTCCATGGGGTGGTGATGGTTGAGGGACCATCGCCTGGAGTCTTGACAACGACATATGGAGGACCGTTAGGTGGAGTGGTGGTGAAAGTGGTGGTGAAAGTACCGGTCCATGGAGTGGTGGTGGTAGATTCACCTGGTGTCTTAACAACAACTTCAGTGCTTCCACTTGGGTCAGTGGTGGTTTCAGTGGTGGTGAAGGTACCGGTCCATGGGGTGGTGGTGGTAGATGGACCACCGCCTGGGGTCTTAACAACAACTTCGGTGCTTCCACTTGGGTCAGTGGTGGTTTCAGTGGTGGTGAAGGTACCGGTCCATGGGGTGGTGGTGGTAGATGGACCACCGCCTGGGGTCTTAACAACAACTTCGGTGCTTCCACTTGGGTCAGTGGTGGTTTCAGTGGTGGTGAAAGAACCGGTCCATGGGGTGGTGGTGGTGGAGATACCTGGTACAGGAGCTGGAGGAGTCTCAACAACGACATAGGTGGTGGTGGAGTCGGACTTGGTCGTGGTAGTAGTACCTGTACCACTCCATGGAGTGGTGGTGGTAGAGAGTTCTGGTACAGGAGCTGGAGGAGTCTCAACAACGACATAGGTGGTGGTGGAGTCGGACTTGGTCGTGGTAGTAGTACCTGTACCACTCCATGGAGTGGTGGTGGTAGAGAGTTCTGGTACAGGAGCTGGAGGAGTCTCAACAACGACATAGGTGGTGGTGGAGTCGGACTTGGTCGTGGTAGTAGTACCTGTACCAGTCCATGGGGTGGTGGTGGTAGAAAGTTCTGGTTCTGAAGCAGATGAAGAAGGAGATGGAGTTTCAACGACGACAACTGTGGTGGTAGAGTCGGAGCTGGTGGTGGTAGAAGTACCTGTACCAGTCCATGGGGTGGTGGTGGTAGAAAGTTCTGGTTCTGAAGCAGATGAAGAAGGAGATGGAGTTTCAACGACGACAACTGTGGTGGTAGAGTCGGAGCTGGTGGTGGTAGAAGTACCTGTACCAGTCCATGGGGTGGTGATAGTCGAAGGGACTGGACCGGGAGTTTCAACAATAATGGACTCAGTTTCCCCTGATTTAGTTGGGGTAACAGTACGAGTGGTTGTTTGTGATCCTGTCCATGGAATGGTAGTAGTGGCAGTATTCTTAATGCAGAATCCAGTATCTGGGTCCAGATGAGACCATGGCACATCAGCCATTTGCATCAAATTTCCACTTGGATCAGTAATGTTAAGACTTAAAGCAGAAGGTCCATTTTGGTTATAGAGAATAACCTTTATAGGGTAAGATACACCAGCGAGCATATTCAACAGAGTGGTTCTTGTGTCCCCTTCTTTAGTCCAAGTAACTTGTGCATTAGAGATAGAAGCATTGTTTGGACCACAACATTGAGATGCGATTCCACTTCCAATAGACATGGTAGCAGTATTGTCAACTTGACTCAAAGCGAACTTGTAAAGGCCAGCGGTCTCTGGAGTAAAGAAACCAGTTAATCTTACACCATAATAATTGATGTTAAGAGTCTCTCCATAGACTTGACCCTGGGTATTACCGCTAACTACTGGAATCCAGAAGTTAGGATCGGTAAGGCCATAAGTAGTCTTGGTTGGAGTCATTCCGTTAAGAGTACTGAGGTATCCTGGAATAGCTTGATCATGTTCAGCATTTTCGAAAAACTCAACTTCAAGACCAGAAGCAGTGTTCACAGGGTAACAGCCAGATACGGCAGAGGCCACGGGTAAAAGTAACCCAAGGGCGTAGAAGGCTTTCATCTGGTAGTTGGATATCTGAAAAAATTGTAGTTCTTGGGAGGATTCCAAAGAGTTTATATACGAAATTTTATTCTCAAGTGACCAAGCGTATAAGTTATCGAAGCCAGAAGTACGATCACTTTTACTATTGTATCTCACAGGGTTCTTCCCCTTAGGGAAAGGATTTTGGCCAAAAGGGATTGAACGCAACTCGTACTAATATGTCGAGGATGGTTCTCTCTTTTCTCGTAACACATGCCGAGTTTTGTGAACCCAGTTCTATTGTTCTGTAAGACGGGAATTATACACCTTCATTACTGCAGCATTACATTTTATTGGGCTGCAACCCAAAATTGATAATGTACCCGATTAGTGTTCACTTTTGGCTCAAAGAAGCAAGTGGTAAGTGATAGAGCTGGGAGTAATTCAATTACAAGATTTGACCGTACAATTTCATGGCAACATCTGAATAATTAACATAATTAACAAAGGATCTTCATTATATTCACTTAATTGTAGTTAAGTGAAAGGAATTCCTTGAGTGGATCCCGAAAATGCTTGAAACCAACGTAATCATCTCAAATGTGCAGAAAATTTCAGGGATTCGTAAGTGGTATCACATATGCACTGGAACACTTCGTGACCCTGTGGTTCGTGTTCCCGGTGTCACTCTTCCCAACTTTGCAGTCTGAATTATGCTCGGCAAAACAATCTCAAAAGTCTATTCCTTATTTGACTCGATGTACCCCCGGCTATACAGGGAATAAGCATTATGAATAAGTTGATAAGATTGACTGTCTGTAATCGAATAATACAATTATATTTGTAATTTAAACAGAATCGTTCAATCAAATGAACTTAGGATCGTCCATTCGATCCCAAATTCTCGCAGCACATCACAGTAAAAGACTTGGTTTCAAACGATGCACAGCTTCAAAGGGAATGGTGTTTTCGAAACTGGCTTTCGAATACCATGCGAGGTGTGTGTATTAAACCCACTTTCCTCCTGTTCTTGCTTGATGTGGATGCATGAATGCGAGTTTCAAGAGTACCAAATGATTTTCAATGATATAGTATTGATTCATGTACAGCTTCTTACTGAATCCTAGCTTCATGTAATATCTTCTGAAGTTATATAAGCATGTATACATACTTATTATCCAATTAAATCATTTCAGCAAACAAGTCTCGATTTGTATTAAAACATTACTTCGCCCTTTTGCGCAGAACTTTATTATGCGCACCTATTGATTGTTCAAACTGAGAAGAGTATTGATATGGAAAGCGCTTAAATTGAGATTGTCTCGAGGATCATATGAATAATGAATATTCAAATTACCCTCTTCACAGATATCAAAGGTTGCTCTGAGTTTATATCACTATACAGAACGGTGTCTTAGAATCTGTACTTAGTTCATTTTGGTTGTTTGTTTTGAAAATCATAAGCACAATTTTTTGCATCGATGCCCAATAGCCGTGAAGTGATTCGAGAATTATTATGACCAAAAAAATAGTAGAAGATGTTAAGTATTTCACCTAGTCATTATAAGGTCGTTTTCGTATACTGCAAAGGGTCCCGTCATATAAGTCCAATTGAATCGAAGCACTTGGTACACCACTCCATCGTGCAGTCAGTGGATAATGTTGAACAATAAGAATTATAATCACTGTTGACCAGCACATGCACGCAAATTCTAACATCGGCTATAGAAAGGTATTCCCTATTGTGGCGAATAGAATCGACCGACTCGTAGAAGAGGGATTGCCGGATTTCTTCAATTATACAAGCATAATTGTCGAAATTCTTGCCGTAGCTTATAACGATTTTTAACAATAGACTATTTTCCAAGCTCACTAGACCGCATTGTTCAATTAGTGAGAAATGAGTTTACAACATTTTTCTCAGTTACTTCGTTTAGTTTTCTTAGGGTTTAACCGAATTTTATTATTAGAAGCATCGAGACAGGTAACCTTGTTCTATTGTCCTTTAAATTTGTGAAAGTAATACCACCTCTTCGGTCGGATGAGATTAGCGGTCTTTCAAACCCTTGCATGTCCAAAATTTACTGTATTTCAAATAGCTCTTCCGACTTATGCAGTATCCTTTCTATCGTTCGAAACCTGAAGCTTGCATATTTGTGCTGAAGAAGGAATCCTTCATGGCCGCAGATCAAATTTGAACCTTAAGTCTGCAATATTATCTTCAAATTCCGCTGTAAATCTCGATTGTTGGTTGTAATTGAGGAGGAGATGCATCAGCCTGCACGGAAATAACAAGCATCTTTCAATGATTCTGTGCCCATACATATCCATACATGTAGTTATATGCTTCCCGATTGTCCCCGAATATGATGCATATACATCCGAGCCCATAAGTAGAATAATCCAAAACAGGTTCCCTAACAACTCAACTAGTCTATTCCAAACATAGATCATGCACAGCTGAAATAAAGTTGATGCATTTACGACTGTATCTAACCTTTTCGAAATTGGATGATGCCTTCAATGCGTTCTATAGACTTTCCGGATACTTGGAGGGAACTCTTTTCGGACATGAAGTATCCCAAAAGGTTTACGAAGATTCTCGAAAGGTCTAGGAAGAACGGATGATACTGCAGCTCACCTGTGAAAGCTTCAAACATTATCACGGCGTTTTTTTTTTGTAATTCTCGTATGCAGATTAGTTTCCAGAAAGACTTTGGCTTCTATGGCCCTTATTCGAGCGTAAGCCACACATATGAATCACTTAGGAGAAAACCCAGCTTCAAGCAAAGACAGTATAACAGGGAACCACTCCCACAGTTTAAACTAGTACGAAACACGAGCGTCTCGATTATATACGCCTATCAAAACACAAGGTCGGCAAAGCTAATGTTTCCTATCATTTGATAATCGAGAGATTATGGCGACCACCCAGATTCGAAATGATATGTTCCTGTGTCTTTGGCGGTCATTCGGGATACCGAAAAAGGATAAATTCATTGAGCTCTTGACTACTGGCCACTATCTTCGTGATGCAGCGATGAAAGTGAGAAACCAGCATCCAGTGTCATGCATATCAGTAAATCTTTGGATTCTGGCTCATTCGAAGACAATTTCAGGTTGGTTCATTCAAGTCTAGTTTGAACGTATTGACCTATTGCAACCGAACCCTGAAGCTTCTGAAAACTTCAAATTCGAAGTGAAGATGGTTACATCGGAAGCACTGTTTTATTTGTTCAAGGTATTGCCGCTATTCGATGATATCCGCTAGGTAACAACGAACAAAAAGGGACAATGGGGAAGTTCTTCCGGATCACAGGTGGATCGTGACATTCTTACGATGGCAGAGGTTCGAGATAATATGTTTTCAAAGCATTTTGTGTTTGACTGCCGTCTCTGGGATGTTGTTGCTAGACGAAATTATGTCCGTGGACTTTTGTTTTCCTTCTTCGTGATACAACAATGGAAGTGGGAAACCGAGTCATTGATACAATTCAGGCCAGAATCCCTTCGAAAGTCAGACTATTCGGAGACAAATCCATATTGTCTAGTTTGGATCTTTTTCCAGTCTCAGATTACAACCATCAAAGTTCGCTTGGCTTGTTCCATTCCAAACACATTTTCTGATTGCAGCCGTTTCCCTTAGCTCAAAGAGGACTTTAAGACTCTTAGCAGAGACGTGACCGTTGAAAGCCATTTCCAATTGGTCAAGACTTAGCCGGATTTGGTATTCAGCAACACAAGCTTGCCCGCGGAGAATTCGTTTGTCATCACAAGTGAATCGTGACATTCGATCGACGACCGACATGTTATGTCTCCGTCACATTGTATCTTCGACCGACATCTTCAGAATACGAGAACAAAATGAGAACATTGGTTTCGTGAACGCCGGGTCACCATGTCCGTGTTGCGGCGAGGAAACTGAGAAACCAAGTCATCAAAATGGTGCATGGCAACATATCTCTGAATTTCAGATTGTTTGAGGCCAAGCCAAGGCTAGTTTGTTCGATTCTATCCTCAATTCCTGATTTCCATTGGTCTTCGAGGTTGTCGACAACTTGAAAAATCAAACAAAAAGCACCAGCAGCCAAACCCATTCGACCAAGCTCAATTTCATGTAGCTACACCGTGGCCAAAAAAAGAAGCTATAAATGAGCCTTTTGCTCACTAGCCACATTTCCCGAGAGACATAGTATCACTGTGTATGTTGAACATTGTGAGTATTTAAACTATATCAAATAGCTAATGAAGACAATTGACAAAAAACAATACTCATCCCTGAGGTAGTAAATTCTCGCAAAAGACTGCATGTTCATAAAGGAAAAAAAACCATATATGGCTAGAGCCACATGGAAACTTAATAAAATGAGGCGTTAGGGCAAGGATGATACTTGAAATTAAGGGTGACCCAATAACTTGGAGTCTAACACCAACCCCTTCTTTATGAAACCAATTGAAGCAGAAGTTAGATTTTTACAAAAGGATAAGATATACTCTTTTTCTGATGAAGTTAGAGGGTATGTAACCATCACTCTCAATAAGCCGAGAGAGATAAGCGAGATCGTGATGAAATTGGTCGGCTCGGCTATTTCTACCAACCCCTATTTAGTCGACATTATAACAAATTCCTTCACCGAGAAACATGTTTTTCTCAATCAGAAGAGAACTGTGTTTTGGTCTCCCACCGAAACCGGTACCTTATTCGATACTTGCACCTACTCATTCCCGTTCAATTTCACCTTTCCCGGGCCCGATTTTGCTCCGGAGTGTTTGAGAAATGGTCGCGGAGTACATTTCGACAAAATGCTAGACGAAGAACATGCAAGCTGCTTGAGATTACCACCTTCCGAATTCTGGTATAGTGGTCCGAGCAAACATTGTGGGGTAAAGTATGAGGTCGAAGCCTATGTTAGAACACCCACAAACCGCAACATCAATAAAGAGCAACAGAAACTAGTTGCGGCGCCGCTCAAACTCATGACTGCTGTCATGGTCCAGTTTCAACCTGACAACGTCAACTCTTCTTTTCCTTTCAGCCATGTTGCAAAATCAAATCAGATTATGCCGGATACGGACACTTCTCCCGTAGAGATAAGCTTCGAAAAATGTCTGTTAAAAAGATGGTTCGCTTTAGGTGAAATGAAAATCCCCTTTGGACTCAAAGTAGATTTCAACAGACAGGACGGTTTCATTGGTGAAATTGGTGAAACTAAGAGACTTTTGAAACCGGGAGATAGAGCAGCAGACGTGCTAGCTATTTCATTGATTTCTCCTTTCTCTAGTGGGGATATTTCTAATATCCTCATGGACCAAAATGGTGAACATTACTGTGTGATTCCTTCTCTTTTTATCACAAGGATAAGTATAAAAATGGAATCTCAGTTGACTTTCCACGGTGCTTCTCATGAGACGGTTACTAAAAGTATTTGGCTAGTAGATGAAAACAGGTACCATAGAATTCCTTTAAGTGATTTTACCCCTCTCAAAGAGGCTGAACCGTTCAACGATAGCTTTCAGGAGGAACTCGAAATGTATTATGAACCAGGTCGTCATCAGATCTTTCAAATACCAAGTCAATGGATAAATTTCCAGATTCCAAACTTCTGCCAGTCTTTTGTAACATGTTGCATGAAGAAGAACTATACCTTACATACGGAACTCACCGTAAAGAGCAACATCAATCTTGCAGAAAAAGTTGTGAGAATCTCCTCCCCCTTTATAATGATGAATAATTTCAATGCTTGCGAGAAACCGTTAAGGGACGATTCGAAACCAGGTGTTTTGCAAACCAAGCTCACAAGAACGAGCAATACTAATATATTATAACCGATGTTTTTAGCCAATATATGGAAAATTTTTTACAATAATGTATGAGTTTTAAAATATTCACAAAAATGGTTCTTAGAGAATTTCTCAAAATTTAGAGATTTTGCAACTAAAATTCGAAAAACATTTGGTCCACCCCGGGGGATTTCACAAAAAAACTGATTTTTTCACTTTTTTTTCAAACGTGAGAAGACTCCACAGCAAAGCACTACTTTAACGGAGAGAGTCATATCTACACCCATTGAGAATCGGAAATAATCAGTCTACCAGTAAAGTGGCGCAATAAGATTACCTCTGTAGTTGCTGCAGAGAGCACATTCTTCACTCGAAACAGATGTTTAGAAGACTCGGTATGCCTCGTACCATATTATCCTGTTGTTTTAGTCAGTCGATGGAACACAGATAGGAACAACTAGAAAATAATCTGGAGGAAATCTAAATTCATGCTACATTGACAGTAAATGTAAAAGTAGCCTGAATGGCTAAAATTTACTCTCAAAAAAAAACTTGCATATACGCCAAGTCTAATTTAATCATAAATCTTTTCTTCCCAACACTCATAGCTTAAAGTTTATTCAAGTATTATAAATAGGCAGTATAATCCCCTTTCTGTCCATCATGAAAAGCTCCACCAACAGAGACCGTGAAGCTGTTTCCGAATTTTCAGAGATTTCGGATATATCAGCCATGGATGCAAGAGAATCAACAGTTGGCCCCAGTACCCATAGACTTCGGTTTAGCCCTACAAATAAACACAGAGAAGAAGAGCATACCACAGAAGTCGAACCTGAGGCTTCCAACTTCACAAAGGTTTCCTCAAGATGCCGCACCGTGTTCAAGAAGTACGCATCTTTCGTTGGCCCCGGATTAATGGTTTCTGTTGCTTACATGGATCCAGGTAACTATGCCACTGGTGTCACTGCAGGTGCTTCCAACCGGTTTTCCCTTCTCTTTATTGTGCTATTGTCCAATGTCATTGCAATATTCTTACAAACCCTTTGTATCAAACTTGGCTCAGTTACAGGCTATGATCTAGCTCGTTGTTGTCGCGAATACTTCCCCAGATGGTTGAACATTGTGTTATGGATCTTGGCAGAGTGTGCTATTATTGCTACAGACGTGGCCGAGGTTATCGGCTCGGCCATCGCTCTTAACATCTTAATTCGGGTTCCTCTACCTGCCGGTGTTGTTATAACAATTGTCGATGTCTTGTTCGTTTTGATAGCTTACAAGAATGATACCTCACTGACCAAGTTTGTCAAATTTTTCGAATATGCAGTGGCTTTATTGGTTGTTGCCGTGACGGTATGCTTTGCAGTTGAGTTGGCAAGTATCCCTGGCGATATGGAAACAGTCAGACAAGTTTTCAGAGGTTACGTACCAAGTCACGAAATGTTTCAAGGAAAAGGTATGACTATTGCTACTTCTATTATCGGTTCCACGGTCATGATTCACTCTTTGTTTTTAGGTAGCGGCTTGGTACAACCAAGATTGAGAGAATATGATGTTCTTCATGGCCATGTCAAATTCAGTGATGTTATCGAAGATTATGATGAAAAGGAAGATGAAAATGAGAAATATGCCAAAGAGTCGGATTTTTTCTACAAGCACTACAAACCGTCTTACCAAGCTATTAAATACTCATTGAAATATTCCATCATTGAATTAGTGGTGACTCTTTCAACTTTTGCATTGTTTGTCAACTCAGCCATCTTGGTTGTTTCAGGTACTACTTTATATGGTACTGACGAAGCCATCGACGCTGATTTGTACACCATTCACGATCTTCTTCTGAAAACTCTAGCTCCAGTTGTCGGTACGGTATTTATGTTAGCTCTCTTATTCAGTGGGCAAAGTGCTGGTATTGTCTGTACCATAGCTGGACAAATGGTCAGTGAAGGTCATATCAATTGGACCTTAAAGCCTTGGATAAGAAGATTGGTCACCAGAGGCATTTCCATCATTCCATGTTTGATCATTTCACTCTGCATTGGTAGGAACGGTTTGGGTATTGCATTGAACATCTCACAAGTTGTCATTTCCATTTTACTTCCTCCCTTAACGGCTCCATTAATCTATTTCACTTGTAAAAAGTCAATCATGAGAGTTGAGTTACCTGATGATTATCAAGATGCCTCTAGTGGACAAGAGAAAAAATACAAATACATGAATAACAACTGGTTAACCACTATTTGCGTCATACTGATTTGGCTCTTTGTGTCCGTCTTGAACATATATGCCATCGTGCAAATGGCAATGGACGGTGTCAACGGTTAGTCTTGTTAGTAGAATTATATACACTACCTATTTCCATATCTATAATCGGTTCTATTGTAATACTTAAACCCTTGAGTAAAGAATGGGTGTACGCACTACCAAAATTGAAACGGGATATCTGGGGAGGTCGTGCCAGTACAGTGAGAACGACAAAAGAAGGGAACAAACAATTTGTAGTATCTTCAAATTAATCAAAGTTAATCCATTGACAATTTACGAAATAGGTTGTATCAATTCAATTAAGGGCACTAGTGATTGATAAAAAGCGTTTCAATCCTTCTGTGGCGAAATTTAGAATCAATTGATATCCCATATAATTTTCAATCGGGGTTATTAAACTGCTTGTCTTTGACGACTGCCGAATTCTATCTTTCTTGAATAACAAGGTTGAATTGATCATTTCGAAACCGGTTGTATCAATCACTTTAATTTCAAGGCTCAAATTAAATGCCTTCTTCAAATATCTTAAAAAAGCTTCACATTTCAAGGCTGAACCATACCAATTCCAATTCCAGTTCAAACTCAAACTCAAGCTCAAACCAATCATCAAATATTGGTTCAGACATTCCAGAAAATACTTCAGGCAACTCCAATTCCAACTCAATGAACTACTATTCTGACCAACCACAACAAGTGCAGTCGCTGTCCCTACAACAGCCTCAGCAATCACAACCTGTACAACACTCAGCTATTACTGAGCACCAGCAACAGCAGATCAGGATGCAACAACAGCGTACTAATGATGCTATCCAACAATCGCTTTTACCGGAACGTTCCACCGTTTCAAAAGGTAAATACTCCTTAACAGACTTTCATATTATGAGAACATTAGGTACCGGTTCTTTTGGACGTGTTCATCTTGTTCGTTCAGTTCACAATGGTAGATACTATGCCATTAAAGTTTTGAAGAAACATCAAGTTGTTAAAATGAAGCAAGTGGAACACACCAACGATGAACGTAGAATGTTAAAATTAGTCGAACATCCATTCTTGATTAGAATGTGGGGTACTTACCAAGATTCTAAAAACTTATTCATGGTAATGGACTATATTGAAGGTGGTGAACTTTTCTCCTTATTGAGAAAATCACAAAGATTCCCAAACCCCGTTGCTAAATTTTATGCGGCTGAAGTTGTCCTTGCTTTAGAGTACTTACATAGTCATGATATCATTTATCGTGACTTGAAACCTGAAAACATTTTATTAGACAGAAATGGTCACATCAAAATTACTGATTTTGGATTCGCAAAAGAAGTTAGTACCGTTACTTGGACTTTATGTGGTACTCCAGATTATATTGCCCCTGAGGTTATTACTACCAAACCATACAACAAATCAGTTGATTGGTGGTCATTAGGTGTTTTAATCTTCGAAATGTTGGCTGGTTACACCCCATTCTATGATTCAACTCCAATGAAAACTTATGAAAAAATCTTGTCAGGTAAAATTCATTTCCCCAGCTTTATGGGTCCTGACGTGATAGATTTGTTATCTAGATTGATCACCGCCGATTTAACTAGAAGATTGGGTAATTTATTGAATGGACCTGCTGACATCAGAAACCACCCATGGTTCTCAGAAGTTGTTTGGGAAAAATTACTCGCTAAAGATATTGAAACTCCTTACGAACCTCCAATCACCGCTGGTGTCGGTGATTCATCATTATTCGATCATTACCCTGAAGAACATTTGGACTATGGATCAGTTGGTGAAGACCCTTACGCACAATATTTCCTTGATTTTTAAAATATACATATTATCCCCCACGCTTCATTTGATCTTTTCTTCTATTTACTGATTTACATATTTCAATTATAATTAATTCGTTTTAATCATTATGTAGTTATTTTCTATAGTACAAAGAGTTTCATGCCCTAAACACATTTTTACATTCCAAACAAACATAAAATAAAATCATACTGGTGTCCTTCCTTTTCTGTTGTGATTGGAAAAAGACACAGTCTTTATTACCACATGTTGGACATGTCTTGTTCGATCTAGGTAATGTTGGATCTGACCCAATATCTTGAACAACACCAGCTGTTTCACCGATATTAGTAATTAATTCATGACGATAAACTTTTGGGTTTTCTGCTAATTCAGTATAGCTGCAATTCCGGCATGAGTACAATAAACGGGCATTATCTTTATCTTCTCGAGGGTACAACATATTATTGCACTCGGCACAGAATCTGAAAGAAGCCATGTTTTCTTATAACCGATTTATCTATGAAAGTATGTAGTTATTTCGATAAATAGTTATATTTCAGTTTTTCGAGGTTGTTACCGCGGTACGGGCCCTCAGGTATTCAAAAATTGTGCAGTCGTGCACCACCGAACACGAAAAATTTTCGATATTACTGGAGCTCTCAAAATTAACAAATATCAAACTTTGTATTGTCGTTAGAATAAATCGTCATAATGTCCTTGTTACGTCAAACTGTCAGACCTTCATTGAAACGTTTATCGTTCAGAATTGCCCCAGTGGCTGTTCGCTTCAACAGTACAGTTGCTACCCCAGAAAAACAACCAGTTGATCCAAAAATTTCAGCTATCGTTGATCAAATTTCTACCCTTACTTTATTAGAAACTTCTGCTTTAGTTTCCGAATTAAAGGATAAATTAAACATCCCAGATATCTCTTTCCCAGCCGCCGGTGCAGCTCCAGCCGCAGCTCCAGCCGCAACTCCAGCTGAAGAAGAAGTCAAAGAAGAAGTTGAAGAAAAAACTATCTTCGCCGTTAAATTAGAATCTTTCGACGCTAAGTCCAAGCCAAAGATCATTAAAGAAGTTAAAGGTTTATTAGGATTATCTTTAGTTGACTCTAAGAAATTCGTTGAATCTGCCCCTAAAATTTTGAAAGATAATGTTGCCAAAGAAGATGCGGACAAGATTAAAGCTACATTGGAAGGATTAGGTGCTAAGGTTGTGTTAGAATAAACCAGTCATCAATTACCCTAACCGTCATTTTAGTCATTTATCATAAGACTTCTAAGCCCTGTATATATACATATCTCTTTTATTGTCAATAGAACATCCGTTGATGCTGCTGTATTGAATGCTAATCATCTAAAAACATATTGCCTTGTTTCTGATAAAGTGCACTATTTCTTCTGGTGAATGCTGGTGCATATGAACTTCTGATCGGATTCGGATTAGACAAATGATTGTGTGTAGGTTCATACATAGATCGAGGTCTTGGTTTAGATCTGACTCTACCCTCATGATCGAATTTACGCATATCGTAAGAGGATCCAGGCTTACGGTCATAAGCAGCCATTCCAGCGGACGCTATTTGATTATGTATGGCTTTTGAGGCCGTTGCATAATCTGTGTACCGTTGATTCGGTGTTGCAGCCAGACTTGTTGAGAAAGTATTTGCTTCCAGCCTTTCATTCTCATTGTCATCATCGTCGAATTCGCTGTTATCTTCTTCTTCTTCTTTTGATGATCCTGATGCAAAATCTATAGGGGCCCGACCCCGCTCTTTCGACTTGGTGAAGTCATGATCATTTCTGAATCTTTCAGCATATGGGGTTGCAGTTGGACGAGGTTGTAACGCGCTATCTGAGACATGGGACACAAATCTATTCGTAGGGTGCTTGGTATCGTCCACCAAATGATGCAAATTGTCAACCAATACATGCAATTTGTTGAAAATATGGCCCGGAATATCATTATTCGTAAATTGGATTGCGAGTGATTGGGTTAGGTTGTTCGTGGCCATCAAAATCTCATTTAAACTTGCCTTTTGATTGTGGTTTAAATAAGGAGAAGTGATAACCACATCGTTCAAACCAGAAATTTCATTCAATAAGAGTTTATAATTGGGCTCTTGTAATCGGTTCAACAACATTTTCGCCCTGTTGGCTTTAGGTAATTGCAATTGACTATTGAACGGCGTCGTATCTCTAATGTCCCTAAGATTCATGCTTAAATTCTCTGGTAAATTATATCCAGAGCGAAATGTTTCTTTGGCCCTCCTATCACTTATGTGTCTCAAAGGAGTATCGAGGCTGTTATTATCCATGGACCACTTACTTCGAGGGGGTAACCAAGTGAAATCATTTCCTATCGTCGTCAATAACTCGTCAATTATACATAGGACCGTGCACCACATATTCAATTTGAGTGTTCGCAATCATCAAGCCTAAAGGGCTATCAATTTAACCTATATATACCACATATCCGTATAACATATTTGACATACAGACTAGAATGTCTGAGGGAACACATTCACTCAATGATCTCCACTTGGACCAGCAGAGCTTCAGCAATCGTTGGGAGATCAAACCGTGGCTCCTGCAATGCTTGCGTTTCCGCAAACATATAAACATAGTTATTGAACGGTCGGATAAGCATAAAATCATCTTCAAGTGCAAATCTCCAAACGACACCACCACCAACCAAGGAGGGTCTCGTCGTGTTAATACGTGTCCTTTCAAGTTAAGGGCGAATTACCTGATCCGTAATAAAAAATGGTCTCTACTGGTGATTAATGACCAACATAACCATCCCTTACTTCCAGATTCCGATGGAACTAATGCCGATAACGGAACCTCTTCTCTACGAAAGCCAACGAAAAGATCGCATATGTCTTCAAAATCAGAGGTCTCTCCACCTCCTCCACTCAAGGGAAATCGTCAAGATGATTCCTTCTCTTCCAATAGCGATAGCATACCATCTCAATTAGAGCTTTTTACCGAACGGCACGCTTCGCAAGGTTCCAAAATTAACCCAGCATCAGATGTTTTCAGCAGTTTCATGTCTTCCCCGTCAATATACTCTCCAAAGAATGACACTGAGCTAAATGACGATCTTGGAATTTACAAGAAAGTCAAGAAAGCCAGGAAGAGTTCCAACTCTCATAAACTAGTGGAGTCATTGAGAGATGAAATGAACAATCTTTTGCGTTCGAAGGTTTCTGATAATAATCAGGTTTCCGACTCGGAAAAACCCGATATCATCAAACAGGTCATTTCTCAACTTATCAGTGATTACAAGAGTAGTTTTGTTCAAAAAGCCAAACATGATGAGAGGGATGATGGCCTTGGTCAACAAATGTTACAAAACAGGGCCTTACACTCAAATAATCAAACTCATGTTACGAGTTTACAACAGAAGCCTACATTCAGCCAAGATCAGCAAAAATCTGCTCTTACTTGGTTGACCAATACCCCTTACTCCGGTCAAAATAATCTAGCTGGCAACGCTAATACAAATTTGATTCCATTGTCGCCTTTATTGAATGACAAGGAATCCGACTACAATACATCTGCTAACAATAATAACAATCAAAGTTCTGATAACATTGATAATTTTACCCCATTGCCAGGTTTAAGTATCATTCCCAATTCCAACTCAGGGTCTAATTTTACCAATAACAATATGAATTTCATGATTCCATCCCAGGCGCCTCTACTGCAAGTTCATAATCAAGCTCAACAACTTCCTTCCTTCAATTCGATTCAAAATCAACTACCATTATCGCCAACTTCTTTATCCAACAACTCAACTCCGTCCATATTCAATTCAGGAGTAGGCACAAACACCTTGGTACCGCCTTCCGGGAACAGTTTCAATACTTTAAACCCATCTCATCTTCTCAAATCATCCAACTCCAAATCGGTTCCGTTAAATTCGCAACATTTTTCTGGATCCTTAATGGGGCTAAATGAATTCAAACTCAACAGCGCTGGAACCCAGGAAACTAATAACGTGCCCTCTTTCAGCTAAACCGAGATTCACTTCTATTTTGCATTTCTTCTTCTATTTATTGATTTTGGTTTTAATTATATGGGTAATATACCGGTGCACGGGGCTCATACGCACTCGAGCTATTTAATTTAATATTGGAAAGCGTAGTTTCAAAATTTGCCATCCATCACGGAATTAAAATTGGACAACATGTTTAAGACAAGAAGTTTTAAGTCCACGTCTTCTGTTTCGATATCGCAATTGAAGGATTCCATATTAGTGATACCTTCTATATCAATTGGGAATATTCCTCAATTAGCTATTGATCTCTTAATCCACACCCATAAATTCAGTAAGATTGGCCTTCTCGACAGTATTTATTTATACCCATTTGCTTCACCTATCGACACTGCCTCAAATGATAAGAATGCTCCTAAAAATGGGATCTCCAGTGGTCTAGAGGTTTTCTACAATGAAGAATTGAATATAACACTTATCGAGCAGAGATCTCCAATTATCCCAAATATGACAAAGAAACATGTTAATGAGGTGATTATTCCTTTCATAAATGAAGCTGAATTTTCCAAGATTGTGATATTAGATTCGTCTGATGCCGGATTGGTCGACCATTTCGTCCCTGGTACGATACAAGTTTACTCTAACGAAGATTTGTTGAACAAGTCCTTAGAATCCTTGTCAATTCAACAAGAATCTATCCAATTAAAAGAACCTTATGAACATTCGATTTACGCCAATCATTTGATAAAGTCCATCAATGAACTTGCAACTGATATCTACGTGTTAGTTGAATTCGCATACGAAGGAGATAATTTCCAAGACGGTGAAATATTGGCTAATAAAGCTAGCAGTATATTGAAAATTAAACCAACTACTGAGTGGATTAAGCCCGTGAGTTGGCTTGGTGTTTACGGTGATAAACCCGTTCCTAATGCAATGGAAGAAGGATTGTATGGTTGATTCCCCCATTCAATAGTTTAATGCATATTCAATAGAAGCAGTGTAACCATAGACTCCTAAACCCGCAATCACGGCAACTGCTTTGTCAGACAAGTAGGAGTGATGCCTGAAAGTTTCTCTCTGATGAACGTTGGTGATATGGATCTCTATGAAGGGAATTGCAGTAGCTAAAAGTGCGTCCCTGATAGCTACCGATGTGTGAGTATAAGCGCCAGCATTTATCACGATAAATCCGACATTTTCCAATCTTGCCTGTTGAATTCGGTCAACGATGAAGCCTTCCACATTGCTTTGATATGTCAACAATTCTGACCCATTACCTTTTTTGGCAACTTGTTCTCTTGCAAGCGATTCGACGTCAGCTAATGAAGTTGAACCATATTTTTCAGGTTCCCTTAGAATTAGTATTAATCTTGGAATGTAAAAAATGTTTGCAAAACTTACCTTGTACCTGAATTGTTAGTAACAAATTAGTCAAACGCAACAGCAGAGAAACGATTACATACCTAACAAGTTCAAATTAGGACCGTTTATTAATAATACTTTCTTGACCATTTTACTTGTTTTTGAAAGAATTGTGACGTCCTAGATTGAAAAGTGCGATATTTCAAATTCCTTCCGTTACCGGTGACAATAGAAACACCCGTCGTCTAATTATCGTTCGTGGTTTCCACTCAATTTTCCCAACTGAACACCCAGAAGCACCATAACAATGTCTGAAATACCCGAATTTCGTAAAGGAACAAACTTTGAATATACACAAGCTCCAGATCCGAACTGGAAATTGAAATCGGGTGCCAACAGTGACGAATGGAAGAAGCATAAGAAAGTTGAATTTGATCCATGTGGAGAGGGGAGAAAAGCTGGGGACAATTACCGAACTCTTATCTCGGGAATTGTCCCTCGTCCAGTTGGTTTCATCTCCACAATCAGTCAGGACGGTAAGCCCAACTTGGCACCGTTTTCTTTCTTCAATGTGGTGCACTGGGATCCACCAGTGTTTACCGTAGGCTTCTCCAATCATAATGGATCGCTGAAGGACACTGCAAAGAACATATTGGAAACAGGAGAATTGACCATCAACATCATTTCCGAGTGGTTTGTGGAAGCAGCAAATGCCTGTGCAGTTATGGTATCCGACGAGGTAGATGAATGGGAAGTCTCTGGTTTGACACCAGCTCCATCGTCTAAAGTCAAACCACCTCATGTGGCGGAATCAGCCTTCTCCATCGAGGCCAAATTACTACACCATCATTCGTTCACTTCTAGATTCACTAATGAGGACTCTGGGGGAATGGTCATAGTGGAGGGTATCAATTTCCATGCAAGGGAGGACGTCGTTAATGAAGAGCGCAACAAGATTGACATTGAAAAATTGAAGCCAGTATCAAGATTGGGCGGAATCAGCTATGGAAGGGTCATAGAGGGTTTCGAGATATCTAGACTTGAACCTGATCTGGTTCTCGACCAATTAGAAAACAAAGAATAGTTTATAGACATTGTTTGGAAAAGTAGGGCATTTTTAAAGTTTAAAACCACAATCAGATAGATCAATTTTCTGTACATTCGACCCCCGAGTTTCCGTAGCTCCCTCGATTAAACCTTTAAATACTTGACCATTTTAAAACAAAACCAGAACATTTTCATATTTTAGATAAAATTATTTCAAAAAGAAAAAAACAGAAATTGCTAGACACCGGCTAGCTATTCTCAAGTTACCAAACCCATCAGTCTTGAACGAATCGAGCCTCGATATCGTGAATCATCGTATTACTTGAATCATCAAATAATTGAATTTTGCAATCATACAAAACCTGCACATAACCTCCCATCTCATCAGATTCGAAAATTTGGAAATTTTTCGAAACTAATTAAACTATACTCTTGAATTAATTGAAACATGTCTGCAGTTGGCTCTTTGATTTTCTGTACTGACTGTGGTAACTTACTAGACACAGTTAGCTCGAAGCCAACGTTAGATTGCAAGTTGTGCCACAAGAAATATCCTACCTCCAACTTTGCCAACTTAAAAGTTGTTACCAAATCATCCGAAGATGCATTCCCATCAACTTTGAAAATGAAGAGATCTGTCGTTAAGACATCTTTGAAGAATGATGAATTAACTGAAGGTGCTACCATTAAAGAAAAATGTCCTAAGTGTGACAACGAAGAAATGCAATATCATACTTTACAATTAAGATCCGCTGATGAAGGTGCTACAGTTTTCTACACGTGTACATCATGTGGATACCGTTTCAGAACTAATAACTGATCAAAATATCAAAATTTCATTTCGTGTATTATATATATTATTTGCATTAATTTAATCTACAATTTATATTGAAGAAAAGGTAACATATATTAAAATTATAGTCAATTCACGACATCAACACCACAAACCATAACCCAGAGTGGGACTATAATGACCAAAAATAAGAAGTGAAAATTATACTTAATTGGTCTTGATGGTGGCATATTCAACTTCATTAGAGTTTTCGTACTCGTACATGTCCAAAGCAACAATAGCAGAGTCTCTGACAACAGTGTCCTTATCATTCAAGAAGGATTGTAACACTGGCAAGCAATCACCAGTAGCAATGGACCCTAAAGCTTCAGCAGCTTCATGTCTGACCATACCTGCTTCTCTTTCGTCTTTCAAAACCTTGATTAAAGCAGGGACAGTAACTGGGTTACATAATTGGCCGAAAACATAAGCGATTTCATGTTTAAATAAAGCAGATGGATCGTTGTCAAAACCAGTGGCCAAAGCGAGACAAGCTTCATCAGTGCCCAAATCTCTCAATCTGAACATAGCTCTATATCTTTCAAAAAGAGGTTTATCTTGATCATTTAAGATGTTCTGTAAATTTTCAACTTTAGAGCCGGTGTCGGTAGGTAAAGGTGGGGCTGGGTCAATAGAGTCATATAAAGAAGTCTCCAAGTTTTCAGACTTGGCTTGTTCTGATTGTTCCCATTTGATTCTTTCAATGGCCAACTCACAAGTTTGTCTGATTTCCAAGGAAGGATCGTTTTTGAAGTAGTCTTCCAACAAAGGTAAGGAGTCAACATCACCCAAAGCGCCCAATGCTTCAGCGGCTTCGTGTCTAACCATAATTTGTTGCTCGTTACTGATTAAAACCTCACGTAGGTGTTTAGAAGCGTATAAGTTTTTCGTTTGGCCCAAAACGTAAGCAACTTCGTGCTTCAAGAGTTCTGAGTCATCGACAAAAGAAGCAGCAATGTAGTCAATAGCCTTTTGAACTTCTTCTTGGTCTTGAGAATCAGAACCAATACACTTCAAGTTGAACAAAGCTCTGAATCTGTTGGCCAACTTGACGTCACCCGATTTATTTATGAGCACATCTCTCAACTGTTCTAGGGTAGCGTTATCAACGTTGATGTCTTCGGTCATGGCTTAAGGTGAAAATGAAGGAGGAAAGAAAAATATTCAAGATGAAAAAGATAAGTTACTCCGAGTTTCAATTTTTTCAGCGCTTCACCAGATTTTTTCACTAGCAGAAAAAAAAAAAAAAAAGAGAAAGGACACCTTAGCCAGCAGTAAGATCTACACACATAATCAACTAGATGATTGTTTCGAAGCTCTACATAATAGCCGAAAACAAATTTGCAAGCAAATGCTACCAGTTAGTGTGTTTCCAGTATTTATGGACCGAATGTGTAGTCAGTTTCACCAGAAGACCCTCATCTCATCTCTCCGGAGTCGCATTTAGGCGAGAGCTAACAATCCAGAAATTTGCACCTAATGAAAATCGTCATGTGACTGAAAAAACGGCTCATTTTGATTGATGAGTTAAGACGTATCTTGTAGGAGCTACAGGGTTTAACGGTAACAGAAGTATTGTAAACTTCATGTAACTCGAAAATCTTAGCTGAGTCGAGCCAGCTTCCAATAAAGTTGTTGCAAATGAGTTTTACCAAATGCTTCACCAAAGGCTTTCTTTTGATCGCTGAAAGGCTTTCTTTTGATCGCTGAAAGGCTTCCTTTTGATCGCTGAACCTCGAGAAATGTTTGAGAACTTCTATCAGATACCCCGAAATACTTTCAAATGACATTTAAATAATTGAGTAGTCTTTTCTGTATATGAAGACAGTATGTCCAACGCTAGTTAAGTGCCCATATGGCACACGTTAAGAAGCACAGAAGGAAAAAAAAAACGAGTGCACCAAGAACGCGACGAAAAAACTTCATTAAAATCGTTGATTCTATTCCTCTTAATCAATCTATATTCCATCAGATAATGTCAGCCCCTGGTTTACCAGACATGTCAAACGCCATTGTGGCGCAAGATGAAATGGGAAGACCATTCATCATTGTCAGAGATCAAGGTAAAAAGCAAAGAAAGCATGGTCTTGAAGCCACCAAATCTCATATTTTAGCCGCTAGATCAGTTGCCTCCATCATCAAAACATCATTGGGACCAAGAGGTTTGGATAAAATCTTAATCAGTCAAGATGGTGATATCACAATTACCAATGATGGTGCCACCATTTTATCTCAAATGGATTTGGATAACGAAATTGCTAAATTATTAGTTGAATTGTCCAAGTCTCAAGATGATGAAATTGGTGATGGTACCACTGGTGTTGTTGTATTGGCTGGTGCTTTATTGGACCAAGCTTTGGAATTAATAGAAAAAGGTATCCATCCAATCAAGATTGCAAATGGTTTTGATGAAGCTTGTAAAATCGCCTGCCAGCAATTGGATAAGGTCGCCGATGAAATCAATATCAGCACAGAATCTTCCGACTCAAACTTATTAAAAGCTGCCAAAACTTCCTTAGGCTCCAAAATTGTTTCCAAATCTCATGATCAATTTGCTCAAATGGCAGTTGACGCTGTTTTATCCGTGGCAGACTTCGAAAGAAAAGACGTTGATTTCGAATTGATCAAAATGGAGAAGAAGGTTGGTGGATCTATAGAAGATTCCTCCTTGATCAAAGGTGTTTTATTAGAGAAAGATTTCTCCCATCCACAAATGCCAAAACACGTTGAAGATTGTAAAATAGCCATCTTGACTTGTCCATTTGAACCACCTAAACCAAAAACCAAACATAAATTAGACATTTCTTCAGTGGAAGAATTTAAAGTCTTACAAGAATACGAACAAAAGAAGTTCCAAGAAATGATCGATCATGTCAAGGCTTCCGGTGCAAATGTTGTTGCTTGTCAATGGGGTTTCGATGACGAAGCTAATCACTTACTTTTGGCTAACGGATTAAATGCGATCAGATGGATTGGGGGTTCTGAGTTAGAATTATTAGCCATTGCTACAAATGGTCGTATTGTTCCAAGATTCGAAGATTTAACTGCCGATAAATTGGGTCATGCCGGTACCATAAGAGAATTGGAATTCGGTACTACTAGAGATCGTATGTTGGTTATTGAAGATTGCTCTAACACCAAGGCTGTGACCTGTTTTATTAGAGGTTCTAATGAAATGATTGCTGCTGAAGGTGTGAGAGCTTTACATGATTCTATCTGTGTTGTTCGTAATTTAATCAGAGATAACAGGGTTGTTTACGGTGGTGGTGCTGCCGAATTAACCTGCTCTTTAGCGGTTAGTGAAGCTGCTGATAAACAAGCCGGAATTGATCAATATGCCTTCAGAGCTTTCTCGGAAGCATTGGACACAATTCCTATGACTTTGGCCGAAAACTCAGGTTTAGACCCAATTGAAACTTTGTCCCATTTGAAAGCCAAACAAGCCAATGAAAATTCATCTCATTTCGGTGTTGACTGCTTGGGTAAAGATTCTAATGACATGAAAGAATTGTTTGTTATTGACCCATTAATTGGTAAAAAACAGCAATTATTATTAGCTACCCAATTGACGAGAATGATTTTGAAAATCAATGATGTTATCATCAGTGGGAAAGATGAATATTAATACCAACCTATAGCTATATTGTATATATCCATATTTATACACTACAAATCAATTCATTTAGTATACGAAATTTGATAGAAAAACGAAAAGTCGTGCGCACGCCCCATAATTCCTCACTCCTTTCTATAATCAAATGATAGCTTGTTCAGATTTCGAACACCACCAAATTTAATCAAAGCAATTCACTTCATCCAAAGATCAATTGGAGAAAAAGTTCAATTCATTCATTAATAACATACATTTCCCCGATAGTTTGAATTCATAATTGGTTGTCAACATGTCTAGTATGGGAACACCCGCCGTTGTCATGGACAATGGTACCGGGTTAACTAAGTTAGGTTTTGCAGGTAATGATTCACCATCATTTGTTTTTCCAACAGCCATTGCCACTTCTTCTTCGGCTAATAAATCATCTAAGACCGCCTCAGCCAAAGGTGCTCATTTGAGCTCAAAAAGAGGTTTAGAAGATTTGGACTTCTTTATTGGTGATGAAGCATTAAATGCCTCCAATGGTCCTAACTACAATTTATCTTATCCAATTAGACATGGACAGATCGAAAATTGGGATCATATGGAAAGATTTTGGGAAAACTCTATCTTCAAATATTTGAGATGTGAACCTGAAGATCACTACTTTTTATTGACTGAACCACCGTTAAATCCTCCCGAAAACAGAGAGAGCACAGCAGAAATCATGTTCGAATCATTCAATTGTGCTGGGTTATACATTGCAGTTCAAGCCGTGTTGGCATTGGCTGCTTCCTGGACGTCTTCTAAGGTTCAGGATAGATCTTTAACCGGGACTGTGATCGATTCCGGTGATGGTGTTACACACGTTATCCCAGTGGCTGAAGGTTATGTCATTGGTGCTGCCATTAAAAACATTCCATTAGCAGGTAGAGACATCACCTCATTTATTCAGTCTTTGTTAAGAGATAGAGGTGAAACCAATACTTCTTTACAAACCGCAGAGAAAATCAAACAAGAATTCTGTTACGTTTGCCCTGACATAGTGAAGGAATTCAAGAAGTTTGACCAATATCCACAGGAAAAATTTGCTCAATACATTGTTGAATACACCGATAAAAATAAAAGAGACACTGTGGATGTTGGATACGAAAGATTCTTAGCACCTGAAATTTTCTTCAATCCAGAAATCTTTTCATCAGACTACTTGACTCCTTTACCAACTGTGGTCGATCAAGTTATTCAAGCTTCTCCAATTGACGTTCGTAAGAAGTTGTACAAAAACATTGTTTTATCAGGTGGTTCTACCATGTTTAAAGATTTCGGTAGAAGATTACAGAGGGATTTGAAAGGATTAGTTAACGAGAGAATCGAATTGAGTGAAAAATTAAGTGGAGTTAAAAGTACTGGTGTTGACGTGCAAGTCATCTCTCACAAAAGGCAACGTAATGCCGTTTGGTTTGGTGGTTCTCTTTTAGCGCAAACTGCTGAATTCAAGAGCTACTGTTACACCAAACAAGATTACGACGAGTATGGTCCAAGCATTGTTAGAAACTTCTCTTTATTCTCTGTCCCATAAACATATAGCCCTATATAAAATGATAAAACGAAAAACGATAAAATGAAAAACGATAAATCGTAGCACAATCAAACGGTTGAATGGTAAATTATTGAATGAATTTGAATATGAAAAATCCGTAGCCTCAAACATCACGGATTTTTCGTCTGGTAGTGCACATCGTAATTCTCTCGATTAACAACATATGATAAGGAAAAATTAGCCAACAAACTCCATAGAATCAAAAGCCAGAATGTCAACCAGTCAAGTCGAGGTGGTTGAAGGCATGTCCTTGATTCAAATCAAGAAAGGTTTGAAATCAAAGGACGAAGATGAGAGAAATCGATCTGCCATTGAATTAAGGAATTATCTCCAATCTATAGCTCGAGACCTTCTTCCTGAACAATTCAATAAATATAACAGTGACATCAAGCTTACTATACGTGAACTTCTTGCTAGTAATGATAATAACGAAGTTTTGGGAGGTATCGCAGCCCTTAATAAATTAATAGATTTGGACGTTGGAATTGGTGAAGATAATACTAAAACAGTTAGATTCACCCATTATTTGTCCCATTTAATCGTATCTAATGATTTAACTATTATGAAATATGCAATTCAAACATTGGGTGGCCTTGCCGCCCCCGGTGGGACTTCACCTGGTGAATTCGTTGATGAACAAGCTAAAAAGGCCATTGAATGGCTTCAAAGTGATGTCAAGTATGATAATAGAAGACACGCCGCCATTTTGGTGGTTACTGCGTTGGCGAATAATGCACCTTCATTGTTATACCCTTATATCAATCAAATACTTGAGTACATGTGGATTCCCTTGAGAGATCCCAAACTCGTTATGAGAATCGACGCCGCTGACACCCTTCAAAAATGCATGGAACTAATCCATAATAGAAATACCAATTCTAGTCACTACTGGATCAAGAAATTCATCGACACTGCATCCGGAATTTTAAGCGACGACGGTGCTAAGACCGAACCTTCAAGTTCCAATTCGGTTAATTCAGCAGCTAACACGGCATATAGCTTAATTGCTTCGACCAATACTCAATCTAATGAGTCTATTCACGGTGCGTTGTTAGTTTATCGTGAATTGGTAAAGTATCATCAAGATCCTTCCATAATATCAAAATTCGATCGCATATACGAGAACACAATCAGATACAAGAACCACAAATTAGCTATTATCAAGCAAGAACTCACAAACATTTTTCCTTTACTTTGCAAAGTCAACCCTGAACATTTCGTCTCCAAATATTTACATCGAACCCTATACTACTACCTTTCACAATTAAAGAAGCACAAGAATCAACACAGCGAAGCAGCAAACGCTGAAAAGAGTGCCATATTCAGAAGTATTGGGTTAATTTCACTTGAGGTGGGTAATCAAATGGCAACGTACCTTGATGCAATTCTTGATAATATAAGAGAAGGTTTGTCCTTCTCGTCAAATTCCAGCGTACAACTGCTTTTGGTGAATGCCGTTTCTAGCAATGGCTCATCAACGCCATCGATGAATGGAGATTCTTCGACAGTGGCCAATTCTGGCTTGAATTCAATCTCAACTTCTGCATCTGGGTCATCAAAACAAAAAGCCAGTAGGAAAGAAACTGAACCAGCAATATTTGATTGTATAGGGAAATTATCCATTGCTGTTGGACCTGCATTGACAAAACATTTACAAAGAGATATTTTGGACATGATGTTCACTAACTGTTCCTTGTCTACTCATATGAAGGATGTTTTGCAAACCCTCATTACCAACATTCCAACTTTAACAGATGTTGTTAGCAGAAAGTTACTTAATTTATTGAGTTTGGTTTTATCCGGCAAAATTTTTCAACCTCCAGGCTCACCATATGGTGTCGTTAAAGTGAACGCTTCTTTGGCAAAAGATTACCGCCTAATAATGATCTCAAGGGATACTGGCTTGAGTATAAATAATATACTCGGCAATCTGGAATCGTATGAAGCCTACGACAGTGCAATATTAATCCAAGCTCTCGAAATGTTACCAGCATTCAAATTTCAAAACTACCAATTACATGAATTTGTTAGGTATTGTACTTTGTTATATATGGAGCATAAAAATTACAAAGTCAGACTTTCTGCTGTGAATACTTCATGCAAAATTTTCATAGAAGACCCGATATGCCACCAAACAAGTGTCAATGCTTTGAATGCGGTTAATGAGGTTTTGGGCAAATTACTCTCAATCTCTATCACAGACCCTGTTCCTGATATTAGATTGGAAGGTTTGAAATGTTTGGATAATGGTAATTTCGATAATCAATTATCGCAAGCCGAAAATGTCAAACTACTTTTCATTGCACTCAATGATGAGATTTTCAGCGTTAGCCGTGTTGCCATCTCTATTCTTGGAAGATTGTCATCCATAAATCCAGCCTATATTGTACCTTCATTAAGAAAGACCCTCATACACTTGCTATCCAAATTGGAATATGCAAATACAAGTAGAAAGAAGGAAGAAGGTGCAACGTTGCTCTCATTGTTGATTTCAAATTCCAAAGAACTTGCTCGTCCTTATGTCAAGCCCATAGTGGAAGTCTTGTTACCTAAAGCAAAGGATCCAAGTGTCCTTGTGGCAACTAGTGCAATCCGGTGCTTGGGCGAATTAGCAGTGGTTGGGGGTGAAGACTTGAAGCCTTTCATCCCAGAATTGATGCCCTTGATCTTGGAAACTTTTCAAGATCAAAGTTCCTCTTTCAAAAGAGATGCGGCTTTGAAAACTTTAGGTCAAATAGCCAGTTCTTCAAGTTATGTCATTCAACCATTGTTGGACTATCCCCAATTGCTAGGAATGTTGGTGAATATCTTGAAACTGGAAAGTTCATCTTCTATCAGAAGAGAAACGGTTCGTCTTCTTGGTATCTTAGGTGCCTTGGATCCTTACAAGCATCGTGAAGTAGAGCAAAACTCTAAAAGTATTTCTGCGGAACAAAATGCACCTTCTGTCGATGTTGCTTTGTTAATGCAAGGTATGTCACCATCAAATGATGAATATTACCCTACAGTTGCCATCAACAACTTGATGAGGGTTTTGAAAGACGTTTCATTAAGCATGCATCACAACAAAGTCATTCAAGCCATCATGTATGTTTTCCAAACTTTAGGATTAACATGTGTTTCATTCTTACCTCAAATTATTCCAGGTATCATAAACGTGATGCACACATGCCAACCTTCGATGTTAAAATTTTATTTTCAACAATTGGGTGCACTTATACTTATCGTTAAGCAACATATAAGGCCGTTTTTACCAGAAATTTTCAAAGTTATTGAAGAATTCTTCAACGTCAACAGCCCTTTAAATACTCAAGTTATTATCATTCATTTGATTCAATCTATTTCCCGGGCTTTGGAAGGAGAATTCAAGATGTACTTACCAGATGTGTTACCTCTTTTGTTAAATGTTTTCGAGGAAGATAAATCCGAGAACAAGGATGCTTGCTTACACGTTTTGAACAGTTTTGTTGTCTTTGGCAGTAATGTTGAAGAGTACATTCACATAATAGTTCCTAACATTGCAAAGATGTTTGAAATAGGGCCGTTGAAATTAAGGGTTGCTGCCATTGAAACTATTGGTAGATTATCCAAGAATGTGCCACTTAACGATATGGCTTCTCGTGTTATTCACCCAATTTTACGTGTTTTATGTGAAGAAGATGAGTCCATAAGAACAGCCGCAATGAATACGTTAAGTTATCTTGTCTTACAGCTCGGAACTGAATTTAGCGTTTTTATCCCAGTGATCGAAAAAGTGTTACTCCAACAGAAGATACATTCCCCTACTTTTGAACAGCTAGTCAACAAGCTTTTGAGTGGAGACTCATTACCTGCATATCTTTCTATTTATAAAGATCACGATATCACACTGAACTTTTTCGATATTCCTGACATGGATATGCCGTCGAAGAAATTACCCGTCAATCAAAATGCATTGAAAGCATCGTGGGACTGCAGTCAGCGCAGAACAAAGGAAGATTGGCAAGAATGGATCAGCAGATTGAGTCTTGAACTTATTAGACAAAGTCCTTCACATGCGATCAGAGCTTGTTTGGGGCTCGCTTTGGACTACCACCCTATTGCCAAGGATTTGTTCAATGCAAGTTTTGCCAGCTGTTGGAGCGAATTGTATTCCCAACACCAGGAGGAATTAGTGGAGTCATTTTGCTACGCCTTATTGTCAGCTGCTAATCCACCTGAGATACATCAAATCTTATTAAATTTGGCTGAGTTTATGGAACATGACGATAAACCATTACCAATTTCAATAACGAGATTGGGACAGTTCGCTCAGCGTTGTCATGCATATGCCAAAGCATTACACTACAAAGAGTTGGAATTTTACGAAGAACCCACTACTCCTACCATTGAATCGTTGATTAGTATCAACAACCAACTTCAACAATCTGATGCCGCAGTCGGTATATTGAAGCATGCACAGCTTCATCATGATTTACAGCTCAAAGAAACTTGGCACGAAAAATTACAGAAATGGGATGATGCTTTACGTGCTTACAATGAAAGAGAAAAGCTTGAACCTGACAACATGGAAATTGTCATGGGTAAGATGAGATGTTTACATGCCTTAGGAGAATGGGAACAATTATCTGAACTCGCTCAAAAGAAATGGACAAGCTCAAGTAATACTGTTAAACGTAACATTGCTCCTCTAGCTGCAGCTGCGTCTTGGGGCTTGGGTCAATGGGACCGCATGGACTCTTGTATCAAAGTGATGAAATCTGAATCACCAGATAAAGCTTTCTTCAATGCAATTCTCAGTTTGCATAGAAACAATTTCGAAGACGCTTCGAACAGTATTTTGAAGGCCAGAGATTTGTTGGTTACAGAAATCACTGCATTAGTCAGTGAGAGTTATAACAGAGCATATGGTGTCGTTGTCAGAGTCCAGATGTTAGCGGAATTGGAAGAAATCATCAAATACAAATGTTTACCTCAAGGCTCTGAAAAGAGAGCTCTTATGAGAAAAACATGGAACACAAGACTATTAGGATGCCAAAGAAATGTTGATATTTGGCAAAGAATGTTGAAGGTGAGAGCACTTGTTATTAAACCAAAGCAAGATATGGAAATGTGGATCAAGTTTGCCAATCTTTGTCGTAAGTCTGGTAGGTTGAATTTGGCTGAAAAATCATTAAACTTTTTACTAGAAGAAGGCTCACCTGAAAATCCATCCAGGGCTCCACCCCAAGTTGTTTATGCCCAATTGAAGTACATGTGGTCTAAGGGTCAACAAAAGGAAGCCTTGAGACATCTCGTTGATTTTACAACCAGAATGTCGCAAGATTTGGGATTGAATCCAAACGATCTCATCACACAACCTTTGCCTTCCGAAGGACCGGGTATCCCGAAACATGTCGAAGAATACACCAAATTACTCGCCAGATGCTTCTTGAAGCAAGGTGAATGGCAAATTGCCTTGAATAGTAATTGGAGAACTGAAACTTCCGAAATAATCTTGGGTGCTTACCTCTTGGCAACTCATTTCGACGACAAATGGTACAAGGCATGGCACAATTGGGCACTCGCTAACTTCGAAGTTATATCGTTGTATACTCAAAGTCATAGGCCTAGTGTCTCCAACCAAGCCGAGGTAATTATGGAGCAAAATGAGGTGAATTACATAGAAAATGACCAAAAGGCATCCCAAGTTCAAGAAAACAAGCCCCAACCTAACATCATTCCAATTGAAGCCGTCCAACGACACGTTGTTCCTTCGATAAAGGGATTCTTCCATTCCATCGCATTATCGAGTTCCAATTCACTTCAAGATACTTTAAGATTGCTTACCTTATGGTTTAAATTTGGTGGAATTCCAGAAGCGGCTCAAGCTATGACGGAGGGTTTCGGCATGGTTAAAATTGATAATTGGCTTCAAGTTGTTCCTCAACTTATTTCTCGTATTCATCAACCAAATCAGATTGTGAGTAGGTCCTTATTTGGATTATTGAGTGACTTAGGTAAGGCCCACCCCCAGGCATTAGTATATCCATTGGCTGTTGCAGTCACTTCCGAGTCCGTCAGCCGTAAGAAAGCTGCAATGTCCATGATTGACAAGATGCGCATGCATTCTCCTAGACTAGTTGACCAATCTGAGCTTGTCAGTCATGAATTGATCAGAGTTGCTGTTTTATGGCATGAACAATGGTATGAAGGTTTAGAAGACGCATCCAGATTGTACTACGTGGAACATAACCCAGAAAAGATGTTTGAAGTCTTAAATCCATTACACGAGATGTTAAAAAAGGGCCCTGAAACTATGAGAGAAGCCTCTTTCAACAACGCTTTCGGAAGAGAATTGGCTGATGCGTATGAGTGGGTTATCAATTTCCGAAGAACAAAAGATACAGTGAATTTGGATCACGCCTGGGAAATATACTATAACGTTTTCCGCCGTATCAGTCGTCAATTACCTCAATTACAGAGCTTGGAATTACAATATGTTTCACCCAAATTGGAAGAAGCTAACAATTTGGAATTGGCAGCGCCAGGTACATATCAAGCAGGCAAACCGATCACAAGGATTATCAGATTTGATCCAAACTTCTCCGTTATTTCATCTAAGCAGCGCCCTCGTAAACTTTCTTGCAGAGGAAGTGATGGTATTGATTATTTCTACATTTTGAAAGGACATGAAGATATTAGACAAGATAACTTGGTTATGCAATTATTTGGATTAGTCAACACATTATTGATAAATGACACTGAATGTTTCAAAAGACATTTGGACATTCAACAATATTCTGCCACTCCGCTCTCTCCTAAAGTTGGTTTATTGGGATGGGTTCCTAATAGTGACACTTTCCATGTTCTTATTAGAGAATATCGTGAATCCCGCAAGATCTGGTTGAATATTGAACACCGAATTATGCTACAAATGGCACCAGATTATGATAGCCTCACATTGTTACAGAAGGTTGAAGTTTTCACAAATGCATTGGATAACACTAGAGGTCAAGATTTATACAAGGTATTATGGTTAAAGTCTAAATCATCTGAAGCTTGGTTAGATCGTCGTACTACCTATACAAGATCTTTGGCTGTCATGTCCATGGTTGGCTATATATTGGGAGTTGGTGATCGTCACCCTTCGAATTTGATGTTGGACAGAATCACTGGTAAAGTTATTCACATCGATTTTGGTGATTGTTTCGAAGCTGCAATTTTACGTGAAAAATATCCTGAAAAAGTTCCTTTCAGATTGACTAGAATGTTGAATTACGCCATGGAAGTTAGTGGTATTGAAGGTTCTTTCCGTATCACATGTGAACATGTTATGAGAGTACTCAGGGATAACAAAGAATCATTGATGGCTATTTTAGAAGCCTTCGCGTATGATCCTTTGATCAACTGGGGTTTTGATTTCCCTACAAAAGCCGTTGCTGAAGCCACTGGTATCAATGTCCCACAGGTTAACACTGCAGAGCTATTAAAGAGAGGCCAAATTGATGAACAAGAAGCAGCAAGATTGACTAAGCAAAATGAACTCGAAATTCGTAATGCCAGAGCAGCATTGGTTCTAAAGAGAATCACCGACAAGTTAACTGGTAACGATATAAAACGCTTGAAAGATTTGAATATCTCCACACAAGTTGATAAATTGATCCAACAAGCAACCAGTGTTGAAAATTTATGCCAACATTACATAGGTTGGTGTTCATTCTGGTAATTAGATATATATGTATATAATATTTGAAGTATGATACAATTTACGCTATCTTTTTCGAAGCACTGGTGAAACCAATACCTTTCAAAGATATGGTAATAAAATCCTCATCGCCAGGTACTGGTTCGTTTGCACCATCTTTTAAGAAGGCTTCAGAGCCAAAGATTTTTTTAATATCACGCAAAGCGTGAACAATGCTATCATCGATTTGATCTTTATGAACTTTCAATCTACCAACGTCTTCTTTACCGATTGTCATGTATGCCAAACATAATTTTAATTGATTTCTGCCAACCACACCAGATTTTCCTAGTTCATATAACAATTCATATGCCACTTTCTCTCCTAAATCTTCTGGTAAGGAACCTGGGGAGCCCACCCCTTCAGTTAAAATTCTCCAGCCTTTTTTCAGTTCGGCCACTAAAGTGACACCAAAACCAGGAGATTTACCCGAGTTTTCACCTCTCCAGACATCTGCAGTTATATTAACTTCAACTCCTGTTGGTCTCAAAACATTTCTAGCACTATCTATGATACGATTGACGATGGAAGGAGACACACGAGTACAATAAGCGACACCTCTGATTGCAGAAAATTTTGGAGTTTCGATGGCATGTATGGTGAGTGGTTGAGGAATGAGGGAATCACACAACAAATGGACTTCACCTCCACCCAATGGAGGAGAACCTCTCTTTAAAATGTGTAAGGATACTTCTCTGACACCAAACTTCTCCATGACAGGTAAAAGCCCCCATTTAATGGCTTCTACACCTGCATCGCTAGATTTATCTGAACCTGTCAAGCCTTTGAAAACGATGGAGAACTTCTTTTTCGAGAATGGGGCCAAATATAACATTGGTTCGATGAAGTACCCCACTGGTTTGGAAGGAGGACAGTTGTGAGTTAATTGACCACCGATGATAATGCCTGGTCTAAAGATAACAGTGGTACCGGTGTACGAAATTTCTATGTGGGAATCATTGGTGACAGCTTCGAGAAGTCTTAAGAAGGAAACTTCATGATCTTTCAAACCTGGGTTCATGTCATTGGATCTGATCTTGGAGATCTTGATTGGGGTCCCTGCCAAAGTCGAAAGAACAAGGCGTAGTCTGAAATCTCTGTGGCCCTCAAACTGGACAGTAGGGACTTTTGACGACATCTTTAGTTAGTTTATATTTCTTATAAAAGTTGAATCGATTTTTCATATTTGCAATGAGCATCGGAAATTAAGTCCACGATTACATAATCAAATAAAGAATGAGCGAAAAAAACTCAAAAATCTCGTCGCAAAACATGTACGGGTCTCAGCTTGGAGTAGAGTAAAGAAAAAACCAAACTACAACAAAAGTAAGCGGTAACAAATACTTAGATTATTGATACACCAATTCCTTCCATTTACACATAATACAGCATTTGAGAGAGAATCAACATGTCAGATGCAAATGCTGGTGTACGCTCGGAATCACCCAAAAGATCGTATGAAACAGGACTGGGAGAAGAGCTGGCTAGCAAGAGACCAAATACAGAACCTATAAACGGCACTGAGGGAAATCAAATCAACGATATATTCGAGCCGCTTCCCTTTGACGTCAAGAATGACGATATTGATTTCAATGCAGAAGATCTAGAACTCCCGCCCGATATTGAGAACGGCGCAACCACCGAAAACCTAGAGGACTTCAATTTCGACTTACCAGGTTTTCTAGAAGACGACAACATCCCCCCGCCACCGCCTCCTTCTACCATAAAAAATCTTGGAACAGTGGTGAAATCCGAAGACGCCGATTCCATTGGCAACTTGAGAGATGATATCAAAACTTCAGCGCCATTTGATGGCAAGTCACCAATGAAGAATATTGCCAATAAATTAAAGCCAGACTTAAGAAAAGTGAATTCAATAGCTACTGAAATGCCTGCAAGCAATAGACCCCCATTGGGAACCACCATATCAACCCCAATATCTTCCACCAGTAATGATTACAACAGAAGCATGACCCCCGGATACAAAAAACCACAAGAAGATTCTTCTAAGTCCAAAGTTAATGCTGACGATACATCCAGACTCAACGATGCCATCGCAGCCGCCGGTGTGGATTTACAAAGAGAAGAAGAGCTCTTGTCACAGCAACAATTGAACAGGTCAGCAAACTTAACATGGGCACAACAACAGGCTCAAAGACAGAGACAACTTCAAGCACAAATGGGGACTTTCGTTCACCCTGTTCACCTTTCATATTTCATGAATAAAGTAGCTAATCGTCATGGGATTCATCAGAATTTTGCCCATGATTCTGAAGCACTTGAATTAATGTCAGCTGCATGTCAGGAATGGATTTCCAGACTAGTTTCAAAAACAATTATATTATCCCGTCATCGTCGGAGAGGTATCCCCACGCTCAATAACAACAAAAACAGCCGTAAACCGAGTCAGGCATCCCCTGCAACCAGATCAGAATTATCAAAAGAATTACGGAATTTGGCTGCAAGACAAAAAGAAGCAGAAGAGAAAAGAGTGAGCAAAAGAATAGCCTTAGGTTTGGAGAAAAATGATGAATCTAATGGTGACGGTTCCGGTAAGGCTGGAGCAGAAGAAACTTTGCATAGAGCTGCCAACGCCACTGCGGCCATGATGGCTATGAACCCAGGTAGGAAAAAATACTCGTGGATGACATCCGCTGCAGGAGGCGGTGACGAAGTCGGAGCGGGAGATAAAGAAGGTAAAAGCAAACAAAGCTCACTCATATCTGCTCGAGGGGATAACGGATTGAGATTTCGTGAAATCAGAACTGGTAACGCAGTTACAATGAAAGACCTCCTCGGTGTTCTCGAAGAAGAGAGGATGGGCACAGAAAAGGCAATTATCAAGGGCTATGCAAAGCTCAAAGATTGATACGACATAGATTGTAATATTAGTTATCTACTTAATAGTTTTGTTTGTAGTATATTTTGCAACTATAACGGAATCACAAGTCACGTGCTCTCACTAGCCATCACAATCTTTTGCAGTTTTCGCGTACAATGTGAAAACATAAACAATCCCTGATCCCCATACTAATTTTCAATAACCACATTTACACAAATAAGGATTTGACCGTTAAGCCGGTATACTCAACATGGATTTCTCGTTGTCCATATATTTCAATAGTTTTGACGCGGACAAAGAATACACCGCAGACACGTCGGATATAGACGCCAAACTTGAGTCTATAACCAACTCATTAGCAAATAATCCAGAGGCAATTCATGAACAGCCCGAACTACTAGAGGATGTTATAGATCTCACACATGCATTCTTGTCACTAGACTCCAAATATCAAAAACAGGTAGCATATCTTGTCAGCTCATCATTCAACACTGTTAATCTGCATTGTTATAACGCCATCGCAAGCGGTGATTTCGTGGACCAAATTGATCCTTTGAAAGCAGCTTTGGAGAGGTTTGGCTACTTGATGTATGTTCTTCTCACATACTTGGGCAAAGAAGATTACCCTTCTTCTGGGAAGTCTAGACTGGCCGCAAACAACGCCAAATGGAAGGCTAACTGTACTCAGATCGAGGATGCATTAACAGCAGTAACTTCTGTGATGAAAATTGATTTGTCCAAGATTTTTGTCACCACACCTGAAAAGGATCAATTTGTGGAACTTTTTATAAGGCCAGTGTTCAGATTAATGGAAATCCCTGAAAGAATGAAAGTTCCAGGCATTAAAATGCTTATATTTAAAAACATATGTCTTTCGGTGAAACATCATGGTCATGCTAACATGGTCAAGAGTTCAATTCTACAAGGCTTAACTTATTTCATACATCTTCCCAACTACATGGCAGAACTCTTGCATATCCTCAAATCTCAATTCGATCATAACCTGTTGACAGAAGAAGTCTTGAGAGAAATTTCTCAAATCGAGTTTAACTCAAATGATAGTAATGGTCCGAAATCAATATCCGAGTTTTTGGTGAAGGTATCGGAACTAGACCCACGACTGATTTTGAAACAGCTATCTTCTACTGCACAATTATTAGACAACAGTAATCAAACCTTAAGATGCTCTGTTGTTGAAACTTGTGGAAATATTGTTGTTGATATTATAAAATCAGAACAAAACGATAGCCAATCTGTTGACGAACATAACTCCAATAGCAGTCAACAAACTGAAGGTCTTCTCAACCTTTTACAAGAAAGATTTCTCGATCAAAATCCTTATGTAAGGACAAAGGCTATTCAAGGAATGGTCAAGATTTGCAGCTTACCAGTAAAATTCCCAAAGAGACGTCAAATTATCATGATGTTGGCCGTGAGATCTTTAGATGACAAAAGTACTTTGGTCAGAAGAAATGCCATCAAATTGATGTCCAAATTGATTTTAACTCATCCTTTCACCACCGATGATGGATCACGTTTAGCTCTTAAAACATGGAAAGCAAGACTAGATGCAGCCGAAGCAGAATTGTCCCAATACATCCCCGTTTCCCCAAGGAAGAAGAGTAGCATAATTGATGCGGACGAGGAAGAACAAGAGGATAAGTCAACTGACGAGCCTGGAGAGGATGATATGGAAGTGGATGAAGAAGATGAACAGCAAAATCAAGATCAAGATAATGGCGAAGAAGACAACGGAGGCAAAGAGTCAATCATAGATGACGAAGAACAAGATGAAAATAGCTTCGATATGGATGAGCTCAATGAGTCAATGCTCGAACAACAAAAAATTCTTCCCGACAGAACAACCCTTGTAAAACTCAAGCTTACTGTCCAATACTACCAAGATGCTGTTGATTTCATTGAGACTATCCAACATGGAGCCGAAATCATTTCCAGATTGCTCTTCTCGAAGAATAGAAATGAGGTCTTGGAATCTATGGATTTCCTAGTACTCGCTGACGCTTACAACATCCAAAACGCCGATGTTGGTATTCGTAAAATGCTCCATTTGGTATGGATGAAAGGATCAAGTGACGAAGGTAAGTCGATTACCTCTCATTTGATCGATTGTTATAAAGAACTTTTCTTAACCGCACCATCTGATAGCAGTCCTAGTGATGCAGCAGCTCTTGTCGCCAAAAACTTGATAGGATTGACATATGCTGCTTCGATTGCAGATTTGGCTTCTTTAGAAAAGCTTCTATGCTTGATGTATGAAGATGGACTTATCAACCACGAGGCTATCAATATTCTCTGGAAGATTTACAGTCTTGCCGGTAATATAGAAGACGAAATCACGAGCAATAAGCAACGCCATGGTGCTATTATTATTCTTGGAATGTTGGCATTGGCAGACAATAACGTGATTATGAAAGGGTTTGACTTGCTATTGAAAATTGGTTTGGGAGAAATTGGTCGAAATGATCACATATTATGTAAGTATTCTTGTCTCGCTTTGCAAAGACTCGTGCCAGTCAACAGTAAGAAGAATACAAGTGCACCGGTCAAGCTTGCTCGTGAAGGTGAGGCCCTAGAGGGGCTTGTTCAAATTTTGTTATCCTACGATTCTAATCCAGAGTGGTACAGTGTCGCTGAGCAAGCCATTGGGGCTATTTATCAGATCTCCAGCTCCCCCGATGAAGTTTGCTCCGAGTTAATAAGACAGAAAACCAAAAGTGTTTTCAGTAAGACGGAAAATCAATCACAAGTCGCTGCGCTCTCTCAATTATTGTTTATTGTTGGTCATGTTGCAATCAAAACAATTGTTCACTTAGAACAGATCGAAACATTATTTAAAAAGAAGAAGCATGAAGCAGAAGCACTGAAAAAACCAGCTGACCAACAAGAAGAAGAACAAGAAGAAGAAGATGGCAATGACAATGAGTTAGAAATGATCGGAGGCACATCCGAAGATGATTTCACTGATGCTATCATCTATATTAAGGAACGCGAACTTTTATTTGGAGAAGATTCATTACTCGCTAGATTTGGGCCATTGGTAAAGGAGATTTGCTCTAATAATCGTAACTATGATGATGATGCACTTCAAAGGTCCGCAGTGTTATGTTTGAGTAAACTTATGTGTGTTTCATCGAAATACTGCGAAGACAATTTGCCATTGTTGATTACTATTATGGAGAAGTCTTCAGATCCAATTATCAGATGTAATTGTGTTCTTGGATTGGGTGATATGGCGGTTTGTTTCAACAATTTAGTGGATGAAAACACCGATTTCCTTTACCGCCGTCTCACTGATGATAGTATTATGGTTCAAAGAACATGTCTTATGACGGTTACATTCTTGATTTTGGCAGGCCAAGTCAAAGTGAAGGGTCAATTGTCGTCGATGGCCAAGTGTTTGGAGAATTCGGACCAAGGCATCAGTGATATGTGTCGTTTGTTCTTCACTGAGTTGGCATCCAAGGATAATGCCATCTACAATGGATTCATTGACATCTTCAGTGGATTATCCAACGACGATAGCTTATCCAAGGATGCAATGAAGCGCATAGTTAAGTTCCTTGTTGGATTCATCGAGAAAGAGAAACACCAGAAACAGTTATCAGAGAAATTATTGGTTCGTTTAATGAAGTGCCAACTGGAGAGTCAATGGAACGATGTTGCTTTTGTCTTACAATCTATACCATTCAAAAATGATGCCATCACCCAAGCTCTTGAAGGAGGTTATAAGTTGGTGCTGGCCAGAGAGTAAATAGCTTACGAAAATAAACATAATGATGTAATTTTACACCAATTGTCAGCTTTGTTGTAAACAATATTAGTATTTCCCCATGAATTTCTCAAGTAGTCAACAAGTGCGAGAAAAAAATGAATCATGTAATTACCGAGATATTTATACTCCATTCGCAACCATAACTTTCTTTGTCAATTATGGCTATTGCAATACTACAGGAAAGCTTGTCGGAATGGCTGAAGGCCGTAGGAACCGACGAAGCTAGTTTCAAGATTTTGTTCTGTACAATTTTGTCCTTCCCATTCAGTTTCATTTTCAAAAGACTCCCTGACAAGGAGTACACGTTGAAGAACATCTACATCATTTGTGTTTCTTCATTTTACGTTTTTGGTATCCTAAACTTGTACTCTGGACTCATCACATTGCTCATTTCATCCCTTGGATGTTACTTTATCACTCGTTACCTCAGAACTGATTCAATGCCATGGATTAACTTCCTTTTCCTCATGGCCCATCTTGCCTGGAGCCATCTTCACTCTCAATTTTTCCAAGAATACGACCCTAAGGTCATTGATATCACTGGGGCCCAAATGGTGCTTGTCATAAAGTTGACCTCGTTCGGTTGGAATATTCACGACGGTAAACAGCCAAAGGATTCACTTACTTCCTATACTAAATCAAGAGCCATTGCCAAACATCCCAATATCCTCCCTTATCTAGGTTATGTTTTCTTCTACGCTTCTCTCTTGACAGGTCCGGCTTTTGATTTCGTTGACTACGACAAATTCATTCACCTGACTTTATTCGATGATCTACCAGAAGAGAAGCGCCCAGGTAAGAAAAAGAGAAGAATTCCAAGAAGTGGAAGACCAGCTTTATACAGAGTTCTTCATGGTGTGTTCTGGATGCTCCTTTTCTTACAAGCTCCAAAGTTTTTTTCCTTAGACTATGTGCTTAGCGGTAAGTTTGTTCAAGAACATGGCTTCATTTACAGAATATTCTACTTATGGGTTCTCGGATTGAACCATAGATTGAAGTACTACTCCATCTGGCTCATCGCTGAAGGTGCTTGCGTGTTATGTGGAATTGGGTACAACGGTTACGACCCCGAGACAAAAAAAATCAAATGGAATAGGGTTCAAAACATCGATCCAGCTACTTTCGAATCCGGTCAAAATGTCCACGTTTGCCTTGAAGCATGGAACATGAATACCAATAAATGGTTGAAAAATTATGTTTATTTCAGAATAGCCAAGAAGGGAAGAAAACCTGGCTTCAAAAGTACCCTTTTCACTTTCTTCACTAGTGCGTTCTGGCACGGTACTAGACCTGGTTACTATATGACATTTGTAATGGGAGCTTTTTTGCAAACTTTGGGGAAAATTTATCGTAAGAACTTAAGACCAATATTCTTGGAGAAAGACGGTAAGACACCAAAGAAGACTAAAATCATTTATGACGTGGTTAGTTACATCACCACTCAGTTAGCATTCGGATTTATTGTTCAGCCATTTGTCATTCTTGGTTTCACCCAGTCGTTATATTGTTGGTCTACGGTGTATTTTTACATTCCAATTGTGATTGCATTGACTTTCTTCATTTTCCAAGGTCCATACAGCAAATCAGTCATTAGATGGTGCCAAGCACACCTGGATTCCTACGAAGAATCCAAGACATTATCCAAGAACAAATTAACAGAGAAAGAAGCATCCATCGTGAACAACGCAGTTGACAATATGATTCAAAGGGAAGATAATGAAATACCCACTTTGGGATTACCCTCAATCGATGAGCTTCAAAAAGCAAACAAAGAAGAGTTTGACTCAGATGTCAAAGAACTCGTTGGTGCATGGAGATCTTTCAGATCTCGTCGTGGCTCAATTAAAGAAGATGATTTTGAAGGCTTGAAAGATGCTTACAATAACTTTACCCAAGAGATTGTTGAGATTTTTGACAACAAGACAGTTGAGGCAAAGGCTAATTTGAAAAAAGATTAAGTGCCACCCATTCAATTCCACAACTCATATTTAGTGTAATCGTGTTCGATAACATAGAGTAACTTTTTCTTATAATAAATATTTTGTCTTCCGATTTCGCAACAAAATGTTGATGTCATCATTATATGCCATCTTTTGATGATTCGCAGCAATGTAATGTGAAAAATTCAACACACCATTTCACTCTTTGATTAACTTCAAAATGATTAAAACTCGGATATTCAGAGCACTTGCTCTGTCCAACTCTCTTGGTTGCACTCGATCCTCATTGTCCTTTAGACAGAATTTCAATTGTTCAACCACCCGTTTCAACTCAACTTCCAGCGAAACCTCGAAATCAGATGCTAATTCTACTGAGACCGCTGCTAATCCTGGTACTGGGGTGGTTTTCATGAATATGGGAGGCCCTTCGAAGGTCAGTGAAACCTACGACTTCTTATTGAGGTTGTTCTCGGACGCTGACCTCATTCCATTTGGTCCATTTCAAAAAATCTTAGCCAAATTCATTGCCACCAGAAGAACCCCCAAGATCGAAGGACATTACAGAGATATCGGTGGTGGTTCTCCTATCAGATACTGGTCGGAGTATCAGTGTGAAAAAGTGTGTCGAATTCTCGATAAAACCAGTCCAGAAACTGCTCCTCATAAACCTTACATTGCCTTCAGATACGCAGACCCATTGACGGAAGAAACTTTGCCAAAGATGCTTGAAGATGGTATCACTAGAGCTGTTGCCTTTTCTCAATACCCCCAATACTCGTTCTCAACTTCAAGCTCTTCAATGCACGAGTTATACCGTAAAACTTTGACTTTGGACCCAGAAAGAAAGATTAATTGGTCATTCATCGATAGATGGCCAAGGAACCAAGGACTCATCAACGCTCATCTGAAACTAATCATGGACAGAGTCAATGAATTTCCAGCTGAAGACAGAGATAAGGTTGTTGTTCTTTTCTCGGCTCATTCCTTACCAATGGAAATCGTCAATAGAGGTGACTCTTACCCTGCTGAAGTTGCTGCTACTGTTTATGCTATTATGGAAAAATTGGAATTCAAATTTCCTTATAGATTGGTTTGGCAATCACAAGTAGGGCCAAAACCATGGTTGGGCGGCCAAACTGCTAAAATTGTTGAAAAACTCGAAAAAGTCGATAGCATAAAGGGTATTGTGTTAGTCCCTGTTGCATTTACCTCCGACCACATTGAAACTTTACACGAAATCGACATCGAATTGCAAGAAGATTCCAAATTCCCCGAGAAAATCAAGAGATCCGAATCTTTGAATGGTAATGAAGAGTTTATTGAAGGATTGGCAGAGATCGTTAAAGACCATTTGCAAAAGGGTGAGTTGTACTCAAAGCAATTAGAATTGGACTGTATTTTGGGAGCAGACTACGCAACCGACACTTTCAATCACCCCAAAGAATTATTTGGTGATCACTCGAAGAAGAATTAGATTTGAAGTCTTTGATTAAAACTTATATATCTATGCAAATAATACAATATGTAAATACATGATCAATCTGAATCTTCATCTGGATCGAACAAGTCCAAATCAAGAGACTGTAGTTGTTTTGGTTTCGAAGATTCTTGTTCCTTGGGTGCCTGAGAATATGACCCGAATGATCCTTTTCTTTCTTGTGGTGGTTTTTTCTCTTCGCTTTGCTGCTCAACAGCAGGTTCTTCTTCTTCCTCGACTTTGTCTTTCTTCTCTTCAAGAATGGCTTCCTCTCCTAACTCTTTTCTTATTATTTCTTCTGTCTTGAGAGAGGTAAGAGCGAGCATTCCTCGTCTCAAGGCATCTTCTGCTGGCCAAACGTAATTATTTGGATGGATTTGAAATTGTGCATTCGAAGCTGTGGGAGGAGCTTTTGTAAATTTGGATAATTTCATGGCATATTTCAATGTCGCTTCTATATTCACGTCGTTAGTGGATTCGCTGACCTTTTCAGACTTATTTGCAGGCAATCGGGGGAGCTTTTTCAAATCATTTCGGCATGATATAAGATCTTTCAAGATTTGTTTGGCTTCATTATCAAGTTTGGATTTATCTGACTCCAATGACAGAATTTGTTTCCCCAATTGTTGGTGATGGCTCAATTCGTCGAGTTGGCCATCTATGTCATCACTTATTCCAATTAGCTTATCTACCAATTGAGAAACATCATCATCTTTGAATGAAGAAATGGACGACGTGAGTTGCAGAAGAGTAGACTCGAATTCTGCAACTTTCCGAACCACTGGAAGTCTCTCGAAAGCCTCCATTTGTTCTTTTGTCTTCGTTTGTTTGCTGCTATTCACCGGCGCATTTCGACTTGGATTCAATGACGATGATACATAAGTGTTAGGAGTCAGAGGATTGGATGAACCAAGTTGCGATAGACGCTGTGAAGAGCCAACCCGTGAAACTGGCACCGAGAGGTACGAGTTATCCTTTTTGTGAAGCATCGATGGCGGATTTGGCGATTCGAGTAAAAATGGGAATAAATACACTAGTAGTTTTAAATAAATCGAATTTATCTAGTGCGAGTATTGATATCAACAAACAAGAATAAGGTAAAACATATGCCTAAGAGAAAAATAGCATCAGCGTTTCAAGATTCAGATACCTCTGAATCCGAAGACTCAGCGAAACCACCACCAATAGTCAAAAAACCTCTTCGATTTCCCAAAGTTCCAAAAGATGAGGCTGCAAAAGTGACACCCGATTACATGGATTTTAAGCTATCTGAACCAAAACAAGAAGATTCCGAACCGCAGGGAAAATGGCAGGATAGAATGGATATCAAAAGAGAAAATGCACTTGACAAGTCGCTAATCGAGTCAAATCCAAACTCCGTGGGATTGGCTATAATGCAAAAGATGGGCTTTACAGTTGGATCTGGTCTTGGTAAGAACAGCAATGCCAACGCTGCCCAGCCGTTGAGTGTGAAAGCCAAAAACGACAAGGTGGGCATCGGAGGAACCAAAGAGAACCCAAAAGCTTCGAAAGCGGTGAATATAGACACTGAAGAGTACATTCAAAGACTAAAAGAGTCGAAAAGCCAAGAGAAAGTGACACAATTGATACAAAAGCTACAGAAAGTTTGTTTCCAACAAAGTGGTGACGATGTGAAATTTTACGAAGACAGGGACAATTTCAGTGTCAATGAAGTTAATCCGTTGTGGAGAAAGTTGGCGGCAGACCTTATTGACATGGAGAAAAATCAAAAGAAAGGACGTACATTGCTTTTCGAACCAACAAGAGACTCGAATGAAGCACAGCGAGAAATCCCTCTAGATCCTGACTTTGAAGAATTAGAGGATTTCACCAAACTAGAGAAATTGCTTCGATATTCAAGAAGCGAGTTTAACTATTGCATTTTCTGTGGATGTTTTTACGACGACACCCAAGACCTTGAACAAAACTGCCCTGGGCTTCTTGAAGAAGACCATGAATAATGTATTTCTATATACTAATATGCGACGGAATTGAGAACTTCTCTATGATGAAGTTTCTCTCTTATGTATAATGCATCGATCTGATCGGCAGACAAAGGTTCACTTTCTTCCACTGATTTCTCAAGAAGCTCCTTTGCTCCCTCTGAAGACTTGCTGAAAACCAAGTTGTAGCCCAAACTTCCATATACACGAGGCGGGCGTGGTGCCCTTGAGTAGCTTTCACCGTCTACTTCAGGTCCATACTTGACTATCCCCTGTGCACTTTTTGACTTTCCCCATGAAATGGTTAAACGGCAACCATTGATCATAAACCCATTCATAAATATCAAGGCAGTTTCAGCTGATTCCCTTGTCACAAACATGACGTAACCCGAATCTGATTCACTCGGTATTTGGCAGTAGATAATGTGACCGAAAGCGATGAAGTGCGAGATAAGATCTGATTCACTAATAGATGAAGATAATCCTTTGATTTTTATGGTGGTATTTCTTGGGTCAGTGAATGCATTCAAAGGGGGTTGAGATTGAGGTAGACTGACAGTGGTGGTTTTGGTAGTTTCAGATTTGGGGACATCACTGGACGGTGTCGCTGTTGAAGAAGCGGCCAAAGCCACTCTTATAGGTCTATTTTCAATGACAGCCCCATTCATGTCAGATATAGCACTCTGTTGGGCCTTTACGTTGCTAAAGCGAACAAAACCAAAACCCTTTGATAATCTCGTGGCTGGGTTAGTCATGACTTTTACCAGAGACACCTGGTTGGGGAATTGAGTGTTGAATTTATTGAAAAGGATCATATCGTTGACTTCCGGAGCCAAATCCCCCACGAACACTGAAAACTCATCTTGTGTTCTTCCAGATCTGTTGGACGAGCCAAAGTTATCCGAATGCTGGCCGGAGCCCACGCCATGGCCACCGGATGCCCAATTTAATTTGAAAGTTCGGTTGTGGCCAGGAACTTGCAATCCATTTTTCAAGATGGCAGTAGACACCGCATCCACTGTAGCGAAGGTGACGAAACAATAAATGGGCTTGTTCTGTTTGTTTGGGTCGCCTGTCCGGTCTTTCATGATTCTGACTGACACCGGAGTCTCACCAAATGATGCCCATATCTTACTGATGGTATCTTCATCCCAGCTGGGATCTAAATCGCCCATCCAAAGCTGTGTTGATTTACTATCTGAACTTTGCGGGGATTGCTGATGATTTCCGACATTATTGTACACATTTTGGTAATTTGTCCGGCCTTGCTGGTACCGTTGTTGATAATTTCCTCGATTATTGTTGAATGCTTTCCGTCCCAGCGACTGATATCCATTGGATTGTTGGTTGTAAGCCGTCCCATATCTACCAGCTCCATAACTACCGGTACCACCAGAACCTCTGGGGCCATTATTTTGTGGCCGTTGGTACGAAGACCTTTGGTTGCCTGGTCTATAGTTGTTTCCAGACATCTTTATGGTACAACAAGTAGTAACGTTTTTTTTTTTTTTGAGATCGCAGCTTTTGCAGTATTAAATCACATTGAGCCTAGATTGTGAAAAATTGGTGATTCTTGAAAACCACCCAATAAATTCAAGATTTTTGACATCACTCATCTTGCCACGAGAAAGACATTTCTAACCATCCAAAAGTTGGTACTGTGTTGCAGAAACTTGAATTTCAATGGTTGTCGCTGTCAGACGAAAATTAGCAAAATCTATAAGGTGTGATATCATGAATTCGGGTCTAAAATTCACAGAAAAAAAAGCCTCAGCTGCATGACACAGCCAACCACAACGATCTGAAGGTGTTTTGGCATTTCAATTGTGAATTTTAATACGTTTTGTAAGTGGTGTTTGAACACAGGTAAAGTCGATATAACTTGGTGTTTGGGTGTCTGATCCAAATATCACTGAGAAATTTTTCTCCAATAGAAAACAACTGAATTCTTATTACTAGAAGTACACTTCATTACATTTAAAAAACATACACAAGATGCTTTCCAGAACAATCAGAAACGCCCGCCCGGTCATAAGTAAGAGATTTCAATCACAAGCACATGCATCCACTAGCAAAGCATCTACTTTCAACAACAAATATCAATTCGACATAAACCCACCTCAAGTGCACCAATACTGGAACTATAAGAATGGTTTGATACTCGTTGCATTTGTCCCAGTATTCTTGGGTGTTGCCTACTTGGGTCAATACACTGGATCCCATCTCGAAGGTTACGAAGGCTTATTGAAATTCGCCGATAGCGAACAATCACCATTGAAACAAGTCAAATTCGGTGAACCTCAAGCCAGCAAAAAGCAATAGAACACATATAACATGTCGCTGAAATCGAAAAACAACTACATACCACAACTATCGGCAACCGTGATTGTCAGAATTTAAGGGTTCGTTTGGGTTTCAAGACTATTTATTTATTCACGTAACTTCCTCATTTAATCAACAAATCAATACATAGAGTATAAATTGACAAGTAGATACATGAGAACGATCTCTAACCAACAGTATCATTTCACTTGGTATGTCAATTGTCTTGACCACTAGAACATGCTAATCATTGGTAGTTGGATAGTGCGCTTACATAAGCACTGGGTAATTGTAATTTCTCAAACTTCATTGGCCAAAGCGAAAAAAGAATTTTTAAAACTTCCAGGTTTTAATATTTACCAAATTTATATAACCCCTAATTGTTCTAAATGTTGTCTAGACTCGGATTGAGAGCCGTTAGAGCTGGTGCATTGAAGAATGCTTCCTACAGGAGTGTAATCAGAACCGTCACTACCAAAACTCACATCACTGACCATGTTGATGGTAAAGTTATCAAATTAACCGACCCAGCCCACCCAGAGATTGCTGATTACCCTTACAATGGCACTATGTTAGCTCAGGATAAAGACCCTTATGCCAAGTATGATGACCCTCAAAACAGAAGAAACTTCAACGATCCTGTTAATTTCAACGACGATTTATATGATATGTGGTCCCCAGATTATTTCAGAACTGTATCCGATTCAACTGCTTTAAAACATAACGGTATTTTCTTCTCTATCATTATTGGTTTCGGATTGGCTATATGGTACTTCGAGTTAAACCCAGCTAAACCTGCTATGCCTAGATCATTCCCATCTGGTGGTTTGGCCAAAGAATTGGGTGCTGGATCTAGCGAAGATGCAGAATTCTACCGTGTTAAACCCGACACCACTGCTGAACAAGAACTCGGTATTTTAGCAAGTGATGAAGAAATCAAGAAACAACAAGAAGCATATGTCAATGCTAATTCTGATTTCTTAAGATCGTAAATTTAAGTTGTATCTTGAGTTTGGCCCTTAGAATCTTCTTTTGACATTGTGAGAATCAGGCATAATCATCAATTCATCGTCAACTGTACAATACACACCAAGAACTACCCGTTCTTCATCGCATATAGCTATTTATTCATACAAGTTTTATCATTAACTTTGTAATATTCCATTAAATGGTCGCGTAATTACCATTTACCCAATGTTTTTTGGCCCGCATTAATTTTGTAAATCAACATAAAAATTTATTTAAAACAAACGCCCTCATACAATTTACAAGACTTAAATAACAAGCTTGCTGCACAAATATCTCTAAATAACACTTTTCGGACGCATATTCACATATAGGGGATCTTTAATTAAAAATAAGAGATATGGCTAAAAGTGGAGGTCGCCGTCAAAACGGTGTTTCAAGCCATCAAAACTCTCTGGAACCTTCCAAACAAGTGCCTCAAAAAAGAGGCATTTCAAGCTCTTCTGGATTTGAATCCAAGAGAGTTAAGACAGAAGACAGTGAACCAAAAACTGAGCTTATAGCCAACGCCATAACCGACTTTAATTTGGCAGTTAATGAATTATTTCAGCTAAAAGAATACCTGTCTATAGTGGAATGGAATCCACTGGATTTTTCACAAAGCGTATCTGACAATCACCAAATTCCAGAAAAGTTCAACTACTTCCTACAGCAAAATAACTATTTCCTTAAATGGTCTGACGATGTTGAGGACTTGGATAGTTTGCCTCTCAGACGCCAAAAGAAAATTCTTGAAGAAAGAGAAGCTAAGCTTCTAGAGAAATACCCTTTCAAAGACGAAGCCATAAAGAGAAGTAAGGAGATTGAAAGCCGTTTACTTGCCAAAGTCCCCACAGTTGTCAATGGACTGGCAAAATCTAATAACTCAAATGTTAAACATGAGATGAAGCAGAAAAATGGTTTCCCTTCCAAACAACCAGCTATTTCGAAAGACTCAAAGAAACCCACAAAATTGGCTTACGAGGAAGAGGATAATCATGAAGAGATAGAGGTCGAAGATGAAGCGGAAGATGAGGACGAAGACGATGACGAAGATATTGGAACACATTATAAACTAAAACAAATTAAGTATTCTATTCCTCCACCTATTGTGACACATCCATCGCATATTCCCTCGTGGAGACCCGAGCCTACCCACGAGGATCCAATGGGTAATCCAACCGGAATCACAGGTGCAGCCATGGACCCAAATGACCCTCCGCAAAAACACGAAATTATTGATTATCACCCTGAGCCATTGACCCTCATTGCAAAACAAAATGAACCCTTAGCAGCTCCGGAAGTTGAGAATAGGATCAAGTCATTTCTTGCGAACAAATATTGCTCTGCGATCATCGATGATTCAAACACACAAGATTATGACAATTCACCGCAAGAATATTTAAAGGTTTTGAATCAACAGAAACATTTAATGAAGCGATTATATGAGAAAGTCAATGTGGAGCAGAGGTTTGAATTGAATGGGGAGAAGATCGAACGCAGGAAAACCGTTCTTCCACAAACAACGTCCCGAAATGTATTGGACCCATTTCGTGAAACGGGGACAGTCATTCCAAAGATTCAAGGTGCCGACAATCACCATACTCATTATGACTATTTCTTGAATCAAGGTATGGCATTCTCGGCAATCCACCAACAAGTTCGCAAGCAGCATCAGTTGAAAACTAGGAGAATTGCTCAAATGATAGAGCAACACTTTAAAAAGAAGAGAGGCGAAAAAGAGCGTTTACAACGTGAGAGGGATCAAAATCTAAGGCGTATAAGTCGTCTTGCCGTACAGGCGGTGAAGAAAAGATGGGGCCAAGCACAAAAAGTCTATCGTTACCTTCAACTGGAGAAAGAAGAGGAGTTGAAGAAAATCAAGGGTAGAGAACATTTAAGTCAGATGCTTGAGCACTCTACGCAATTATTGGAAGCCCAATTGGGTGGTTCAAAAGAAGCAAGCAAAGATCCAGATAGCGACGACGACGACGATGATGATGGTGATGGTGATTCTGACCATAGCGATAACATGTCATCATCGAGTTCGTCGAGCGATAGCGATTCGGATGCTAACAAGGAAGCAGATTTGGCTTCAGAAGATATTAATTTGACTATCGAGGAATTGAAGAGAAAATACGAGAACATGGATGAGTACGTCTCACAGACATCCGCCACCGAGAATGAGAAGAAATCTAATGGTCACAAAAGTCATCCAGAAACCGAAAGTGATAGTGAAAGTGAAAGTGAAAGTGATGACGATAGTATAGATGGTTCCAAAGGACTCGCCGCTCTCTATGGCCAAAACCTGCCCGGGAAACAAGAAGTGAAGACCGAATATACCAACGAGGAGAAGAAGCTCATCGAAGAACTCACAAAGGACGAAGGGGAAGGATCAATTTTAGACCCTGATTCTGGATCTGAATCCGATTTAGATTCGGAACATGAAGATTCTGGGTCCGACCAAGAAGAGGATTCAAGCGAGGACGTTGATATGGAAGAAGACGAAGAAGAGTCTAAATCTGGTGGACTCGCTGCTCTCTTCGATAGTAAGAACGAAGATGCCGATGAAGATGCAGATGTTTCAGAAGAGTTCAACGAAAACAGTGAGTCAGACGATCATATGACTACAACTGACGAAGAAGATGAACCTAAAACTCCCAAATCACCTGGCCCAAGAAAGGGTGTAGACGATGATTTACCTGAAGAAGAAGTCAATGGTACGAGAGTCAAAGACGTGCCTCTCCCATCTTTGCTACGTGGGACTTTGAGACCTTATCAAAAGCAGGGACTAAATTGGCTCGCCAGTTTGTACAACAATGATACGAATGGGATTTTAGCAGACGAGATGGGTTTAGGAAAAACTATTCAAACCATTTCTTTATTAGCATATTTGGCATGTGAACATCACATTTGGGGTCCTCATTTAATTGTTGTACCAACATCTGTTATGCTTAATTGGGAGATGGAATTTAAAAAGTTTGCTCCTGGGTTCAAAGTCTTGACGTATTATGGATCGCCACAGCAGAGAGCCCAAAAGAGGAAAGGCTGGAACAAACCTGATGCTTTCCATGTTTGCATTACATCCTACCAATTGGTAGTTCACGATCATCAGTCTTTCAAAAGACGTAGATGGAGATACATGATTCTTGATGAAGCACACAATATCAAGAATTTCAGATCGACTCGTTGGAGGGCTCTTTTGAATTTCAATACCGAAAATAGATTGTTGTTAACCGGTACCCCATTGCAAAATAACTTGATGGAGTTGTGGTCATTGTTATACTTTTTAATGCCATCATCGAAGGTGAATCAAGCTATGCCCGATGGCTTTGCGAATCTCGAGGATTTCCAGACTTGGTTTGGTAGACCTGTTGACAAGGTTTTGGAACAGACTACAGCCGGAGGTTCCGATGTGGTCGATGAGGCAAATGCTCTCAAGAAGCTTGACATGGAGACAAGAAATACCGTTTCCAGATTACACCAAGTTTTAAGACCTTACCTTCTTCGTCGTTTGAAAAAAGACGTGGAAAAGCAAATGCCAGGAAAGTATGAACATATTGTTTACTGCCGCTTATCCAAGAGACAAAGATACTTATACGACGATTTTATGTCAAGGGCAAAGACCAGAGAAACTTTGGCATCAGGTAATTTCTTATCCATTATCAATTGTTTAATGCAATTGAGAAAGGTTTGCAACCACCCAGACTTGTTTGAAGTTAGACCGATTGTCACATCTTTCGCTATGCCCACTTCTGTGGTCACTCCTTATCAGACGAATGATAATTTGGTTCGCAAACTATTTGCTGGTCAAGATTTCAAGAAAAAAGTTTCTTTGGAAGTTTTGAACTTGGACATTTCCAACAAGGATGATATGGATTATTTTGTTGCACAATCCAGTAAAAGGTTGAAATCTTCTTCTAATTTCGAGAAGCAAATTGCTCAGTTGAGCGAAGTGATCAAAAGGACTGGTGCTGCGGAGGATCCAAGTCTAGATGATTATTTGGACTATTACAAGTACGTTAGAGCAGAGGAGCAATGTGAAGTCAGAGACAAGTTGACTCATATTAATTACCTCAACACCTTGAGATGTCACAGGGCACCCTTATATGGTAAACGTGTACTAGATATGATAAAAAGTGCTACAGCAACAATGAATCAAAAATGTGATAAATTGCCGCAGGGATTGGTGTTTGATCTCAACGATCGGATAGACGACTTAAACGATGTGATTGAGAAGTACTCTATTTTAACACCAAGTGTTGTTACATTAGATATGAAAGATCAAATAATCCCATTGTCCACCCAACGCCAGATTATGAATGAAGTTGCTGAACAAAAGATCCAGAACCCTTTTCATAAGTCACAAGTCAAATTGTCCATTGCATTCCCTGATAAGTCTCTTTTACAATATGATTGTGGTAAGCTTCAAAAGCTCGCAACGTTATTACAGGACTTAACATCAAATGGACACAGAGCTTTAATCTTTACTCAAATGACTAAAGTATTGGATGTCCTCGAACAATTTTTGAATATTCATGGGTACAGATATATGAGACTCGATGGTGCCACTAAGATTGAGGATCGTCAGCTTTTGACTGAAAAATTCAATCGAGACAACAAGATACCTGTTTTCATTTTGTCCACAAGGTCCGGTGGTTTAGGTATCAACTTAACTGGTGCCGACACTGTGATTTTTTATGACTCGGATTGGAATCCAGCAATGGATAAGCAATGTCAGGATCGTTGTCATAGAATTGGACAGAGTAGAGATGTACACATTTATCGATTTGTCTCGGAATACACCATTGAATCGAATATTTTGAAGAAAGCAAACCAGAAGCGACAATTGGATAATGTGGTTATTCAAGAGGGTGAATTTACCACTGATTATTTTGGAAAGTTTTCTGTTAAAGAATTGGTCAACGACACTGACATTGTCAGTGATTTACCAGACAAGCCAATTGGGGAAAACCAAACTCTTGAATCATTAGCACAAGCAGAAGACGAAGATGATCGAGCAGCCGCAAGTGCTGCAATGAAAGAAGTCCAAGTCGACGATGAGGATTTTGATGAAGAAAATAAAGGAACAGCATCAGATGGTACTCCAGCGCAAACCCCGGGCCCCGACGAGAATGGCTCTATTCCTCCACCTTCAGCACCAATTAAGGATGTTGACGATGCCGACTATGATGAAGGCGTTGGTCATATTGATGAATACATGCTCAGATTTATTTCTGACGGCTGGTATTTGGAATAATTTACGATTATTAACGATGTATATACTACTATAGACTCATGCATAATATAACCAATTAATTGATAATTTTTTGCAACAATCGAAATCGCTTATATTGTAAATTTAGCGATGGTCGTGTGGAAGTGCAAAAAGTTGTATCGAGAATAATCACCCTTTATAACTATGCGATAAATTGTAAGTAGATTTGATAATTATCGCCATAACAAAAATGTCTTCAGGTATCCAATCATTATTGAAAACTGAAAAGGAAGCTGCTGAAATTGTCAATGAAGCTAGAAAATACAGAACTAGCAGATTGAAGTCGGCCAAATCTGACGCTCAAAGTGAGATTGATGAATATAAACAGCAGAGAGAAGCTGAATTGAAAAAATTCGAACAAGATCATGCTGGTTTGAATGAATCCATCGATAAAGAAGCAGATGCTTCTGTTGAAAAGGAATTGAAGGCCATCAGAGCCAAATTTGATGAAAAGAAAAGTTCTGTTGTTAAGTTGTTGATCGATGCTACCACCCAACCAACTCCAGAATTGCACATAAACGCTAGCAGCTAGGCCTAAGTTAGCAAACTTTCAAATTTAATTCTTATAAATCTAACCATTAACATCAAAATAGATAAAATTTTCAATCCATGTAAGAGAAAAGGGAAATGATCTAAATTGAAGGTGATATACGTATATACAGCTATGTTCTAAGCACCGCCATTTGCCAATTTTTTAAATGACTTGATAATTTCCCAGATTCTATTATCGTAGCCAGCCTTGTTCAAGCTATTAACGAAGTTGTTCGCTTTTTTATCGTCAGCGATTGGATAATCAAGTGGTGGTGGGATAGCTGTTGCGATTCCGAAGGCCCTAAGTAAAGGTTTATCCATGACAATTGATTTAGCATTACATAAGCCTGTGAGACCTTCTTCACCACCGAACTTACCGTAACCTGATTTTTTGGTTCCTCCGAATGGTAATTGAGCAACATAGAATGTAGCAAAGTCATTGATAGCGACGTTACCCGTTTCAAGTCTATTGGCAATTTTGTTACATTCATCAAATTTCTTACCGAAAACAGATCCACCTAATCCATATTCTGTACCATTTGCAATTCTGATTGCGTCTTCGGAGTCATTGGCTTTCATCATTGTTAAAACAGGACCAAATACTTCGTTACATGAGATATCCATTTCTGGGGTAACATCAACTAATAAAGTAGGTTCAAAATAATGACCTTGTGGGTAATTAGGATGATGGTATCTTTTCCCTCCATGGATAAGACGGGCACCTTTGGAAACAGCTTCTTGAATAAGAGTTTCCAATTGATCGAACCTGTTATCAGAAATCATTGCACCCATGTCAATTTCATCCAATTGGTCGATATTGGAACCAAGACGTATATCTTTGATTCTCTCCGATAATATTGACACGAGAGTCTCATAAGCTTTTGGTAAACAAATCACCCTTTCGATACCAATACAGTTTTGGCCAGCACTTTGGAATGTACCTCTCATGAGCACGGAAGATAATGCTTTAAAATCTGCAACATCATCCAATACAATGACGGAATCTTTACCACCTAATTCAACCACACATGGAGTCAATTGCTTGGCAGCACTTGCAACAACATGATGAGCAACAGGTTTGGAGCCAATGAAAGTTATATGGTCCAAATCAGGATGAGAAGTAAAATAATCAGCATCATCAGGGAAACAGTATACTAATTGAACCAAATCTGGATCCACGTCCAACAGTTTTAAGATAGCTTTCACCAAATCCACGAACCAAATTGATGACCAAACGACTTGCTCAGAGCATTTCACCACAATTGCATTCCCGGTGAAAATAGCTGCAATGATTGGACCTAATAAATTGTGAAATGGATAATTCCAAGACACCAATGCTGAAACAACTCCCAATGGTTCGTATCTCACTTCACCATTTTTCATTAACCCAATAAGTAAATTAGAAGGACCAGGTCTAGTAGAGGGACGTAAAACTTTTTCGCCATGGGCGATGATCCAATTGAGTTTTTCCAAAGTAACCATGATTTCGCCCATAGAAGCATCTAGTTTGGTTTTACCACTATCTCTGCAAGCTACACGAGCAATATCTTCTTGGTGGTCAATGATGAATCTGCTCATTGTTTTCAACACTCTTCTTCTTAACAGAAAAGACAGTTGGGCCCATGCTTTTTGAGCTTTCTTTGCTTTTTGAATTCTTGAGTTCATCTCTTCTTTGGATGTGACAGGAAAAGCACCTAAATATTGGCCAGTGGCAGGACAGTAACTTTGAATCTTGTTTGGCTCATTTGGCACTCGGATACTGACATTTGGCGGATACAACCTTTTACCCTTCCAATGTGGCTTTGCTTCGTCAGGGATGGGGAACTTAAATTTAACGGGATCCTCAAGTTTGTTATGTCTATTAGGACTGCTGGTGATGTACTTGGCATATATGTAGTATAAAGCAGGCAAAATCACACACACAAAGAATGTGGTGGATATTTGATATTGCAATTGCCATTCTTCCAAGTTAAGATCAATGGCAATCATTTCCGATTTATATATACGCTTCAAATCACTCGTATATATATTTTTCAATTATTTCGTACTACTCATTTTGTCCACTGCGAAATTCGGACGTCGTTTCTACATTTAAATCGGGTACGGATGTATGAACATAAACCTACTATTCTTGATTATCTTGATTATCTTGATCACCTTCATCAACCATTCCCTGAAGAAGTTGGTCAAAGTCTTGTCTGGTATTTTCTTGAATGATGGCACCCAATAGATTCTGATCAACATAATCCAATAATGAGTCGGTGATTTTCCCTCCCAGAATACCTGTAAATTCGTCGTATGCTACGGTTGTGTCTTTTGGGGGTAATACGTCGTACTCAAACACATCGTCTCTGGAGAATATCTCTTGTGGTAGCTTTGCCATAATCTTATTTTCACCTGACAAGATGGCGAATCGCACCAAGTTGAAGGGTAATTCACTTTTTGGTGAACTGGATCCAAATAGACCGTATAAAGACGACAAAGTTGATTTGGAGTTTTTAATTGGTTCTGTCTTGAAAAGTTCAGCCAATTCATCATGAAGGAATTGTCTCTCGTTCAGATCTTTCCACAAAAGTGGTGCTCTCACTAAGTACGTTTCTGTAGACACAAGGATCTCATCATTGGTAGGAAGATCATTTTCTTTTATGTGAACATCCAGATTAAGTCCAATGGCTTCTAACAATTTATACGCGGCATGAGGATGAGCTCTGTATGCACTTTGCAAAGCCTTCTTGGCGGATTCTTTCTTATCCAACCGTAAATAGGCCAAAACTGTTGAAAATGCAATCCCTGGTGTTCTCCATTTCGAATATGTAGTCACCAATGGAGATTTGCTCAATTGGCAAAGATATTCGTATTCTTCACTTAATATGGCGTAGAAATCAATGAAATATCTCACCCCCAAAGGATCTTCAGCTGGTGACAATGAAAGCATTAATTTACAATAAGAAAGAGCTGTAAAAAACATAGATCTTTCACCGAGGTTGATGATGTATCTGAAAAGGGCGAGATAGAACTGTCTGTTAACAAATCTTTCATAAGGTAGCCTTATAAGGCCATTCTTTGCCTCAGATAAAAGTTCATGAAACTTTTTGTGAAAACTTCTATCGAAAACGAAAATGCCTTTTTCCACCAATGCATTACTAACGGATTTGTCACCTCCCTGTCTCAAGAGTACCATTGCTACTTGAAGAAGAGTTTCCTCGTGGTATGGGAACCTTTGTAATAATTGCATCAAAGATTCCGGATCTGGAGTCATCACCGCAGAAGCATAAAAGCTTGTATTTGCAGCTCTCTCTTGCACGGTATTGATTTTACTGAAAATGAAGTATTTCACACCAAGACCTAACTCTTTTTTAACCTTCAATTCCAATTCATCTCTTTCAAAAGTGTCTTCTTTGAAATCTAAATAACTCACAATATCGTCTTTCAATAATTCCTCCATATTGAGTGGTTTCTGTGAAGTGGGTAAATAATCATCTTTAATTCTCGACATTAGAAGCTTTCTTGAAGATCCTGGAACACTGCGGTGATCTTTTCCTCCCCAACCCCTCGTTAATCTGGCCAATTTCTTGAACTGACTTAAAACTTCTGGTGAGACAGCAAGCGCAGTTGATCTATTGGCATCGTCTATAGTTTCTCTTGACAAGTTACCAAACAAATTACTCAATTCAGTGTCTGGGTCAAGATTTTTGATTGTCCCAATGGAAAGTAATTTTAAGGATGCTCTCAATCTATTAGTCGTGAAATATTTATAATTCGAGTCAAAATGTTCTTGACAAGACTCATCGGCATCAAAGTCATATTCAACATCAAAGTCGTCCTCTTCTAATTCCAAAGATGTTTCTTTGTCTGGTTCGGTGCTAGTTTCCTTTACCCTGTCCTTCAATTTAGCTTCAGCCAAGATTTTATCTAGTTCTTCGTCACTATCGACAGGCTCTTTGGAGGATTCCCTTTTCTTCTTCAGTTTCTTCTTCTTCTTAGATTTCTTCAGTTGAATAACTGGTCTTTCTAATTCTTCTATTTCCAGAGGTTCTTCGACTTTCATAGGTTTCGTCTCTTCCAAATCTTCTTCCACATCATCTTCTTCGTCTTCTTCCTCATTCAAGAGATTGAACGCATTGAATCCAGGTTTCTGTGGAACACTATCTTCTTCACTTTGTTCACCGTCCTCGCTTGATGGAGATTGCTCCTCGAGCTTCAATTTCTCCAATTTCCTGAGTGCTCTGGAACTCATTTAAATTATTCACTGATATAGACTGGAAAGTATTATGATTCATAATTTCGCTCACTTAAAAAAATGCGATTGAGAATTTGTGGATGCAAAAAGCAACTACTTATTCACTATGGATTTCGGCCACTATATAAACGAGAATATTTCGAAAACAGAGGAGACACAATTCAAGCAGCCACAACTCTTGCAAAGTAAAAGTTTTCCCAATACACTGGAACAGTTGTCACAAGAAACTTTAAGTGAAATTCCTGCCATGCTACTGAAGTTTGGCAATTTTCACATACTTGATGAACCAGTCGTGCTTCCGGCAATGATTCCGTCGCAACCAAGTATTTCAATTGAATCTACTCTTATATCTCAGATCGGGAAGGCTAGCCATGAATTCCACCTCATTGGGCCGTACGAAGGCTTGGTCCAAGAGCTGGGAAAAGAGTCTCCTCAAGAATCAAACCACAAACAGCCCAGCACGTTCGAGGAAGACAGAAAATCAATCCACTCTGAGGATCAAAAGATTTTTTTCCAATCATTGCAAGATATTCTGACCTTCAGTGTTTCCCTGCCAGTCTCCATCGCATCTGCAAATCTGTTTGCACCTGTGATCCTCACTACATCAGACTTCAAATCCCCTGTAGTTCACACGTGCTTCTACACGAACCACCCAGACAACGAGCTTCTGAAGATATTTAACGAGTTGAAAGAAAGTGAAAGAACGTATATGGCATCATTGGAAATGTTGCAATCATTTTATTTGGATCCAGTTGAAATTGCTCCCTCCTCGAAATTATTCCAACAATTTTTGCAGCAAATAATCAAAAATCACCAAAAATTGTTAAATTTTTACGATTCTTCAAAATTCACGTTTTTTGACGTTTTACAACACTTTAAGCAAATTGAAGCAGTGGCATTGGACGTATTTCTCTACGAAGAATATTGCAATGTTTACGAAGACCAGCTCAAATTAATGAATAGTGGAATGATCCAGGAAATTCTCAATGAGCACAACTGGGCTAACGGATTGAGAAATTACCTAGAAGCCACTCAACCAAATAACAAGCGGTTGGACTTATCATTTGTTTCTTTATTGCAGAAACCGATATCCAGAATAAGTAAATACCGATTGCTTTTGGAGTCGATTATGAAACAAATCAACATAATTAACATCACTGACGACAGTGGATATGCAATTGAGGAAGCACAATTGGCCCAGATTTACGCCAATATAAGAGAGAAGTTGGAATACATAAATGAAAAGGCTAACTATTACAAAATGATTGACAAAAGCTTATTGATTGAGCAGCTAATTGACTTTCAAACAGTTTCGATAAACTTGAGTCGAAACTACTTTGGTAAAGCCCTACTTGTTGGGATTTCTACGATCGTCTGGATTCAATTCAACGAAAAGCGACAAGTTCATGAAGTAGCAAATGAGCAGACCACTTGTTTACTATATAAGAGTCATTTGGTGATCAGCAAACCCCAAGCATTGAGAAAAATGCAAGAGATCTTGTTTGTAGTTCCACTATCCAAGTGTCAGATGGAGTGTGATTTCAAAGATAGTCTAGGTGGATTGTCATCGAGTTATCCTTACACCATCAAACTTAAATTCGAGGAAGGTTTCAAGCAGAACGAAATATTATTAGTTCTCATGACCAAGAAAGAGCATAAATCATGGATCAATTATTTGCGTACGATGATTTATAGTGTCAATGGAGAGTATGACCTTGATTTCTCTCAATGTGACCATCCCAGCAGTGTTTTAACCCCAAAAGAAATTGCACCTTTTGAAATCTGTTTGAAAGATGAAATTACGTGCAAAGAGTACACACGGAAATGTTACTTCAATCAACTTTTTCTAGTGACAATAATTTTGGAAGAACTGCAATTATCAATGGAGAGCGACCGTAATTTGTTCTTATATCACCAGTTAATTGGGACCGAATCCGATGGTGATAGAGTTGTCTTAAGGAAGAAAACCCGAGTGTTAGCTGAGCAAAATATCAGATCTATAGTAAGTTCTGAGTGCGTATACGAGGGTTATAAGCGGAAATTTAATTATGGTAATTGGAACATTTTCAGGGGTAATAATCACTACAATTGACGAAATGTTAATTTTACATTCAACTATTTAAGATGATTTTGATATAGATGCGTAATGCTAGAGCACTAATCGTGATATGCTTAGTTGCCGGTGTTACCAGCACCAATTGAATCGTTATGGGCATTGTGGCCTCTTTGGATCGATGCACCTTGTTTATCGCTACCTTCTAATAAGATCTTCTTGATAATTGAATCCACATCGGTTTTTCCAAATTCGTTAGACAATTCGGACTTTGATGCTTCGTCCAAGACACCTTCAACACCACCTTGTCTATTGATGAAAACTTTGTAGACACCGACAATGTCTATCAATGGGATAGTGGAGTCGCCCTTCTTATATTTTTCAACTAAGTCAGTGTCTTCAGCGAAGATGACGAAATCGTTTTCAGTACCTTTCCAGAATAATTTGTGTGGAGCCATTATAATTTATTGAATTTTTGTTAATATTAAATAATTATTTGGAAGTGGGTGAAATAGCGGAGTATTTATATCATGCCTTAATGCCAGTCTCGAACCATCTATACCGGTTACATCACTCAAATTGGCTCCCACTACTTTTGGTTGCTGTCACATTGCTGCAAAGTCAGCCTAGTCTATGTGCAGGAAACACAGTTTTTTACTGTAAAGCACACGATTTATTGCTTAGTTGCTACAATAGAAGAGCACAATAGCAGGACCAAGAGACCACAAAATTAATCGTTCGAATATCAAGTGTTTAATGACGCACCAGGGTGTCATCGCCGCAAAAAATAGGGAGTAGGAAGTGAATTAGACCAGCAGCAATTACGTAATTTAATGTCGAACGTAGTGTCTTGTAGGTTTTTTCTTTCGTGACACGCCGGATTGGAGAACACATTTGCTAGAGTAATTCTGAGGCATATTAGCAGCCATCCACAGCAAATTTGAATATTCGGTTGCTTCTGAAGAGTTCAAATTTCACTCTCGAAAACACAAAAACAACTGCTAGTATATCTCAGTATCTCGCAGTAAGATATTCTCTTGATTTGCGTTGCAATTGACCTGATCCACGAGTTATTTTGATATAACTGGCGGCTGGATAAAATCATCTTGTGGTCACTTTCAGACGAAAAAACAACAAGAAAACCTCTCGGTGGCCAAGCTGGCTAAGGCGCGAGACTGTAAGATTTCAGATATCTTGAGATCGGGTGTTCGACTCACCCCCGGGAGAATTTCTTATCTTGCCTTAATGGCCAAGTGGTAAGGCACCTCACTAGTAATGAGGAGATCGTCAGTTCGAATCTGGCTTGAGGCATTTTTTTTTTCATTTTTCCATTTCCTACAATATCATTCAAAAAGTCTTAACTTATGTTTCTGCGTGAGTTTCGTGATTTCAAACTGTTTAAAATTCTAGTACTCTAAAAAAACCATTTAGCGCGCGACGCGGTCTTTGCGCCAAATCTGAAATATTAGCACTCAATCCTCCTCTGAATCGACGATAATGGAAGTGACTTCCTCTACGAGGGTGATAGCACTCCCCCAAGAAATCAATCACTTTACAATTTTGGATCTTCCTTTTGGGGCCGCCTCCAAAAAAATTTTGGTTGCTCAAGACTCCAATGATCTATATGAATTGAGAGAAATCAACGGGGATAACCCATACGTTAATGAATCCAGAAGACCTACAATTCCTAAAACAGGTGAAGCAGTCAAATCCTTCATATTTGAAAACGATCAAGGCAGTATTATAGAATCACCCAATTTAATTGTCAGCTCAAAGTTCAACGTCGTTTACTGGCTAATCAATATCATGACTCAAAATAAGGACCAGTTCACTAGTCGTTTCATTACATATGAAGATTTTTCTGATAGTATAGGAGCAATAATAGGTGAAGATAATAAGGTTCTTGCTCAATTGGAATCTTCAATTGTCAAAAGTTTGTCGGACATCTGTGAAACCATCAATGAAAGAGGTGACGTTTTTTATAAATTATCAATACCAAAGGTGATGAAATTTTTAACTGAACGCGTGAACAAGCTATTCGACACCATATCAAAGCATCCAGAATTCACTCTTTCCATAAAAATTAAACAAGAATTATATCTAGATGTCAATAATACCGACATCCCTCAAGATATTTTGAATTTATCCATGTTGAAGTACTCTATTGATATGATATTTGAGTCTTACTTGAGCAAAGATATTAAAAATGAGTTCATCAAGTTCAGTAGTATTGATTTCAGTGCTTTGGATAGATTTTCGAAAGAATTGAGTGAAAACAAAAAGACAATGGATGTTATCGAAAGTAATATGGAGTCAATTGTTCATACAACGGTCAAGAATAAAAATAATACCCAACCAAAGAAGAAAGTGGTTAAAAAAGAAGTCAAAAAGGTTGCAGTGGGAAAAGGAGCATTAGATGGATTCTTCAAAAAAGCTTAATAGAGTTCTGTACATTAGATATACATTAAGGTTATATACATAAAGATTTGAAAACTTTTAACTCCGTGCCTTTAAAGGATTTGCTTTAACGTTCACTTCTTTTCATTATTGAGAGACTTGTTTAATCCTTGGTAGATAGACAAACCACTTGCCATAAATTGACTCATATCACCCAAGTTGGCTGGTAAGACAACAGTATTGGTATCTTTGGCAATTTTACCAAATTCTTTTATGTAGTCTTGAGCCACTTGAAGGGTCACCGCTTCTTTTCCACCAGGAGTCTCAGTTATGGCATCGGCAATTCTTCTCAAACCTTCAGCAGTTGCTTCAGCTTTCAAAATTAAAGATTGCTTTTCACCTTCAGCAATATTAATCTTTGATTGTCTATTACCTTCAGATTCCAAAATTTCAGCACGTTTTGATCTTTCAGCACTGACCTGTCTATGCATAGCTTCTAAGACATTCTGAGGTGGATGAATATCTCTTATTTCATATCTTAAACATTCAACACCCCAGTGATCTTTAGCAGCTTCATTAATAGCCTTATTGATATTTTGGTTTAATGCCTGTCTTTCCTTCAAGACTGAATCTAATGTCAAAGAACCGATTTCTGATCTCATAGTAGTTTGTGCCAATTGACTAATGGCAAATTTAAAGTCTTCAACCCCGTAAGAGGCTTTGTAAGGATCATGGACTTTCACATACAAAATACCATCCATTTCCAAAGAAACATTATCCGCGGTAATAGCATTTTGCAGAGGAATCTCAATAGCTGATTCTTTCAATGATTGAACATATGTAATTTTATCCAAGAATGGGATTAAAAATGCAATACCTGGTGGTAAGATACGATTAAACTTACCCATACGTTCCACAATCCAAGCAGTTTGTTGAGGGACAAAGCGAATAATGGTATTTGCCGGCAATCTTTCTCTTTGGAAAAATGTCAAGCTTGAATTTGGAGTTGGAACACCCCCGAAAAATCTCACTGATTGTTGCAAGATAGATGCAGCACCCAACACCAGTCTTGGTGAAAGGGCTTTCTCAACTTGACGACTTAATTGTGTACTTAACATTTTTAGATTCAAGCTGATATTGTGATTACAAGTTTTCAAAACTGGAGAAGTGTAAAAATTGGCGCCACCAGATAGAATTGAGATTTGAAAATCCGTACATTTTTCAAACAAATTTTAACATCATCGCTTTCAAATTCATAAATGTCAAGAGGATTAAACTAATATCGAAAGAATGGCGAAGGGAGTTGAAATATCATCCAACGAGAAACTTTATATATTAGAATCTCTCAAACAAGGAATAAGACTTGACGGTAGAAAATTACATGAATCACGAGAACCAAAAATTCAATTATCAACTCAGGAATATGGTTATGTTGAATTAGAATGGGGTAAGACCAAACTTAGTATCAGAGTTAGTTGTGAAATAAGGCAGCCGTTTGAGGACCGTCCATTCGAAGGCATTTTTCAAATCAACACAGAAGTTTCATCCATGGCAAGTGCACAATTCGAAAATGGTAAAAATAGCGATGATGAAGTTTTAATCAGCAGATTAATCGAAAAGGCTATCAGAAGATCTAATGCGCTTGATTTAGAAAGTTTGTGTATCATCGCTGGTAGCAAAGTATGGGCTATTCGAGTTGACATCAATTTCTTGAATTATGATGGAGGAATTATTGATGCATCATGTATTGGGGTCATGGCAGCATTACAACATTTTAAAAAGCCAGATGTTTCAATTGAAGGTGAATCAGTGATAATACATGACTATGAAGAAAGACAACCCATTCCTTTGAGTATATTGCATGTTCCGATCTGTGTTACATTCTCATTCTACAATCCATCAAGTCTGGAAGAGAATGTTAAAGGTGATCTTAATGAAGAAATATCAATAATCGATGCAGACCAAAGAGAAGAGTTAGTCAGAGATGGTAACTTAGTGATAACTATGAATAAAAACCGTGAATTGATTCAACTATCCAAAAATGGTGGATTACCAATAGATGCATTACAATTGATCAATTTATCAAGACAAACTCTTGAAATTGCTGAAAGATACACCGAATTAATCAAAAAATTAATAAAGGAAAACGAGGCAATTGTCTATAAGAAGATGAATTTAAAATTGTTAGAAGTTGGCGATTCTAGGTAATTGTATTATACTTTAAATGCATAACTTATGTATAATCTATGATGTATATGTAAATGAGAAGTGAAGGTAAAAAAGATAAGGCTGATCAAAATAAAACAAGACGAAAAAGAAAAAGAAAAAATGACGATAAGTATGACGTGGTTCGTGATTAGACAATATTGTCAACATTAGATTTGGCAGGGGAGGTTTTGGACTCTTCATCAGATTTCTCGTATTCGATATTATCAATGCTGACATTGACAAGATTAACAGGTAAATTAGAATCCTTTCTGGATCTTCTCTTGATATTCTTGTTCAATTTTTTTCTTATCAAATTGTAAAGATTGAAGTGGTGTAGAAATCTTTTGACATGTCCAGAGGATGAACTTGAAGGAGAGATACACCATTGGTAGAACATATACTCCAGATAGAATACCAAACCAGCAACAAGGAAACCGACAAAGACGGCCAAGCCAATGTGGTTAGCTAAGGATTTGATGAATTTAGCATCGTCCATATGCCAAGAAGAACCAGGAGCAATTGCAAAGAAACTATAAGAATGTGTTTTGTAATCTTCGGGTAACAAGATTCTAACTTTGCCAGCTTCGGGAACCCCCCAACGTTTGTATTGCTTCCAGATAACTGATAAGAACAATGGACCGGTTGAGTACATAATTGTGATGTATGGCACTAACCAGTTAATCTTATATTTTTTCAAGGAGTCGATGGCTTTAAGGAAGAAAGGGTGACGAGGAACAGACCCCATAACATCGTTTGAGATACCAGTTGGGATGGTCTTACGAACGAAGGCAGGAACTGTGAGTAAAGGATCCAACCTACGTTCACATCCGTCATCCAAATCGATGTAAATACCCCCATAATGAGCCAAAGCAAAATAACGAATAGCGTCTGCTCTTTGAATTGGGTAAGGGTACAGGTCCCAGGTTGGAAGGAACCAGGGGTATTCTTCACTGATGAATTCTCTTGCCATATCATCGGTCCATAAAATATATTGATAATCAGGATGCAAGTCAACACAAGCCTGTTGACCAGGTTTCCAAATTTCTGGAATCTGGGTTGACTTATAGGTCTGGTGGATAATTTTTGGAATAATAGCAGGTTTATCAAGAATACCATCATTTGGATTTAATTCAACGTCCAATAAAGCGTCTTGGAAAGTATCGTCATGTAAAAGAGTAATGAGGTCAAAAGTGTACCATATGAGGAAAATCACAAGAGCAACATGGCCCCATATTATGTACTTTAACTCTTTTCTCATGATTAATGGGACAATTGCTAGTAGTTGAAAAAGAAATAGCAAATAGTATGAAAATTGAAAATTTCAAAATTCAATAGGGGAAACTTTCGTGGAGTTGATTTGTTTATATAAATAAAAAAATCGTGAGCGGGAAAAAGTTAACGACGAACACAAGGGTTAAAAATAAGACTGAGACGATGCTGCTAATGCGGGATTATTCGTTAATTATAAGGTGGGTATATCAATTCAGTGAATGTCAAGCTGGTGAATAGATGATTGTCTCAGATTCAATCAAGGTGACGATTTTTCCAGATATATACTATTTATCACTATCTGAAATGCTGGGCTGAGTTCGAATGACTGAGCATAATCTAGCGCGATGCCCGAATCTCCGTGAATATTGTTCGGATTCAAGCTTATTGCTAAAAACACAAAGATAGTAAGTTGAGGATGGACACTCGACTTTGAAATTTTATACTTATTGAAGTGGATTACTTCACTTATATATTCTTAAACTAGTGTTTCAACTTGGACAAAGTATTCCTATTGCTCTGAGTTTATTACTTTTGCTTTCATGGATGAATCTTGGGTGGGGTCGTGCAACCTCCACGAAAATAGGGGTAGAAACTCTTTTGAATAAGCTTGTCTTTGTTTTAGTTGACACACGACTTTCTTGCTTTTTTGCTCTCTCCTGGCTTGTCAAGCCTACTGAATTTCTTTTTTTGTTTGGCAATCAGCGTTTGTGTCATGACTTTCATGTGATTCAAAACAAAGTTTTAAGCCTAGTTACATCATAGACACAAGTACTGGTTTTAAGTTGAGGGGAGCTAACAAGGACAACCAGCCTTGGGCCGTAAAAATAGACTTCTGAGGCACTTTACAGCCTTAAGATGACCCTAGAAATTTTTCAGCAAGATACGACCGATTGTAGATTAGGGGATGTTGTGCAAGTTGGGGTATTTCAGGCGCTTTTTATTATGATGGCACCCTTTTAATAGGCTGCATTTCACAAAGCCCTAATTGAGTAATCGAGTACGATCTTGCGTGCATTTTATTATTTTTTTTTCGCAACCATGAAGTGATATATTAAAAACTAATGCTAAAGATTATAATTTGGATGGGAGTTCCAATTTGCGATCGAATTGCTTATCGATAATATCAAGCATGTAGCTTACTTTGGTGCTGTTCAAATTGGCCCCATTTCCATCTACTAAATTGTCTAAAAATGCCATGATGAATTTCAAGTCTTCGCTTCTCTCGATTATAACATAGGCTTTGGTCCGTGATTTGTTCTTGAAAATTTTGATCAAGTTTAAGTGATTCAAGTAAAACAAGCATGATAGTAAATACTGCTTGTTGATAGACTCGATATGCTTAAAATGTTTCTTTTGACTAGCGATCATTTTCAAAATTGTCTTAGTAGTCGGGTAGTCTTTGGCCATTAAGTCATCATTGATTAATCGAGATTCAGTGATTTCATTACCAATATTGGAATAATACTTCTCAATTAGCAAATTCAAGAATTTGACCGTGTTTTGAGAAGATTCAATAAATGGTTTGATCAACATAGTCATGTTTATATTGTAATTGTCATCAGTTATGATAAAATCATCATCGATTTTACCTTCCGTCTTCAATTCTTGTAAAATATTCAGTAACTCGTTTCTTGAATCATAATTATAATCGAACAAAAATTCATGCTTCAAGAATCCAGTGAAGATATAAAATAATTGATGTATTCTTCTCAATCTTAATTCGGTATCATTCCCTTTTTGAACACTCAGTAATATGAAACAAACCAAACACTTATGAACAACTAAATGGATGGTCAAATTCTTGTAATATAATAATTCGATTGAGTTCTTGATTTTAATGTCATTGGACTTGTGATCAACCTTGATGAACCTGAATAGTCTAGTAATGGTGTCTTTGAAGAGGTTGACAATTTCTTCCTTACTGGAAGATTTTAATCTATGAAGACTTTCGATATTGATATCGATGGTCCTCTCTTTGATTAGTTCACTGACAAGTAAATCGAAAACTGGAATCACGTCATCAATATTGAATTCGTTAACATCTTTACAATAATGATAAATTTGAATTGATGCACCAACTAGTGACACATCAGGAGTATAATGAACCCGATTGATTTCGTGCAATACTTTGAAACCCAATTTTTTCAAATTGATAGTCTTGGTGTCCTCCTCTCCGGAGATGGAGCTGGCAAAGATATTGGAGTTGGTTTCTTCTAAATATTTAGAAAATTTGAAATTGTCACCCAACATGACGTAAACCTTACCATGTAAGATTTTATTTGTATTGTCATATTTCTTTGTTTTCCTTAACACTCTTGCTTGTTCTGCATCATCTTTATCACTACCTTCGTATAGATTAGAGAGACCATTTTTGATAATCATCATAGAACTTTCTTGAGTCTTATCTTTCCCCATTAATTCATCGAAATATCCATCTGCTTCATAAATTCTTTCGTATGTAATTGCAATTGGTTGAAATAACATATCGAATTTTTCGTTTTTCAAGACGTTATGTTGGCGTAAATAGATTTGACTCAATGTCTTCAAAACACCATATTTTGGTAATAATAATTTACCATCTCTGGACCTTGTACCTTCTATAAACACTTCAAATGGTACCTTGCTCAATAAAATGAATTCGATCAAGTTTTCCATGTTTCTTTCAGTGTATAATTCATTATTGAAAGAACGTTTGATGTAAAGGGCTCCTAAGTTTTTTAAGAACTTACCAAATACCGCCACGTTTAGATTCTCGCCAGCAACAACCACCGGAACGGCCATTTGAAACCTAACAGCAATGAGATGGATGATGATATAATCGATGTGCGATTGATGATTTGGTAGGTAAATGATGGACATTGGATCTTCCAAGTACTTTTGAAACAAATTATTCAATTGAGCTTTATTGACCCAAATACCTTTGGGGAACATTTTAATCATGGTTTTCATGATAGCCCAGTAAACAATCTTGATAAAATTGGTATTGTGGGGGTATTTGGGCATATTGATTTCATTTTGTTTGTTATAATAGTCAATCATAAATTTCTTAACCTGTTTGAAACGTGCTGGAAAATCTTTGGCTTTGATCAAATTCATTCTTAATTCCAGCTCTACCAACTTATAGACGATCTCGTCTAACTTCTCATCAGTTTTATGTAATCGTTCTTGCATGTAGTTATGGTATTCATCATTGAATTTCTTCGAATGCTTGTTGAGGAAATACTTGTACTCATTGGTGGAATAAACTTCATCAAAATTATAACCACTAACAATCTTGAGGAAATTTCCCATTATACTAAAGCTATTGGCAACTTTGACATTTGCAGGATTGTCCACCATCGAGATGTCTTCATTATCATGAGGTAATGGGAATGTAACATCAATTTTAGGACGCGTCAAAGCATCTTCAAGAATATTGACATCAAAGGTACTCATGATATATGAAGTTTATCGTGGAAAGAATTTTTGGACACTGGAGAACGTATATAAATGATTCAGAAGACTCGCAAACAATTGAAAATTTTACCCAACATTTCGCGGAAACCCTTTTCAGCTTTACCGATTATACCCCATGTTCTAGCGAATAAGCCATAATTCTGATCTCAATAATATTATAGTGATATTGCTTAGGTTCCACGTTTATCTCAAATGAGTCGGGTTATTGGACCATGTATTTCAATTCGAACACACGGTGTCGAGCTTGAAATAATTGGCACTCTTCCCGTTTGATAAAAAATATCACATTCGCTCGCTTACCTATTTAACTTTGTGGGGTCAAGGGTCAATTGGCAACGGCTCAAAGGCTCAATCGCAATCAATTATTGTTCAATTTCAATGATAGGAACCACTTTTGTTACCCATTATGGAAATAAATTCGAATTTTTTTTAAGATGAAGTTCAGATGAATTGAAATGAAAATGTATTTATGAGTCTCTAATATTTACTATTTTTTCGGCCCGTGATGATGGATGCTTTTCTCGAAAGTCTTTTAGCAAAACTATTTTTGCGATTACCTGAATCGTCGCTAGATATTCCTGCCGAATCATATGATGATGGCCTATCTAAGTTTCGAGATTGGAATCTTTCACTGCTCAAGTGCCTTGATGTTGGTGGAGGTACAGGTCGCGAATCTGAACTTCTTCTATCATCTACTATTTGATCAGTGGAATTATTCTCTGAAACTGGAGGTCTTGGAATTGGCCTATCTTGTAATGCCGGGGTTTTGGGGAGTATTTTTGGTTTAGCCAACCTAAAGACTTGCTGAACCGGTTTCAAATAAATTGATGCTAAAGTTCCAATGTTCAACTCTAGCTCACTTAGAATATTTGGATCAATATTGTCATTATCAGAAGATATGATTGGATTATTGTTGAGTATAAGTTCTTTGGTAAATTTTTGAAATTCCCCGTTGGAATCATTGGCATCCTCGGATGAAATCAATCTCCAGTAGAAAAAACCTCGATCTCTAATGTCTGGATTATCAATCTCTTCAGTAGCCCATTTTAATACTTTGAGCACTAAACCATCACCTTGATGAGGTACCTTGAGGTAGTATTTGGTTACTGCTGTTAATATCGCATATTGCACTTCGATCGGGTCATCTTTGAAACTTGTGATATAATCTTCTAAGATTGAATTGGTGTTGGGTATCAAGTGGCAGTACTGTCCCAAAATCCACACCATAGCAGTTTTTGCATCAGGCTCGCTTATGAGAGTATAGTGTTTTACCAATTCTTCAATAGCGTAATTGAATTTGCCAGGGTATCTCCTCAAAATATTCTTAACCACGATCGCCGATTCTTCCACAATATAGCTGATCCCATTTGCGATCAAATCACATAGAACGTTAACACATTGGTTCGCACAATTAGATATTTTGATTGCTAAGTTCCCAAATGCCCGTATAGCTTTTCTTGCCATGGCAACATCTACTTCAGTTGCGTATTCTTCGAGTTCCCTTAAAACAACCAGGACGTTAGATTCGTTGGCCAACAAATAGATGATTTCCAACTTAGTATCCTTTACATAAATTGGATCATCATATTTGCAAAAGAACATATCGACTTCAAATTGAACCAAATATTTTTTGCCTAATAGTAGGAGGATCACATTACGAAGGACCAAAAATTGGATTTCAGGTGGTTTAAATAATAATGAAACCAATGACGAACCTAATCTTTTAGGCAATGTAGGTAATATCAATTCAGGATTCTGGACGTAATTGCTGTAAAAAACTATTAGTCTGACTGCATTTAGAACAACACCTGAATTTTCATGTTGAAGCGAGGGCATAATCGACTCGATTAGTTCAACAGCTTCCAAACTTTCTGTCGGAGCATACGACAATAATGCCGCAAGAATATAAATTTGATTCCATTCGTTTGTTTTACTCAAAAATGATACTAATGTTGAGCATTTCTGTCGGTCAATTGTTAGAGTAAGGGTTTTGCCATTTTCAGTGATGTGACTGAGGGCAGCTAAAACATTCGACACCACCACTTGATCTGGATCGTATAAAAGTTCATTTAATTCATCAATAAAACCAAAAGATAAAGTCCTTTTTGGATCACTCAGATATAATCTAGAAACCCCAAATATAGCCATCTTCTTCACATAGGTATCTGGATCAGCCAATGACTTTTTCAATGATCTGAAACTTAATTCAATGAAGTCAGGTAATGGAATTGATGTCAACGTTTTTATTGTTAAAGCCCTCAATTGAGCATTATGATCGTCTCTAAATCTCCCAAGGTAAGGAATGGCATTTTTGGCTTCTTTCGGATTAATCGGAGCATAATTAACCAAATATTGGAAGCACATCTTCCTTATTTCAATATCGTCAATTTTCATAAGACCAATGATGTCTTCCATCATATTAGCCAATTCATTATTATTCAACATAATATTAGCAATAACTTTCTTTAGCACGATTTTCACCCTATTATGGGGTTTTGATTTTTTGAAAGCTTGGTCGAGCTCCGCCTTCAATTCGGCTGACTTGCATTTTGAATAGAGTTTCCAATCACTCATAGTGAAGTGTCGAAAAATCTAAGGAAATCAAGTGAGATCAGTTTCTGTGAAGAAAGAGTGCTTTGTCGTTCGGAATCATATTATTCTGAGATCATTTACGCGTAGAATTAAATTCGTTGCCATTTTTCCGTGCACCATGACAGATATACACTATTTGGAGTCAGTACATTGAGATATATAATCATAAAAAGCATTAATTGGAGGCCAACTTGACATAGCCTGATGCATAGCTGACGCTACTATCCAGTGGTGATGAAACTTGACCACTTTGGGAGTAGCCTATCCAATTGAAAGCGTTTGAACCTTCGTAAATTCTTTCCGAGTCTGAGCTCAAAGCGTTGATAACCGACAATAATACAGTGATTGGCCTTTGACCACAAATTGTATTATGTGTCTTTGCGATGTATTCAATCCATTTGCCCGCGTCACCAGTAGATGCGATTTTCATGGCCAACTTATCTAACGATTCAATAGACTTGTAAATCGGAAAGCTTGCTGAAGGTTTTTGCATTAGTCCCACTTTCACCAATTCAATGCTATCCAAGGGCAGATCCACGATATCTTTACCGGTGTATTTTGTATAGCCAAATCGCTTACCCCAGTGACAAAAATCAGAGCTTATGACAAATGTGTTTTCTTCATCTAGCAACCAAGGCTTCAAAGCTTCGGATAAGTCTAGCATGGTCTCAACATCGTGTTGTCCGATCATGATTGGAATTATCTTGGGTAATCCCTGCGGCAAATCTTGACCTTTATAGTAGATGAAAGGAGCGTGCATTTCAAAGGAATGTTCATCTTCATCGGTTTCTGAGTCCATATATTCGAATACTTTATGCCCCAGTTTATTTCGATGTGCCACCAATTGGCTAGTTGTTAGACTATCCACCGGTAAGTCACCAAAAGGGGTTTGATATGCGGCAAATTTACTCACTTTTGCAGCTCCAGTGTAATAAACGTGATGGGAAGGACCTAAAACAAACACCCTTTTCACTCGTGAAGTATCCCATACATTGAAGGTTTCAGCCAATCTGGCCCCTGAAAATGTATAGCCAGCATGAGGCCCAATCAAAAGTCTTGCTCCAGGTATCGCTGTTCTAACATCATCAGTTGAGTCAGCGTCTATTGCCACAGATAACTCGGATGCATCTTTGAAATACTTGCTAAATTGGCTGGCAAGACGAGAAGCATCTCCTAAATACCAAGTACCAGCATGTGTGGCAGGTCGAATAGACATTTGCCGCTGTTTGAATCTTCCTTACTTTAACGAATGAATTCTTTGGTAAGAGTTCTTGAATTTAGTTTGTGTCCGACGCCCCTACCTCCAACCCCCCATTTTAGCACCAGACATAGAATGAGACATAAACTCATGTCGCGATAATAAACGAGGGATTTGCAGCTGTCACGACAATTGCGAAAGCTACAAAATCTATCATAAGCTTGCAATAAAAAAAAAATAAATAACTATAGACAGTAAATTAAGATTTTTTCACGAGTGACAAAGTCCAAGGGCTGACAAACAACTCTTCTTCACCAGCGTAGTAGGTTGATGTACATGGGTAGTCACCTCTGAGAAGGAACCCACCAGGGGTAGAATCTTGAGGGAATGTTTTTTCGTGTTCACCAGGTCCGTAAGTGCCGATATCGTAATTTTTGGTTCTGAATGGGAGGCCATGCTTGGTGACGACTTGTTTGTATTTCAAGTCCTTTAATTCTCTGTTCTTCACGACAAAGTGAATAGTCATGGTGTAGTTAGAACTTTCTGGAATTGGAACCTTGAGGTCTCCATCATCAGTCACGATGATTTCCTCTGGTTCTTTACCTTCAACTCTGAGAGTGAATTTGATGATTTGTAAGTCTTCGTGCGATACCATGATTGTGTCTGAATGTTTGCTTCAATTGGATTGATTGATTGAATGGGTTCTTAAAGAAAAAGTTGAGATTTTTCAAGTTTATATACCTTTTGTCGGCCAACCTCGGCTAAAATATATTGTGGGGATATCAATCGCGAGTTTCTGTTTACAGCACCTATAAAATAGAATTGCCCGCACATCCGTTGACCCAGTGCCTCTTGACAGGTTGTTACTGATTTCGGTGTTGTTCCAAAGGTTAATACTGTAAACCAATGGCAACTGGTGAAAGCGTTTTCGCTTCATTCTCATTTTTTCATTAAATTATTTGATACTAACTAAGCTGGTAGCTACTCACTGGAGCAAACACATATACCCGAGGATGGCACAATTGATTAGTACCAAGTCATTGTCACCTTTCATAGACACCTTTCAGATTTGAAGGAGGCAACTTCTTCTTGTAATAGTAAATCTAAGCTCGCTTTAGTGGTAGCACTCGTTTCGAAGCTAAAGTCGAAAACCTCATCGCATTTGGGTTCAGCAGTTACATCTCTAACTTCTTTATGAAATGGATGTGCAATTGCCTCAAACACATTAACACGAGCAGATGGTTCCCAACACAATAGATGGTCGAGTAAATGAAGTGCAGTACCACTTGCATAAGGGTAAATTCTATCCCAACTCACTTTAATGAATTGCGGCTTTGGAGATGCTGCAAATTTCCACAGATAACGATGCACAGTCTCAGGGTTTGGTGTACCCAATACTTTAATAATTTCATGCACCTGTTGAATTTGATCGTTCCCCATAAATAACGGTTTTCTCCCATAGAGCTCCCCTAGAATGCAACCCACTGCCCACAAATCGACTGCCTTTCCGTAGCTTTTACTTGAAAGAAGTAATTCGGGTGCCCGATACCACCTTGTAGCGACATAATTAGTAATTGGTGAACTTTTGGCTTGATAAAAATTTGGATTAATACCCCTCGCTAGCCCAAAATCACATATTTTCAATGTGCCATGAACAGTTACGAGGATATTTCCAGGCTTCAAATCACGGTGGATAACGTCGGCTGTGTGAATGTATTTCAAGCCACATAATATTTGATATAGAAAGCTTTTTATGTGAAATTCACTGAACTGAGTAGATGAATAAATCACCTTAGCCAAATCGTAATCTGCCAATTCTTGAACACAGTATAAACCATCATATGGTTGGGTTGGGATCAAATCTAAATCAATTAGACTCACAATCTTTCAGTTAGTAACCCTTTAAGATATTTCGAAAACTCAACATACATTTCTATGTCCCTTGAAATGCCTCATAAGCTTAAGCTCCCTGACAGCTCTCCTCAATAGAACCTCTCTTTTAAAAATGCTAGACACCTTTTTGATTGCCAAACTAGCAGCACCACCCGATTCTGAAAGGGTATTTCGATCAATTGCAGAACAGACAGTCCCATAGGATCCTTTCCCTAGTACTCTCTGGATCTGATACCTTGGATCAATCAAAAAGTTGGATTCATGATGTATCACATAATGCTTTTTTGCAGTCAATGCTAAATTAGATATACTATTTGACCCGGCGATATCGACACTATCGTCCTTTCGGTGGCTAAACAAATTCATGCCATCAACTTCGGAATATGTCTGGAGTATCTATGTTGATTTCTCTTTGGCAGTTATACACCTTTGCAGTATTTGTGGTGTTAACCGCTGGGAGCATAATTTGTGTTTAACATGTAAATACTTCAAATTGCAACCTGTAAAATGAAACCCGTAGAACAAAAATTGTTTTTTACTTGTAGAAACAAAAATGCTTACCTAAGTACTACTCGAAGCTGACGTAACACAAAATTTTTCAAAGAAAAAGTGAAAAAAATTATGTAAAACAAAGGATGATGATTCATTAATACTAAGAGTTTATACTTAAAGCTATCATTTTCAAGCATATCTGGTAAAACCGTCTTATATATAGAATATCAAGATGAGCTCTTCTAACTGCAGATTCTATGAAAACAAGTATCCCGAAGTGGATGAGGTCGTTATGGTAAACGTCCAAGAAATCGCCGAAATGGGTGCCTATGTTAAATTGTTAGAATATGATAATATTGAAGGTATGGTTTTGTTATCTGAATTGTCTAGAAGACGTATCCGTTCTATTCAAAAATTGATCCGTGTTGGTAAAAATGAAGTGGCCGTCGTTTTGAGAGTTGACAAAGAAAAAGGTTACATTGATTTATCTAAAAGAAGAGTCTCTGCTGAAGATATCGTTAAGTGTGATGAAAGATACAACAAGTCTAAAGCCGTTCACTCAATCTTGAGACACTGTGCTGAAAAATTCAACACCTCCTTGGAAACTTTATATCAAACCATTGGTTGGCCATTAAGTAGAAAGTATGGTCACGCCTACGATGCATTTAAATTATCCATTACTGATCCTACTATCTTCGATGAAGTTGAAAGTCCAACTAAGGAAGTTTTAGAAGAATTGAAATTGTACATTTCAAGAAGATTGACTCCTCAAGCTATCAAAATTAGAGCTGATGTCGAAGTTTCTTGTTTCAGTTACGAAGGTATCGATGCCATTAAAAACGCTTTAAAAGCCGCTGAAGATGAATCTAATGAACACATGCAAGTCAAGGCTAAATTGGTGGCTGCTCCATTGTATGTCATTTCTACTCAAGCCCTTGATAAGAATCAAGGTGTTGCATTATTAGAGAAAGCCATTGAAAAAGTGAGACAATACATTGAATCCGCTGGTGGTGTTTGTAACATTACCATGGCTCCAAAGGCTGTTACTGCCACCGAAGATGCAGAGTTACAAGCATTATTGGAAAGAAAAGAAGCCGAAGAAAATGAATCTTCTGATGACGAAGAATAAGTTAATTGCCTTCTTTAATAAATAGATATCTTCGGAAAGGTTCTATTCAAATAGGTAAAGCAGAAAAGAAAAGACAGGGAGGGTTGTATCTATGCATGATATCCCATTGAGTTCTTTAACCTTTTGACTAATATATAGCCTTCTTGTATATTAGTTTTTATGTATATTTATACGTGACATTGCTGGTGATGTAAAAATTAAAGTCTAGTTAAATATATTATAATACAATCAATAGAATACATGTGAAGTAAATGTTGGTCAGAATGGCTCAGATTTGGAAATCGTAATCAATCTTTTATTAGCCCGTTCAATAATGTATGGTGGGAGGTTATTCACAAGTTGGCTTGGTATTCTCAAATCTATAAGGGAGTCTGGAAGTAATAAAAGGTCTATATTTGTTAATTCTTGATTTCCACTGAGATCTAATACTTTTAGGTTACTCCCGAACTTAACATTTCTTATCACTTTTAATTCATTATAAGCTAAACTCAATGAAATCAAAGAAGCTGGAAATTCAACAGTTTCAATGAATTTGATTGAATGGTAGCCTAATTTTAATACCCTCAAATTGGGAGGTAAAATGACATCTTTTAAGGTGGTGACATGTTTTTCATATTCGTCTCGATCGGGGTCCATTTCCAAATCCAATAGTTCTAGAGTTGGTGGGAATATAACATTTTTCAATGTTGTGATCATGTTATTTCCAAGATACAATTCTCTCAATCTAGTTGGGAAAACAACTTTGTTCAAAGTTTTAATATTATTATGACCCAAATGTAAACTTTCAATGGTGTTGGGTAATTTCAAAGGATTAATACTATTGACCCCGTTATGACTTAAGTTAACTTTCTTGAGAAAAGAAGGAAGTTTCAATCCCCTAGTATTCGTCATTGATTGTTGTAAGTTCAATGAAATGAGCAGCTCAGGAAATTTCACTCCAGTCATGGATTCATTCGGAATACATGAAACGTCTAAATATTCAAGATTTTCAGGAAATTTTGCACCTCGAATGCAATCGATAGGGTTTGAAGCTAATGACAAATTCTTCAACCTTCTTGGAAAGTTGACTCCCTTCAAACTTTCAATTCTATTTCGAGAAATATCTAGATCAGTGAGTCCAGCTGGAAATTCAACAAAATTTAAAAAATAAATCTTGTTATCAATTAGACTTAATCTTTCGAGTGATTGAGGGAAATAAACATTATCAATACTAGATATGGCTCCACGATATGCTACTAATGACTTCAAGTTTGGTGGCATTTTAAAACCAGTTAATGTTTCCAATGAGAAACCTCCACCAATATTCATAAATTTTAAGGACTCGGGGAATTTCACCCCCGGCAAAAAACGAATGAAGTTTTCACCATAGTCAAATATTCTCAAATTTTTCCAATATTGAATATCCTCTTGAATTTCTTGACCTAAGCGGGCCAAATCATCTTTTTCTGTAAGATAGACCGTGTTGAGTTCATATTTACTCACAATTGAGCACTGAGTGACTTTTTCGCCCGCAACGTTGTTCAATGTTTCGAGAAATCGTTTGTAATCTTGTTTTTCGTATTCTGTATAATCAGCCCATTTCTTGTAATGATCAAAATGAATGTGATAGGCAATTTCCTCGGCTTCCATTATAACTTTTGGCTTCGATTCAATGAAAGAAACCAAAGTTTTAATGTTGTTTTCGAACTCATCGTTGTATTCGATTGCAAAACTCAAATAATCAAACGATTTGTTAGAGAAGGGCGGTTCTTCAAGTTTGGAGATTGAGCTTAGTTCTAAAATCGTTACTTGTTCATGCCGAAGAAGTTTGAGGTTGTCTATGTATGATTTGGAATGAGAAAACCTAGGCTTATCGTAGATGATGACCAATCTATCCTTCTTCACTAAGGGAGTTTGAGGCGGCGATGTTGCCTTTGGAGCGTTGTACGGAAATGAAGAGTTGTACGAAACATTTGATTGGTAAGGATTTTTATAGCTTGTAGTCGAGCCTGGTGGGTAGTAGATATTGCTAGTAGTGGTATTAGTATATGGGGTTGCTAGTCCAGCGTTACCGTTAGTTTGGTCGATACCATTTGTGTGAGTTTCTTGTTTGATGGGTTCTGTGGTGGAATAAGGTACTATAGGTTGGTTTGACGATCCAGTATCCAGGTTATGTCCTGAGGCAGTCAAGTATTCTTGAATGTGTCCAAGACTTGTTTCTGCTTTAGTTTCTTCAAGTTGTTGAGTAGACTCCATGTTATCCTCACCTAATTGATGTAAATCTGGGATTTCTGAGCCCCCGAGACTGTTGGGGATTTGTAGGTTTTCACTGGTATTTATGCTTTGGACTAGATCGTCAATAGTCTGTGGAGATGCCTCGGTCTTTATTTTCTTGACCGCTGGCTCTTCTTCGAGGTTATTATTGTTATGGGTGATTTCGGGATTAATAGGATCATTCAGGTGAGGCAGCCGCAATCCAGATTGTTGATTAGCAGATATATCATCTATTCCAGTGCCTTCAGCTGGAGTATCTATGGGATCGTACATGATGCTGGCCCGTAAAGCACGTCGCTCTTGAATGGGTTTAAGATATATTGAGAAGAGTTGATAAATAAATATGAGAAGAGATGAAAAAAACTACGCTGCATAAAGTGCGACCTTGCCAATGAAGCTAGTGTCAGGTAGGAAAGAATAGATCGTTTATTAGTGGAAGCACAATTTGACTCTTCTAAGCCATTTTGGATCAGTTGCAGTATTAGTTACTTTTATATTGAAATTAATTTTATTGTTTTCAGTATCATATATACTAAATGCTCTATAAACATGCTAAACGTTGGTACCTGGGAATGTCAAACATTTCATGATAGGTGCCTTGAATGGGACCGAATATTTCAATTGTCCCAAATCTGGATCACTGTCATCACCTGCGACTTCGTCTCTGGCAATGATGTACCCTCTTAATGCTAATAAACTTGCTGCTGCTAGTGAAAAGCAAACACCAATGAATATGATGCAATGCTCATATTTGGTTGGTCCTTCACGATTGTTTGCTAATGCAATACCAATGACAGGTGAACAAATGGCAGCAGCACCCAAACAAGACCAGATCATGGCAAATGTAACGTTCAATTTAGCAAGGCCAACCAAACGGACCACGATAGCTGGTAAAACACCGTAAATTGATCCCATGATCAGACCCATGATAAGACCAAGGACAATAACAGTGGCGTAATTTCTGGCTGGTAGCCACATAGCTAGAGAGAAAACAGCGGCCAAAGCATATAAAACAGTGGCGATTGAAAGTGGACCCAACTTATCGGATGCGAATCCAACAATTGGTCTTCCAATGAAAGATCCAAGTTGAACCATTGCAGCTGCAATGGAACCCTGATATGCAGTATATCCCAAGGAAACGGTAAAGTTGACCATAATATACAACAGGGTAACGTATCCAAAGATACAAAAGATAGTGAAGAACAAAAGCATATGGAATCCAGCACAACTTGCAACATGCTTATCGAAATAAGTGAATTCGATCTTTTTCTTGATTCTCGTTCTTACCAAGAGAAGGGCAATAGAAACAACACCTAAGCAAATAAAACTTTGAGCTCTCAATGCCCACCATACTGATCTGTTTTGGAGAACCTTTTGCATTCCAAGATTAAAGACGATACCTCCAATACCAGATCCACTAGTTGCAATACCACCGCTGAGAGTTCTCTTTTTCTTGAACCATTGAGGTAAAATAGTAACAGAAGGCAAAGATATGCATGCAATACCGATACTGTTCAAAACACCTTGGGTGAGGTACAATTGCCATAATTCTTTAGTAAAACTGGCTAAAAGCATACCTAAGAATTGAGTGATGTTTCCAACCAAAATAATTCCTCTTGTTCCTAAAATACCTTGCATATAGTTTATAAATGGACAGAACAAAATGGTCAACCCGATACACAACCCACCGATTAAACCATAATCTATCGGTTTTGCACCTGGAAAAACATCGTTCTTCAAGTCATAATTCAAAAAGACTGCGAAACCTGTATTGGCACCCCAAGAACCGAAATTCAAGAGGAAAACACCGGCAACAACCAACCACCCTCTTCCACCATCTGGAATCTCACTTAACTCGTTGCTAGGTTCGGCACCTTTTTGCTTTTCAAAATCCTCTGATGAGTTCACATCATATTGTGAAGTCCTACTGAGACCGTCCGCGGATTCAGCAGGCTGGATCTCACTTCCACTCTGATTCTGCATTTCCTTTTCACTGGTAAACTTAATCTCTTGCGAAGAGTTATCTGATGACTTACTGTGGCTGCTCATCTGGACAGTCAGTGTGTAGCTGCGAAAACCTTAACTCTATTGAAGCTAATAATAAAGCGAATTCTTCCTTACGGCGAGATCCTAAGTTTATATTTATATCCATTTCTAACAATAGTTTGACGCTTTTGCACTGAACTGTTATCCTTTCTAATCGGTAACACCGAAAGGGTTGTTTTACGCAGTATATTCTGACAATCGGTGCGCCGAAAATTTCATTTTTCTCAACTTCTATCAAAAATCGGCATAGCCGACTGAACCATTAATAAGCTCACGCCAGCATGAACACGCTAAATGCTTGATTGGCGTGCTGACTATTTTGTCTCTATTGAGACATCATTTGTAATCATACAAGTTTGAAGGCAAGCAAGGATACGTCCTGAGTAATGAGTGCCCCTGATAAGCCGTTATGTGCGACCCCTTCAGCCGCTCGGCTTTCACATACTTAAACAATTCGTTCTCTTGAGAATTATATCTTTGACAGTTTTGAACATGCCAAGTCTGAAATCTTCACAAGAACAACGGTTCCGATGCAGTAGAACTATGGATTTGTTGCAGCAGATCTAAAGATATAAAAATGAGAAGGGGCGGCTGAACTTTTGGGCGTGAAAAAAAAAAAACGAAAAGGGGCTTGCCGGGAATCGAACCCGGGACCTTACGCATACTAGTAGTTTCTTAGAGTAAATTCTAATTTACCCAAGTCCCTAAGCGTAAATCATACCACTAGACCACAAGCCCGATGGACTGTTCCCTTTTGGGAAATTGTAAATATACATACTAGTGTATGACTATATGATTTGCTTTTCATTCACTTCTTCCAATCGATTTCATCCCAATGGTGGGGACATGTTGCGTTGTGGTTGTTTTGGGCTTTCAAAGTGCTGGAGTGACTGTTTGACTTGAGGGGCTCTCGGACTCATCTCACATTGTAACATTTCGACCATTTCCAGAATTTTGTCACATATTTTGTAAAATTGGCAAACAAGTCAAACTGGATCAAAAAAAATTGCATTTCCCTGATCTTTTCTCTTGGAGCCTTAAGGCCATATGCTTACAGGCTTTCTCAACCTCAAAATAAAATAGCAGTGAAATTGGGACTTCTTCTTATTTGCAACTTGTATAAAGATTTTTTCTTCTCGTTCGAACTACAAATCAAGAAATATATGTCTTTCCCAATGAAAGCCATAAGACCATGTGCTCGGCTCAAGAAGATACTCTCGAGTTTTGCTAACCCCAAATCCCTGATCCATTCGTCTCTGATTCTACAAAGTGAAAGCAAACTCAATGCAATTTCCATCAATCGAACTAGAAATATCGGGATAATTGCCCATATAGATGCTGGTAAAACGACCACAACTGAACGTATGTTATTTTACAGCGGAAAAACAAATAGAATCGGGAATGTTGATGAAGGAGATACAGTTACGGATTACCTTCCGTCAGAGAGAGAGAGAGGTATCACCATTCAGCTGGCAGCAATATCCATTCCTTGGAATAATAATAAAATTAACATCATCGATACTCCAGGACACGCTGATTTCACTTTTGAAGTTATAAGATCATTAAGAGTTCTTGATGGTGTCATCACGGTGTTGGACGGTGTGGCCGGAGTCGAGGCACAAACTGAGAAAGTTTGGAAACAAGCTGATTCTTTGGGCATACCCAAGATCGCTTATGTGAATAAAATGGATCGTGAAGGTGCTGGTTTCAGCAGAACAGTAAAAGAAATTATTCAAAAGTTACAAACTCGAGTGATACTTTGCAATGTTCCGTACTTCGAAGAATCAGCGAATGGAGAACCCAAGTTCGCTGGTGTTTTGGATATCTTACAGAAAAAGTTATTAAGATGGAATCCGACTACTGATGCCAATGGTAGGGACATCACTGTAACGGACATTGAAGTCGAACTGGAGAAGTATCCGGAGTTGTACGACATTATATTCAAGAGCAGAGAAGCAATGGTTGAAACATTGGGGGAATTCGATGAAACTATTATTGAAGCATTTTGTGAACATGATGAAAATTACATGAAGATTCCCACATCGGTACTCGATCCTTTGATAAGGAAAGCTACGATAGAGAGGTTTGCAATTCCGGTTTTTTGTGGTTCTTCCTTCAAGAATATTGGGGTTCAACCATTGATGGATGGTATCGTTAAGTACCTTCCATCTCCACTTCAAATTACGTTACCCGAAATATCATCCAATACCACCAAAAGAATCGGTAAGAAGAAAAATAAATCCAAAATTGAAGAAACTGCGGTGGTTGCAGCTGAAATGAACCCTAACACTGGATTAATAATTAACAAAAATGCCAATCTTACAGTTGCTTTAGCTTTCAAAGTGATGACTCATGCTACTAGAGGTGTCATGACATTTTTCAGAGTTTACAGTGGAAAGCTCACGGCACAGACTACAGTCATCAATACTAGAACAGGAAAGAAACTCAACATCAGAAATCTACTCTTGATGCATGGAGATTCTCCTGAACCTGTTCCATTTATTGGAGCAGGAAATATCGGTGTCATCGCTGGACTTGAAGATGAAATAATTACCGGAGATACACTCGTCTCACATGGGGCTTCTCATTCCAAACAATTCAGTGAATTGGAATCTAACTTGAAAATGCTTCCGATTGATATTCCACCACCATTGTTCAATTCGTCCTTGGAGCCTTTAACTGCAGGGGACAGCCGTCACATGGATGCGTGTATCAAAGTCTTGCAACGTGAGGATCCTTCGATGAAGGTAACAGTGGATGAAGATATGGGCCAAACTATTATAAGTGGAATGGGCGAGCTTCACCTTGAAATCATCAAAGAAAGATTGATCAACGATATGAAGGCTAATGTAAGACTCAGGGATGTCGCAGTGAGTTATAAAGAGACCATTACTCATGCGCCATATACATCATTTTCCATGAATTCTCATGATGATGAAAACGTCAAGATTGAAATACAAATAGATTCATTTGAAGGAGATGCAACTGAATCCGACTTTGCCGAAGAAGACGGCGCTGTAATTTTGGACCAAGACAACAACATTGTTATCATAGAACACCTGGCAACTCCTCAACATATGCATCAAGCCATCAAGGAAAGACGTTGGAAATCAGACCATTCGTTAGAGACACTTCACGATACGATGGTACAAGGGGCCATGACAGCATTACAAATAGGAGGTCCTATTCTTGGTATACCGCTCCATTCCACAGTGGTGAGGGTTAAAAGTTGGGATTTCCCAATCGACAACAAACAATTTCAACCAAGTTCGTTACTTGAAATCAGTCGTCGTGTCATTCGCCAAGCTATAGACGATACGTACAGCAAGAACCCTGAATCCTTCGGTATATTAGAACCAATCATGACCACCAAAGTTTATGTGAATTCGGACATGTTGGGAGAGGTCACTCACGATTTAACACAAAGGTGTCAAGCGATGATTACTTCAATAGACGATGAAACAAATGAGAATTTAGATGCAGTGGCATGGGCCAATGAAGTGGCATCCAGCACTTATTTACCTCCAGACTACACCATGAAGAAAGATGGCGACACCAACGAAGTTAAAAATCAAAAGATTATCATGGCTGAAACTCCGTTGAGAGAAATGATCGGCTATTTACCAAGATTGAGATCAATTACTCAAGGAAGATCTGTTTTCGACATGAGCTATCTTGGCATGAGACGAGCCGTTAAAACTCGTATGAATGCTATAGAGTCAGAATTCAAAGTCATTTAAATACCTGTATATATATGAAAAATTAAATATCTTGTATACTCTGTGGAGGTTGCAATTACATCATAAATTTCGTAGATTTCATCTCGTTTACAGATAAAATCACACGCTCGGCAAAATCACAAACTGGTGCACCGCTGTTCTTTTCTTAAACGTATTTGAGAGAATCTATCAGATTAAGCAATCAATAGTAATCTACTAGACGTTATTCAAACAGTTGATTCAATCTGAATTGCGGCCACAGAAAAGCTGACTCTACTTTGTTTTTTGAAGACACCGTCTAAATCATCAAATGTCTGAAGAGCTTCCCCCACCAAGTATCGATATGGAATTGGAGGCTGAATCTGCCAACTCGTCATCGTCATCATTTGTCCCTGTCGATGAACCCGTTATTCAAGATGCCATACAAGTAATCAATGAAGAGAAGCAATTCAATAAAGAACTTTTGGAGTACATTAATAACACGGCAACTGTATCTGGCAACGACTACCATGTTATATCTGTGTTTGGATCACAATCGACAGGTAAATCCACCTTGTTGAACACTTTGTTCAATACGAACTTTGATGTCATGGATGAGACTAGACGTCAACAGACCACCAAAGGTATTTGGATGGCATATTCTCCTGTTGTGAACAGTACCAAGAAGGTCAGCACAAAAAGCAACATTTTCGTTATGGATGTCGAAGGCACTGATGGTAGGGAACGAGGTGAAGATCAGGATTTCGAAAGGAAAGCGGCATTGTTTGCATTATCCACGTCCGAAGTATTGATCGTCAACATTTGGGAAACACAAATCGGGTTGTATCAAGGTGCAAACATGGGTTTACTTAAAACTGTTTTCGAAGTCAATCTCACCTTGTTCGGCAAGACCAAATTGAACAGTTCTAACTCTCATAAAGTGCTATTACTCTTTGTTATCAGAGACCATATTGGCCACACACCAAAGGAGAACCTAGCAGCTACACTCACCCAAGATTTGATCAAGATGTGGGATAGTTTGAACAAACCAATCGAATTGGGTCACTTGCAATTTCACGATTTCTTCGACATATCGTTCCAAACTTTAAGCCATAAAATGTTGCAACCGGATTCATTCGCCGCAGACGTTAAATCTCTCGGCGATCGTGTCATTGATGCAAGTGACATAAATTACGTCTTCAGACCAGAATATCACCATCAAATTCCCATTGATGGCTGGACAATGTATGCCGAAAATTGTTGGGATCAAATCGATAACAACAAAGATTTGGATCTACCAACTCAACAGATCTTGGTTGCAAAATTCAAATGTGATGAGATTTCCACTAATGTATTTGATGAGTTCTTAGTCAAATTCAATGAACAATTTGCGAATAAAGTTCCTCAAGGACTTTCTGAAATTGTCATTGATTATGAAGAATTGGGATTGTCATTTCTTGATTTACGTAATGACACGTTAGAAAATTACGATTTAAGTGCTTCGAAATACAACCAGTCGATCTATGAACAGAAAAGAGTTGCATTATCAGAAAAGATAGTTGAAAAATTCAAAGAAGTATTCGAAGGACATGCCAATCATTTGACTTTATCTACTATCAAATCATTCACCACCAGATTGAAGGCTGGCAAGAAAACTTTACGAGGTAAGAACTTCAAAGAGGGAATTGAAAACTTGACCATTGAGCATATGGATAGATTCAGAACCAGTCTAGCATTTTTGTCATTGACTGGTGAATTAGATACCAGTGTTTACGAAAGGAAGTTGAGACAAGAAGTTGATGAACTTGTTAGTAAACAACAATTGGTGGAATTGAACAACACAATAAATAAAGCCATAAAGAAGGTTATCAACAAGGTTAGCAAATCCATTGCGTTTGAATTAGGTGATATCAAGGAAGACACATGGGACTTGATTTTGAATCAATTCACCACCACCAGCGAGGAAGTCTCAGCCAAATATAAGAGCCCTGATGGTTCATATGACTTTGGATTAGGAATGAATGAACGAGTCAACTCGTACGCAATGGAAAGTTACAGGTTCAAAAGTTGGGTGGCATTCCACGACTCCATTCATAAGCATATTCTGAAAGATAATTTGATTAATCTTTTACAGGACCGTTTTGATGACAAGTTCAGATACGATGAGAATGGAGTTCCCAGATTATACCAAAATGCCCACGAGTTAGAGGCAAGCTTCAACCAAGCCAAGATTTATGCATTGAAAGTTTTACCTACTTTGACAATTGCCAAATTAAGTGATGATCTGGAGATCATTCCAGCCTATAATATATTTGACAAGAGATTGAAGCAGAAGTATGGTGGTGACATTACTACAGCTCATTTAGAAGAGGAAGGAGATGAAGAGTATGCTCAGTACAGTGATAGTGACGAGGAAGATGAAGAGATTGAAGGCGTTGGCCAATTGAAATTTGCCCATATCATTAGTGAGCAAGACAAGCTGATTGTAACTAGCAAGTTCAAGCGTGAAATTGATGCCAAGTTTGTTGAGACTAAAAGATCCATCATTCTGCATGTAACTCAAATTCCTTACTACATTTACTTGGTTATTCTAGTATTGGGGTGGAATGAATTCATGGCCATTTTACGCAACCCACTTTTCTTCACTCTTCTTTTGTTGCTCGGAGCTGGTGGGTATGTGATGTACCAATTGAATCTCTTGAAACCAGCCATGGTGGTAGCGCAAAGAATGTTTGAAGAAGCACTCGACATTGGTAAGGAAAAATTAAAGGAACTATTAGCTGAAGACGGCGTAACTGGATTCACCCAGCAACAGGGTGACCAGTTAAGGAAGGTCGCTGGACAAAGACCGAAGAAACAACAACAACAACAACAACAAGAAGAAGAAGAGATCGAATTGGATGAGTTGTAAGTATCGTCTTTAGATCTAATTTCCCCAGATAAATGCAACGTAAATATGTAATCACGATCGGAACACGATCTCTTTTACCCCCACTCAAAGAAAAAAAACAATGCTCTCGTGCCATACAAAGAAGTTGCAAGCACTCACAATGCAACTTCGAAGTCAATTGAGGTTCAGTAACATCAATATTGGCAAGTAAGAATGTAATTGAGGTAGCATTCAGTCAAAAGCAACAGTAACATCAACAGTAACGTCAACAGTAACATCAACAGTAACGTCAACAGTAACATCAGCAGACTTTACAAGGTGGCCTGTGGTAACACTCGAAATTGAGTTTTACCAAATTTACAATACAACGTTGAACGTCCACGGCAACGTCGCATTGCAGAAAAGATCAGTAATCGCTAAGAAACAATAGTATTTAAGGCGAAAAAAGTGCCAGTGGTACGGATCCCCACTGTAACAATATGAAATGCAACCAGGTGACAAAGTGCGCTCGATGCAACCACTAGATCAAATGCTTGTATGAAGATTTGTTTCAGTGTTACACTGAATTTTTTTATTTAGTCAGACGGATAGAATTGCTTATAATTATTTTTGATCAAAGGAAAGAGAATTTATATATATGGGGAATTCCTTGAACAGCATTAACTGAGGTGAACTTTACAAAATATATATGATATGATCGAATTTAGTACACCACTAGATCCCACTGCGGTCAAGAATGCGGTTTCCATACAAGATAAACTAGTTGATTCAAATTCAGATCTTACACTCTCTTCGTCTCCCAATACTTCCTTAGATGAAGACACCAAATCAAGATTACATGAAGTTATGGATGTGTTCAATAGAGTCGACTCTGCTACTTTAAGCCTACACTCTGATAATTTATTCGAATGTTATAATGAAGCATTGATCGATAATTCTCCTTTATCGATGTTGCCAAATTATAATATTCAACCTACAGGTAGAGAATTTGGCGAGTTTCTTGTCATAGATGTCGGTGGCTCCACTTTGAGAGTGGCAGTCATATCTATTGACCCTTCTTCATCCCCAGGTCAAAGCCCTGTCCCCACTTCTTCTAGTTGTAACGATCGTTCAAGTCGAGTCCACACCATTATCGAAAATAAATGGGATATCGAGAATTCCTTTAAAACTATCGATGCTAATTTTTTCAGATGGATAGGTTCTAAAATCCATGAAACCCTCCAGCAGCAATCTATTATTGATGTACAAATCAACGAAATAATTAAAACTGGTATTACTTGGTCCTTCCCATTAGAAACCACTGCTCACAACAGAGGCAAAATCAATTTCGTCGGTAAAGGTTATACTATATCACCTGAAATTTATAACCGTGATTTGAAGGAAGTATTGGAATCTTGCATGCTTGAAAATTTTAACCTCTCCATCGATGTTAAAGTAATTCTCAATGATTCTTTGGCTGTTTACGCTGCAGGTACTTTCATCGACAAACATACCAAATTGGCCATGGTCTTGGGAACTGGTATAAATGTTTGTTGTTCCTTGAACACAGAGCAGCTACATGAGGCTAAAAAATTAAAAGAATCTCAGGTTTTACTCAATACTGAATTATCTTTATTTGGCCATACCCTCATCAAGGACTTGGCCAACAAGTACGATGGTGTCATTGACCCTAGATTCAAATTCACCGATGATCTGTTTCCCTTTAAACCTCATATGACTACTGACCCCCAGCTTCAGACTCTTTTCCAACCACTGGAATTGATGACAAGCGGTCGTTATTTACCAGAAATCACTAGATTGATTCTTGTCGATTTAATTGAAAGTCATGAGATCTTCGTTGGTAACACTTTCTCCATGGAACAAATTTATAAGGACTACCATGGGTTTACAGGCGAGTTAATGTGTTTCATTTCCGAGACCGACGATTATGAATTGATTAAAAACAAACTTGCATCAACTTATGATTGGGATGAGAGGTACATTAACACTAGCGATATCATAACTTTGAAGAAACTTGTGTCATCAGTGATCAATAGGGCAGCTTTTATTACTGCTACCACAATTATCGGATTCATCAAATTATTGGACCATCACAATCAAAACATGCAATTATCATCTAATGAACTGCATCTTATCAAGATCGGTTACGTTGGGTCTGTTTTGTACTACTTTCATTCTTACAGAGACCTCATTTTAAAATATATCAATCAGAATGAAGACATTAAAAAGTTGAATATCATTGTTGATTTCAAACTTGTTGAAAATAGTTCACTTGTTGGTGCTGCGATTGGTGCTGCATTTTACGATAAAATTTAGATATAAACGTCATATACACCAAACTTAATGAATATTAGAAACGATAATATTATAATATCAATTTTGTATTTTAACAATTACTATGCACAAGAGTTTTAAGCGAGAAGCTTCATTTATTCATTAAAAGTCTATAAGAATTATTCACAATTTGGCCTTCAAACCAGCTGCAGCGAGATCAGAAACGATTAAAACATTCGAATGGTCTTGCAAATAAGATGATGGATATTTTGGATCATTCTTTTCACCCCAAATAGTTTTCTCAAGAGCAAATTTCTTGTTTGCACCTAAAACAATTATGACAACTTCATCGGAATTATCCAAAATGGTAGAAATACCAACCGACAAAGCATATTTAGGGACTTTGGATAAATCATTGTCGAAAAATCTGGAATTGGCTTTGATAGTAGAACTGACCAATGAAACTTTTCTGGTAATTGAATTTCTTTCACTACCAGCTTCGTTAAATGCTAAATGACCCTCGGGACCTAAACCACCCATAAACAAATGGATTCTACCAAAAGATCTGATCTTAGCCTCGTATTGACGACACTCTTCGTCAATATCCTTTGCCAATCCGTTCAAGATGTGGATGTTCTTTCTTGGGATGTCAATGTGGTTGAAGAATTTATCAAACATAAAGTAATGATAAGATTGAAGGTTACTTGGTTCTAAACCTAAGTATTCATCCATATTGAAAGTGACAACATTTTTGAAAGAGACTTTCCCCTTTTTGTTAGCTGCAATCAAGTTAGCATAAACACCTTCTGGAGATGAACCAGTTGGTAAACCTAAGACGAATGGTTTAGAGGGAGTTGGGTTGAAATTATTGATCTTATCAATTATGTAATTGGCAAGATAGCTTGAAGCATCATTTGGAGCGGTGAATATAGCTTGTCTCATTTTTGAAATTTAGCAATATGTCCCAGTCAGATTCTTGGGATGAAGGATGGATCTTATATATCAAATTACAGAATTTAAATTTTGCAAATTGTTTGGTATCCCCATATTATACCATTGCATGGTACAGGAAAATGCAACGTTACACCGATGTTGCATTTGGTGTACGGATGCATATTATGCGTTGCAACCTGTACCAATGTAACATTAATTTTGTTATCGATGTTCCATTGCAACATCCGCGCATATAGTCATCACCGGCACATGGGGGATTTTTCAATATATAATAAGAAAGTTGCCATTAAACTTCGGCTATATATATTACAAATTATATATCCTGCCATAGACTTCTCATAAATTCCAAAATATCTACAACCATGTCATACACGAAGTTTACAAACGGAGATCTTTGCGATAACGGGGTTCTCTATCACAATGCTGATTTATACATAGATAATAATACTGGTAAAATTGTTGATGTTAAAGACGTTAAAGAAAACGCCAAAATTGAAATTGTTGATTTACAAGGTAACGTTTTGGCTCCAGGATTCATTGACATTCAAAACAATGGTATCTACGGCTTGAATTTTTCAAGTTTAAACGCAAATTCTAACAGAGAAGACATGAAGTCTTTCAAAGCATTTTACAGAGATGCTATGCATAAATATCTCAGTACCGGAGTTACTTCTATTTGTCCAACAGTGACATCGAGTTTCCCAGATGTATACGAGAAGACCCTTCCACTTTATTCAGAGTCTAGAGACACTAACCAAACTGATTCTTTGGGAGCTCATATAGAAGGTCCTTTCATCAATATTAAGAAGAAAGGTTGTCACCCAGTTGAGACTTTTGTGGACGCTGAAGCTGGTGCCGAGCAATTATACAAAACTTATGGTGAACATAACTTATTGGACAACGTTGCCATCTTGACTGCTGCACCAGAGACACCAGGTATTCTTGAACTTATCCCCACAATTAAATCTAAAAACATCGTCTTTTCTATTGGTCACACAACTGCTGAATACAAAACCGGATTAAAGGCTATTGACCAGGGCGCCACCATGATAACTCATTTATTCAATGCCATGCCGCAACCTCACCATCGCGATGTGGGTGTTGTTGGTCTCATCACCACCCCAATTCCCAATGATACCCCATATTTTGGTCTCATCAGTGATGGTGTCCATGTTGACCCTGCCATGGTTTCAATAGCATTCCGCTCGAATCCAGACAAGTGTATTCTTGTCACTGATGCCATGCACTTAATTGGTTTACCCGATGGTACCTATAAGTGGGATAATCAGCAAATCACTAAAACCGGTCCAATCTTATATTTGAAAGGCACAAAGACCTTGGCCGGTGCTGCAACCACATTACCTCAATGTATGAGAAACTTGATGAAGTGGGCCAATGTCCCGTTGGAAAAAGCCGTTCAAACCGTCACCAACAACCCAGCATTATCAATCAACAAACAACATCAAAAAGGCTTTTTAAACCCTGGTTGCGACGCCGACTTGGTTGTTTTGGACAAAAGAGGTTTTGTCAAAAACATCTATAAATTGGGGCATATGGTCAAACCTGTTGACGAAGATCAGCCCGGTAGACTTATGGCTGCCTTGTAATATAAATACATATATATTTTTTATACCTAATGATGACATCCTCAAATGATAATATTTTATAGATTTGCAGCACTAAAGCAAACTGACTGCGCATAGTTCAAACCCCGATATCGAAATTGCTCAATTATAAAGATTAAGATACACACTTTTTTTCCCTTCACTAAATAACAATGTTGATAGCAAAGGCTTCATGCTATAGGGCAGGTCCTTTGAAGTATGGATTGTTTCCAGCATTACGAAGTTACGCGTCTCAGGCATCCATGGATGATGGTGGCCCAGTGGATCATCATCTAAGATATAAATTGCATCCATGGCCCAAAGGCAAGCAGCCACAGCCGAACGAAATATTCAAAGTCGAACAAGGATCAGATCGTTCAAAGCAACTCAAATCGATGTACCAAAGGTACGTGAAAATTTACCATCCTGACATCGCCAGCAACTTGGTTATCTTGGATCATAAATCTAACCCGCTCACCCCGGAGATGAAACGGAAACGGTTTGACTTAATCCAGGAAGCTTATGACATTTTACAAAACCCAAGTAGAAGTCAGGCTTACACACGATATGCCAACACGTCGTGGGCTGACTATGATCGGAAAAAGCACAAGGACAACACCTTTCATACATACCGAATGGCGAATGCACATAGAAAGAAGTATCAATATCAAAATGATGAAGCATTTTGGAAAGCAGGAACTTGGGAAGATTACTATCGTATGAAATACAATAGAAGCCCTCCGACAGAAGAAGAATTAGAAAAAAATAAGTACAAAATTCTAGTAGGGGTTCTTTTGGTTGCTTCACTTACTACTGGGCTACAGATAATGTTGGCCATTGATAAGACCCATGACTTCAACAGACAAACCAGGCTCATGAATGCTCAAGCTTTGCAACAAATGGATGAAAGTTACAATAATTACGATCAAGGTACTACTGGGCTACAAAGATTGAGACGCTTCCTACTCCGGAGAAGATCAGCAATTGTTGATAGAGACGAATCGAGTAACTATTCTGACAACCCGGATGATGGCCTGGAAAAATTGAGCGAAATTGAATCAAAATTTGACGAAGGCAAACTCAATGAGCTAAGACGAGAAGAAGAGCGGATAATGGCCAAGTTTGCTCAAATCAAATTACGTAAATTAGATGAAATGGGTAAGTAGACAATTATGAGTTTAAGTATACAGATATTTTCACCCGACCCATACACCAGACTATATTTCAAATCTTTAGTCACATTTTAAAAGTTTGTCGGCGGATACCATATTTTAGACACTAATATACCATGGATTTCTTCAAGCCCGAATCAGTGCTAGACTTGGCCAACATCAGAGAGGCCCTTGTTAGAATGGAAGACACGATTGTGTTCAATCTAATCGAGAGATCTCAATTTTATTCATCACCATCTGTTTACGAAAAAAACAAGTACCCAATCGATAATTTTGATGGATCCTTTTTGGATTGGTTATTGTTGCAAGTGGAGAAAGTGCATTCGCAAGTGCGTCGTTACGAGGCCCCAGATGAGGTTCCGTTTTTCCCGGATCAATTGATGCCAGTGATCTTACCTACTTTGAAATACCCCAAAATTTTAGCATCATACTCCGACGAGGTCACTGTCAACGATGAAATTATGAAATTTTACACGGAAAAAATTGTTCCCAGAGTCGCATGCAAGCAAGAAGATCAAGAAGTTAACAACGGATCGGTGGCTTGCTGTGATGTTGAGACATTGCAATCACTTTCGAGAAGGATTCACTTTGGAAAATTTGTTGCCGAGGCCAAATATCAATCTGACAAGCCAGCCTACATAAAACTAATCAAGGCTAGAGATATCCCAGGTATTGAAGCATTGATCACCAATACTGCCGTTGAAGAGAAAATCTTGGAGAGATTAATTGTCAAAGGTGAACAATACGGAGTAGATCCTACTTTGAAGTATTCTCAAAATCCTCAGAGTAAGGTTGAGCCACAAGTGATTGCACAATTATACAAGGATTATGTCATCCCTTTGACGAAGAAAGTGGAAGTAGACTATCTTTTGAGAAGACTCGAAGAGGAAGAAGACGAGCAAGTTTAGTTAGAATAATTTATTGATTTATCGACTCCATGTCAGGTATCACAATGTAACTTTTATTGCAACAAGCTTATCTCCAGAATCACATGCGAATGTGGTTTTGTTGAGATCTGTTAACAAATCAGACTGTTTCCAACGTATTCAAACTTGTCAATTTTGACAGAATTGGTGGGCAGTTGATGGACTTTAAATTGTTCTTTGCAACACCAGCAGTATTTGATCACCCACAAGTGGTCCAATTAAGACTCACTTCAACCTTTACCAATAGATGTTCTATTGGTCGCTTCTCCAATACCAGCCATTCTCGGCCAAAAGACTCTACCCTTACACCGATTTTTGGTCCACATGGCTTTTGCATCCACGTTCCTCTGCGCACGTTTTAAACAGCCATGTGCCACTAAAAATATGCGTAGTTAGAAATACTGCAAAAAAAATCTCTTACAATGAAGTGCGGCTACAGCCCAATGCAGTATAGTACCAAAAATCATGGGCATTAAACTATTGGCCAATGGCAATGTGACAGGTGAAATAAGTGAGTACGACAGACTGATTTGGTAAAAGACACGCGTTGCTTGGTGCTCAATGTATTTTTACTCATTTGAATTTCGGTCAATAGGCAGTGTAATTTTTCGCAAGTTATGCATCGTGCTCTTTTTGCAACTAGTGTGTAGTTTATAAATATACCATGGATTCTTTGAATCAAATTGAGCTATTTTCTTCCCAAGTACTGCCCCAATTTTGTTTGTCAACAATTTTTCAATATGATAGACTCGTTTTTGGAGCTGTCAGCTATTCTCTCCAACGTTTGGATTGGTACTGCTGCTACACTCGTTCTTGCTCTACTTATTTCTTCAAAATTCAACGATAAGGTTAGATCCCTTCTTGTTTTCGCGTGGGCCTGTTTCATCAAACCAATCATTTCTAAAACCAAAGTTAAGCCTCATGAACAGCAGCAGTCTTTGGAATCGTTCTACCAAAATCAAGCTCACATTTATGACACTACTAGGGAATTTCTCTTAAAAGGCCGTAAAGAATGCTTGAAATTGGCTGTCAGTCACCTTCCAAAGAAGAAGGATTTGGTTTGGGTGGATATTGGCGGTGGCACTGGTAAGAATATTGAGTACATGGACGAAATCAAGTCCATTTCTAAAGATTTCAAAGCAGTTTACTTGATCGACTTATCTCCTTCTCTCTGCGAAGTCGCTCGTAAGAGGTTTAGCAGCAAGAACTGGGACAACGTTCATGTTGTTGTTGCTGATGCTTGTGATTTTGAAATCGACTACGATTCTGCTGATTTGGTCACTTTTTCATATTCTTTGTCTATGATTCCAACTTTCAATTCAACAATTGATCACGCCGTTGACTTGTTGGACAAATCTGGTATTGTCGCTTGTGTTGACTTTGGTGTTCAATCCTCTGACACTTCGATGGGACGGATTAACACTGTCGGTGGTTTAGTTGGTCGTAATATTCCTTGGGTTCTCAGAAACTTTTGGAGAATTTGGTTCGAAGCTGATAAGGTTTTCCTTGACTCTTCTAGAAGAAATTACCTCGAGTATAAGTTTGGTACCATCAAATCGTTAAACACCTACAACAATAAATTGGGAAAGATTCCCTACTACATCTGGATTGGTTGTGACAAATCGAAATCTTCTAACTTAATCCACCGGATGAACTGCTTGGCTACAGAATCCCCTTATTTGGCTCCTTCTGATGAAACACAACAAATCGAATATGACTTACCTGTTTCAAAGGGACACGAAGCTGCCTTATCTAACTTCTCCAAAAAGTTGCCATTTCCATCCATGTACTATCAAAGAGAAATCTGGCGTGTTTACTATGATGAAATAAACCCACAATACAACCAGTTCAGAAATCAATACATTTATGCCTTCACCTGGGAAGATCCACGTGAAGATCACAAGATTTTGAAGTTCAATAAAGATGAAACGGTCTTGGCTATTACGTCTGCTGGTGACAACATTTTGGATTACGCTGCTTTACCTGAACCACCAAAGAGAATACATGCGGTTGATTTGAACCCATGTCAAAACCATTTGTTAGAATTGAAATTGGCGGCATTTCGTAGTTTGTCTGCTAAACAAGTCTGGCAGCTCTTTGGTATTGGAAAAATGAAGGATTTCAAGAATTTGTTGATTAACAAATTGAGTCCTCAGATGTCATCTAATGCATTCCAATACTGGTTCCACAAAGGTGACTCAACCTTCGACGTTAATGGTCCTGGTCTCTATGACACCGGATCAACTAGATGGGCTTTGAGAATCGCTAAATATACATTCAAGTTCTTTGGAGTCACACGTTACATTGATGAATTATGTGACTGTCAGACCATTCAACAACAAACTAAATTATGGAATGAAAAGATCAAGCCAACTTTATTCAACCCACTTGTGGCTACTTTGATGGTTGGAAACCCAATATTTTTATGGAAAGCTTTGGGAGTTCCGGCAAATCAAGCAGCCATGATGGGCAACTCTGTTTTGAAATACGTCGTTGATACATTCGATCCAATCATTAAAAGATCTTTGATTTCAAACGACAATTACTTTTATTACCTTACCTTAAAGGGGAAGTATCATCCAAACAATTGTCCCACTTACTTAACAGCAAAAGGTTATAACAACTTGACCAAGAAGAACCCATCCACTGGAGAATGCCCAATTGATAACATCAGAATTCACACTGACACTTTAAACGACGTTTTTGCCAGATTGAGTAAAAAATCAATCACCATTGCCATTATCATGGATCATATGGATTGGTTTGATCCAAGCGGTGATGACGCTAAAAACGAAATCGCTGCAATTAAAAGCTGTTTGGCCACAGGTGGTAGAGTCATGTTGAGATCTGCTGCTCAGTACCCTTGGTACATTAAAACTTTCGAATCTATGGGATTCAAATGTAAACCTGCGGCAATTAGACATAGTGGTGAGTCTATTGATAGGACTAACATGTATGCCTCTACCTGGGTTTGCACCAAGCTAGTTGAGGATGATTTCGAATCCCATCCACCTCGTCGTCGTATGAGTAGTTTGAAGATCTAATCTGCAAGTTGACCTTGTTTAAGATATTCAATTCATGGAAAATACTTATTTATAAATTTACGTGCCTGTTAGTTGATCTATGTAAATCTGAGTTACCAGATGCAAGCTGAAGATACCCATATGACGCGACAAAAGAACCAATTTAAAAGAGTTTCGATGCAATTGGCTCTCGTAGAGATTACGAAAGTTGGACGCTCAAGTAAGATTATCAACTAACACTTAGTTTCAATTAGCATTTGAAGGAATTGCTGCGTATCGAGTTTGTTTCCAGCTCCGTACCGCAAAGAAAAGCTCGCTTACAAATCATGATAACCGTACGATATATATAAATAGTCAAAACCCCCCACAATTCACCACTTACCATTGAAATGACCAAGAGCTTTGATATTGTGTTCAATGTTGATTTAGAGTGCCAGTCATGCGTTGATTCCGTGTCACTGGCATTGAAATCATTACCAGGTATATCCAATTTCGAAGTCAGTCTTGAGAACAATTTAGTGAGTACAGAAGGTTCTATCCCACCATCGGAAATCGTCAAAGCTATTCAGGCAGTCGGAAAAGATGCTATTATCCGTGGTACTGGAAAACCCAATTCTGCCGCTGTGTGCATTTTGGAGAGTTTCAGCCCAGCCGATATCAAAGCACCGGTGAAAGGTTTAGCGAGAATTGTATCTATTGCCCAAGATGAACTTGTGGTGGATCTCACCGTCAATGGTTTGCCACAGGGAACCTACTATCCATCCATTCGTGCCAGTGGTAACCTCTCACAAGGAGCATTATCCACGGGTAGTCTATTCTACGAACTAGCCCCAATTTCATTGGATGCACCTTCCGACATTTCTACATCCATCCCGTCTTTGGGAGCTTTCAACGCTACAAATGATTTGTTCTCAGGACAAGCGTTCCTCCATGCCAACCTCTCCATCGACAGCTTGATCGGAAGAAGTGTGATTCTCTCTAAATTGAAGGATCAAGTGACCCCTGATTCCCTCTGTGGTGTGATTGCCCGCAGTGCCGGTGCATGGGAAAATGACAAGGCAGTCTGTAGTTGCTCTGGGAAAACCGTCTGGCAAGAAAGAGATGATGCTCTTCAAAGAGGTGTTAGATTGTAAATGAAATTTTAATATTTATAAATACTATATTTAAACTGTATCGCCCTAAATTCGCCCTAAACTCGCCCTAAACTCGCCCTTGCTACTACACGCCTGCATCTAATCGGCCCACACTATACAACGATGTGGGCTTAAATTTCCACAAATCGTTAAAAAGTTTCGCGCTTCTCACACAATAAAACCGTATGGAATGGAAAAAAGACTAATTTATTTCAACTTATAATTAGACACACGAATTTCACCAATATACTACTTAACAACCATTAGCAGGGTATTTCAGTTGATCCAAGTGCTGAACACAATCGCGCTAGCTTTTGCTTAATTTTCATCCATATTTTGGGGTGTCTTTCAGTTTTTATTTTCTGATTTGAAACATTCGCCTAGCGGTTAAGTTTGATTATTTTTACTTGTTTCATAAATAATTGTTTTAAGTCTCCTGGTTTTACCTATTAGTATCTTGAAACTCAACACCAATCCCTTGCATCTTCAATCACTTGAATAAGTCGAGTCTCCCATCATCTCAAATCAACCCCTCTCCTCATAATGACCCAACCGTATCTATCACTGAAGCGACAAATCTTACAACTTCTTAATGATCAAATTGACCAAGTCAAATATAAGAAAACTTTAAAGCTCAACGATATCAACTCCCAAGATACTTCAATATCTGAAATTATTGAATGCATTCATGAGTTTCTCCATACATTCCAACCTCCTTTAGAGATTGAAAAATTATCATTACAAGGTAATCACATCACCCACTTACCAGTGAATTTCTTAATAATATCCTCCAAAATCAGATACTTGGATCTTCACAATAACTATCTTGCCATTTTCCCATCAGTCTTAGGTGATTGCAAACTCTTGGAAATCTTGGATCTATCTAGCAATAAAATCGCTAATATCCCTAGATCAAGTTTATTGAAATTGCAGAATCTTAAAGTTATATCATTGAAGGAGAATAGATTCAAATACCTTCCTCCTGTTCTTGGTGAATTACCAAATCTAAACTTGATCGAGGTGGCTGATAATCCATTAATCCTTCCTTCTCAAGAGGTTATAAGAGGTTTTCAAAACCAATCGTCAGATCTTGACTGGGTGAATCAGTTGAAGCAGTACCTTCGATCCAATCGAACCCTTTTCGAATCTAAACTTTCTGAAATGGATGTTCCCCAAATCGGGAAAACCAAAGGCTTAACTCCCAGTAATTCTTCTTCTGGAAGCAGCGGTCAATCGTCTATTTCGAGTACTAATCAAAGCTCCATACCCCCGACTTCAACTGTTCCCACCCCTCCATCGATATCTCGCTCTAAATCAATATCAGATACACGATCCAAAGCGTCAAAAGCTGCTAGACGAATGGGTCTAATTATCAAAAAGGCAGAAGAGTCATCTAATTCTCAATCAACCCAACATGGTCGGGATTCGCAAGAAGAAGAGCGGATCCATACTGAAAGATCAGATTCTTCTCAAAGTTCTACATTGTCCCTTTCTCAAACTCAAGGGACTAAAGGCATTTCATCTGTGAATAACTCATTCCTAACCAATCCAAAAGTTAGCAATACGGGTTTATCGAACCATCCGTCTGAATCACTTCAATCCAATGATCAAATTGTCACCTCGTCTTCCTCTGCTTTCAGCCATGATTTCCCGAATCTTGGACCCGATTTTTCACAAGCCCCTCATTCTGCATCTGCTACGGAGACCACTTTCCAAATTGCATCACCTCCAATTCCGATAACAACCTCGTTGTCTGCGACCGTTCCAAACTCATCATCCAACTCCCCTTCCATGACCCCAGCCCCTACTTTAGCGAATCTCTCCCAAAATTCCACTGCATCCTTGACTTCGGCAAATTCGCTATCTACTTTGAGTAGACCTTCGAGCAGGAACAGATCAAGATCAAACACTTTGAGAGAAATTGATAGCATACTCGAGAAAAACGATAATGTTGATACGGAACATAAGTCGGGCGCTTATTTCCGAAGATTATCAACGTTACAGGAACTCCCGGTTGATGAAACTTCAATACATAACTATTCAGCCCACATACCTACAATTCAAGGCTCCAATTCAAATTCTACGAACTCTTCGAGGCAAAGCTCTCTATCCCAACCTTCTAAAATGAATGTGGAAGGTATAGAAACATCCAAAACTGGTGTCAAATCACCTCCTGGAACAATCCCTCGTTACCCTACTTATTCAGAGCCCTCACCTTCCAAATTGACTACATCCAAAAGACTAACCTCTCATAGTTCTTCTAGTATAATTAAAGTGTCAAGAAAGATTTTGTTTTCCTTCAGTGAGTTGCACTCTTCCGTGAGACGATTTACCGGATTTTGTGTCGACAAGAAAATCACCATAAAGATGGTGTCCTTACTATACACCACGAAGTCAAATATCGACAACTTGGTTGAAAACTTAGAATTGATGGAGGAAAATGGCGACAATATTGAACAAATCATCATCTCACTCCATGCATCCATTAGCTCATTCAAGTCGATAATTACATTGCTTAGCGAACACTTTATCAATTTTGTTGCGAAGATTGATGTTTGTTTTATAAGAATGCTCTATTTGACAATCTATGGATCCTTTAATGAATTACTAAATGCTTATAGAATTCTTGTTCCGGTCTCTAAACAGATGCCGGCACTACCCTCTAATCAATCGATTGCTAATTTGGATCCTAAAAATATGATTATTAACAAAGGAACTTCTAATGAAGCTGCGAATGGAAACCAAAACACAGATGAGATTGACGAGCAGCTCTATCAAACAATTGAGCTTGCTACATCAAAGGCACAAGTTGTCTTCACAGAGATAACTAAAGCAATCAGTAAAAGTGCAATTGCTAGTACGACCAATGCTCAGCCAATCAGCGCTTCTGTTGCCTCAAAGGTCAAAGAGCTCACCACAATTTGTATGTCATCTATGGATATTACCAAGAGATTGAGAACTAAGTTGATCACCATTCGAAATAGTCCATCATTGACTACTAAAAAATTATTTTGGGACGATGTCAATTCTTTCTTGAAAGCCATTGTGAGCACTTTGGGTCCCGTGAAGGTGATAATAAAAGATTTGCCTATTTTAAACGAAGCCAGAGGTTCAATTTTGAATTTAACCAAAACCACCAAGGACGTGCCTATACTTCTAGAAGTCTCCTCTTATGGAACATTATCCTCGACTGATACATCTGGCTCTTCACAGCAGAATAGTGTAAGCCATGGGGCAATGCTGAGTACTAACTTGAGCAGTATGTTCACCCCGTTATCAGCACATCCCTCAAACTCCTTATCGCTGGCCAACTTGCTACAAATGAATCCAAATGCACAACCAGTGCGTACACCTTTGGCAGCAACTTTGGGACCTGCTGCTCAAGCTATTGTCTCCAGTAATGGAAATGATAATGGAACCGGTACTGCTCCACTCTTTTCGGTAACCAGTCCTCCAATTTCAAGTCCTGGCGCTATTGGAGGCGGAGGATTATCCACAGCACCTGCACAATCTTCTGGTCAATACTTTGCAAAAAATGGTTTAAATCCATTTGATGGCTTAATTGTGGCCAGTCGTGATTCCAAAGAGGCCAATCAAATGTAACTAGCTCTCTCGTGAAACCTCTTTCATGGTTTCTTCAACTATTTTTTTTCGCAATCAAAAGTTTTATCTCAATAAGAAACCTGTATAGATTTTGAGCAAAATTCAAGACTTGATGAAATCTCCGCTCGCCGCTTCAGGCTGATTGCCGCTCATCGAGAAAATGCGCTTAATTGAAAAAATATATAAACCTCGATTTCTGATAGAATAAAACTTAGACGAATAGACGTAATGACCATTGAATTGGAAGAACCAGCTCTTGAAGACAACTCTCAAGTGATCAAAGATTTGTTTGGAGGTACTGTTGGGGGTATAGCACAAGTTTTAGTGGGTCAACCATTTGATACTGTGAAGGTTCGCTTACAATCTGCTGCTGAAGGTACTTACTCCGGAGCTGGTGATGTCATCAAGAAGCTTATCAGTAGTGAAGGACCCACGGCTTTCTACAAGGGTACTTTGACTCCCCTTGTTGGTGTTGGTGCTTGTGTTTCTGTCCAATTTTCGGTTAATGAATTCATGAAAAGACACTACGACAAATCTCTTCAAGGAAAACCATTATCATTGGGCCAATTTTTCACTTGTGGTGCCGTTGCGGGTTTTGCCAATGGTTTCTTAGCATCTCCAATTGAGCACATTCGTATTCGCTTGCAAACTCAAACTGGTGCTGTCAAAGAATTCACTGGTCCAATTGATTGTGCAAAGAAAATTTATCAAAATAATGGAGCATCGGGAATATTCAAAGGCTTAACACCAACTTTGTTCAGAGAAAGTGTTGGCTTGGGTATCTACTTTATGACTTATGAAGCGTTGATCGCTAGAGAGTTAAAGCAAGCTAAAAATATTGCTCGTCTGGATATCCCTGGTTGGAAATTATGTTTATTTGGTGGATTATCCGGTTATACTCTTTGGATTGGTATTTACCCAGTTGATGTTATCAAATCCAAGTTACAAACTGATTCTTTAAGTAAGCCTACTTATAAAGGATCTACGGATGTTGTAAAAGACATTTGGTCTAGAAACGGTATCAAGGGTTTTTATAGAGGATTTGTTCCAACCATTTTAAGAGCAGCTCCAGCTAATGGTGCTACATTTGCTGCCTTTGAACTTACTATGAGATTAATTTCTTAATATTTATCTTTGTACACTAATATACATTCTATATTACACTGCATTAATGATTCCGGTGCCTAATTTTTTGCTCTTCTTCGAAATCCTCAGGATCAATTATTTTGATAAATTCCATGAAATCCATGTTGTATTCTCCGTTAAATTCATACCAATCAGACCCGAGCATTTCTGCGTGTTCTGAATCACTAATGTGTTCATCACTGATAGCTTCGGTGTCTTCCTTCCTCTCATTACGTACCCTCTGATTGAATTCTTTATCAACTCTTAAATGCAACCCAGGAACTAGGTCTATCAAAAATAAGAGTACATAACTAAGAATAAAAACATAAGCAGAGGTAACAACACACCCAACGATTTGGTAACCTAATTGAACCCAATGACCACGTACCCATCCACCTTCCGATCCAAATGAATCGTTGGCAAAGATACCAACTAAAAGAGACCCCACTATTCCGGAAATCCCATGAATCGCAAATAAGTCAAATGCATCATCTATCTTGAAAAAGTACTTCAAACGGGTCGATAGATTCCCGATAGTCCCGCCAATCAAACCGAATATGAATGGTTTCCATAATTCGGTGGAGGAGGAAATATATCCACCTGCAGGTGTCATAACTACCAACCCTGCCATAGCACCACTTGAGAACGAAACCATTGAAATTTTCCTTTTCTTGAAACTTTCGAGATCACCTGATGAATCAATCCCGTTGTCTTGAGAGCCCGCTGACGACTCGTGAAACTCATACTTGCTCGAATCTATGGATCCTTTCGATGGATCTCCTTCTAAGGGTAAAGCTGAAAAGTAGTAGTCAATTCCCATCCAGACGATGCTACTGGTGAAGCAACAAAGCAAAGTATTAATAAAGATGAAAATTGCCATGGACGAAAACTTATAATCACAGCCTCCAACAAACCCCAACCATCCACATATTATGAAAGCAGTACCAATAACTATATGACCGTTATTAGAACTCCGATAATTGTAGAGAATTTTAGGATTTCTAGGTCCTAATAAATATGAATATGCCAATCCTGTGAATCCACTGACAACATGGACACAATTTCCACCAGCGAAATCCAAAACGGGTATATAGTTCAATTGTGAAGATAACCACCCATTTCTGTTCCAAAACCAGTAGGTTACCGGATTATAAATAATACATGACCAAAAAAATAGGAAAACCAACATCGGTATGACTCTACCTCTCTCTGCTATACATCCTGGGAATGTTATAGCAACGCAAACCACCTTCATAATCCCGTTGAATAAGAAATGTACAACAGCCAATATTTCCCCTCGAATCGTAGAGTATGTTAGTTCCTTTGGATCACGAAGATGTCTAAGAACTGCGAAGTTCAACGAACCAATAAACCTGTTATTAGAAGTACTATAGCACAAAGAATAACTCCATATGAACCAATCTATGAAAATAATTGGTGTAAGTAAAAGTGGTATTGCTAACATGGTAAACGAAGATCTTCTTTGAGATAACCCGGAGTAAAAGAAGGAAATACCAGTGACTATTAGGGCCAAAAGTCCCGTACAAAAGAGCACATATAATGAGTGTATCGCCAACCAGGAATCTGGCTCGCTGTTTTCATTCATTCTGTTGATGTGGAAGCTCAACAAATATCAGTTATTAAATAGTGTTGAAGTCAAAGAAAAAAGAAAAAAAAAATCGAATTAAATGACGATCTGCGATAAGGTAGGCTGCGAATTAAGATCTGTAGCAATATCGATCATAACATTTTTGACAGGTTTCAGGAATTGAATAATCGGGGATTCTATCGAAGTGCCTCTTCAATATTGCACAACCAAGACAAACCGCATATTCGGTTGAATTATTTTCTGTTGCTATATTGTATCCATTTTGCACCATACCCTCAGCCTCTTGTTGAGTGTAGCTGAGTTTGAAAGTTGAAGTATTGGAAGAATACGATTTGAAATGATTCGAGTTGTAGACTATTAATGGTGGAAATTGATAGGTTGGCTCATGATTTGAGCTTCGGGCCACAATTGGATAATCTGTTAACGAACAGCCCAAAAATAGTGGCCTTTTGTTCAATTCTCTTCGCATAATTTCACTAGCGTTGGGATGTTTCGGAAACAGACTTCGAATCATATTGTTGTGTTGGAAGGAAAATGACTCTCCCGATATATACCTATCATAACATGCAGCCAACGTGGTTCCATTTGGATAATTATTGATATCTGATGTCATGTCGAAAGCAATTATCACATCAACTTTTCTGGAAGGAACAAGAAAGGAATCAAATGGAATATTTTCTCCGGTGTCCCCACCATCAACGAGAAGGATTTCCTCAGCATCTTGCGTACCGTCGCTAATACTCGGATAACCAAAGAAGGGATTTGGTCGAATAACTGCATAATCCGAATGAACAGTCCCCAATTTTTCTCCCCCACCGATGCCAAAAGCAGATAGAATGTTGGCAAAATTTCTCGATGTGTTCGAGTCCAATAGCATAAGAAGCTTGTGAAAGTAGTGAAATATTTGATTGAATAAACTGGATGAAGAACCCATCAAGAAGCCCACGTTATCATACCCCTTTATGCAAATTGATTTATTGAAAATCCCAGAATGGTGAGTGGGATATCCTTTAAATAATGAAGAACCTAAATATCGAATGTTCATGAAGGCATCGAAACTATTGTCCCAAGATCCAATTTCGAATGGTGTTAGTTCGAAAATACTTCGAGGAGCAGTGTTTTGATCCTCTGGTGTGCCTCTAATGCTGTTGATGATAGGAAATGGCTGCGAATAATTTCGGAATGATTTAGTTGAAAGAATAAGCTCGGAGATAGAAACCCCTGGCACCCTAGCAGAATTCCTAAATATTTTCCTAGCCAATGCCCGTCCCCAGTAGTCGGTGAAGGATACTGGAAACCCACTTTCCTTCTTGCTCCTAATTTCAATTTGCAATTCTTTGAAGAATCTTATCGTTTCTTTTGCATTCAATTGTTGTTTCGACGTGAAGTAATCTTCTGTTTTGGTGAAAAGTGGTTTGAAATAGTTCAAAAGGCTTTTAGCGTTACTTGAGTATTGGCCCCAGATTTTATTGAACAAGTCTTCTAGTGTCAATGTGTTTTCTCTAGTGGCATTGAAGCCAAAGAAGCTTGAAACAGAGTCAAATATTCCATCTCTTTTTTGATAATTATCAATTCCTTTTCTTAGTTCACTTGGGTCAAAACTGGGTATACCTTCCAACAACTGTGTGCGGAGTGACCAAGTCTTCTCATCAAGAATAAGTTCATGCACTGGCCTAAAATCATTGACTAAATTGCTCATTACGATCCAAGATCCACCGGATATCCCCCCAAGGTAAGAAGTTCCTTGCAACAAATTTCTCATTGTTTGGTTTTCAGCCGTATTACGTGGAGCCCTAGCATCATATGCAATCATTGCACCAGCTCCTGTTAGCATTGCCCTGTAGCCTCCGCCAGAAATTGCCATGGCAATGGTGATAGGTCCCACATTTTCGACTTCTGCAAAGTTGAGCTCTGGAATTGCAAGCCTCTCGAAGAATTCACTCAAGGCTGCCATTACGATTGGCTGTCTATTGTCCATATAATTTCTTTCTTGCTGACACATTTCCTAATTTTGGTTAGTAACGCCTGGGTGGTAGCAAGTATTGGTCTGTCCGTACCCTCTTTCCGACCCTTATCATACAATCAGAAGGACAGAAACTGATGTAAGGAGCGTATGAAGAATTTGTAAAATCTTCAATTGTTGAATTGTTTCTCCAAATAGTCAAGTTTGTCTTCGGACTGGGAGCACCAAGCACTATTTCAATGATCCATGCATATCCAAGGATCAAGAACATCATCCAATTCATTTTTGACATGAACGAATGTTTCGTTGACAAGATTGAAGTAACAAGTATTAATTAGACGCTCAATTTTTGTTTTTGCAACCTTCTCGAAAATCAATCTTTTATAGAGTCTCGAAAATAAATGAACTACCAAATAGATTACAATTATCCTACCCTTTTTTTTGGAAAGAGATCTATTATATTAAATATTCAATATGAACAATAAACTAAAAACATAATATATAGATGATATTCAACGATGAATTATAAATTATGAGAGTGAAAACAAAAAAAGCAAAAAAAATTTAAGTGACAAATGAGAGATTCTAATAATTCAATGCTCCAATTAGAATTCTTCGTCTTCAGAGACGTAAGCGTCACCCAATTCCTTCTTCTTCTTCATTCTTTCCTTCTTCTTCTTTCTTAATTCGGCAGAAGATAACTTAGTCTTCTTCTTAGCAGCAGCAATCTTGTTACCCATAGCATCGAATTTGTCTTCTTCATCTTCCTTCTTTTCCAATCTTGGACCAGCACCTTGACCTTGGACCCAGTTGTGACCAGATGGGGTCATTTGACCGTCCAAGACAGCCCAAACTTCTTCAGTCAAATCCTTGGTGAATTCAGCAGAGTGAGTAATGATAACAATACCACCTTCGAAAGACTTCAAAGCCTTGGACAAAGCACCTAAGGAGTCACGATCCAAATAGTTAGTTGGTTCATCCAAGACAATCAAGTGAGGTCTTTGCCAAGTACAAGCAGCCAAGACCAATTTAACCTTTTGACCACCGGACAAACCTCTGATTCTGGAGTGAGAAACCAATTCAGCTTCCAAACCCAACATAGCACAGTGTTCTTCGATTTCCTTTCTGGTTAAAGGTCTGAATTGACCAGAAGCCAAAGCTTCCTTCATATCAACTTCAGCAACCATCTTGGAGTGAGTTTCCATCAATTCACCTCTTGGCAACCAAGTGTTGTCAACAGACATCATTGGAACCCATCTTTCGTTCTTCATACCGACGTTTTCACCCAAGCTCCAAGAAATTTCATATTCGTAAGAGTTCTTGAACTTTCTTCTAGCGTGAATACCAGCAATTCTTCTTGGGGTACCTTCAACGTTGAAGATTTTCTTCATGGAAGTTTCATCTTGTTCGTTAACTTGTCTAGAAGCTCTGTCCATGGTTTCTCTATCTTCACCGGTTTGGAATCTCCATTGAATATATTCAGAAGGAGTCTTGTCCAAGTGGTTATCAATGTGGGCGAAAGCATGTTGTTTAATGTAAGCAATACGACAGTTTTCGTGGACGTAAACTTCACCAATGGTTGGCAATAATTCACCAGTCAAAACGTTAATCAAAGTAGATTTACCAGCACCATTTGGACCAATAACAGCAATTCTAGAAGACAAAGAACATTGGAAGTTAATGTCTCTAATTTGTGGTTTGGAAGTACCTGGGTATTGGAAAGTCATGTTAGACACCTTGACAATAGCCTTTTGTTTGGTCTTAACACCTTCCAAGAAACCTGGTTCTGGGAATCTGAATTCCAAATCGGAGGCACCCAATTCGTAGTAAGATTGAGCGGATGGACATTTCTTGACGAATTCGGACAAGTTACCCTTGTATTTTCTCAATTTGAAACCTTCGTAGTGGATAATGTATTGACAGATCTTGTCCAAGAAACCGGAATCGTGGGAAACAATGATGGAAGTAATACCACAGGTTTGCAAGTAGTTGACCAACCAAGCGACGTTAACAGTATCCAAATGGTTAGTTGGTTCATCCAATAACAAGATATCGGCGTTCTTCAAGACAGCTCTGGCCAAAGCCAATTTCATCTTCCAACCACCAGACAAAGATTGAATTGGCATGTTGATCATTTCTTCGGAGAAGTTAAATTCTCTCAATTTAGCTTCAACAACATCCTTGGTCAAACCAACTTCACCATCTTCAATGACGAATTGAGTAACGGTGGTGTCGGCGTGGGTACCATCGATATCGTGCTCGACGTAGACAGTCTTACATTCTTCTTGGGTTGGGAAACCTTCAACTTGACCGTTAGCGATAGCTCTCATCAAGGTAGATTTACCGGCACCGTTAGGACCACACAAACCGTATCTTCTGTTTCTCTTCAATCTGAATTGAGTCTTGTTCAACAAGATCTTAGCGCCGTAAGCCAAAGAGAACTCACAGTTACATAAGTCTTCACCTTCATCTTCTTCATCTTCGAAAGATGGTGGTTCAGGAATGTTGTCAATAGCTCTCTTTCTGTATTCTTCGATGATTTCCTTAGCTTCAGCTTCGTGCAAGAAGATGGTGGTGAAAGGCAAGAGGTTCTTCAACCAAGCTTCTGGTTGAATTTCTCTTTCGTCAATCAAGTCACCGGCGATGGCGGCAATGTAGTTAAGAGCGACGTTGTATCTTTCAGCAATCTTCTTTTCCTTCAATAATTCTTGAAGAACACCCAAAGTAACTGGGATGTCACCAGCAGTAGAGACTTCTGGGATGGAGTCATCAGTACCAACGGCACCAACTCTTCTCAAAGTGTTCAAGGCTCTGTTGGTAACTTCACGGGCTTCTGGGTCAGCCATGGTGGAGAAGTTAGCTTTCAAAGCTGGTAACAATTTACTCAAGAAAGGAGCAACGACTTGAGGGTCATCGACCAACTTACACATGTTATCAACAATGACGGCAGCTTTACGCTTGATGGCAGTGTCACGTTCAGCCAAACCTCTAGACAACAATGGAGCCATGATGGACAAAGTAGCCATGGTGACTTCAGAGACGAAAGTGGTAGCACCCAAAAGATGGACAGTTTCTGGAACTTCAGTTGGCTTAGCAATACATTCGATCAACTTTGGAATAAACTTTTCAATATCCTTGTTGTCAATGGTTTCAGTAGATTTGGTCATGGTAGCGTGAGCGGCTTCCTTGACTTCCTTCTTGGTGTCCCACATGGTTTCAGACAAGACTGGAATCAATTCAGGCATTCTAAGGGCGATTTGAGCCTTAGCGGTGTCAACCAATTGAGTGACAGCTTGCAAGATAGCAACTTTTTCAGTCCACTTGTTGGTGTTGGCCAAGTTGTCCAATAAACCTGGTAAGAGGGATTTAATGGCAGTTGGGGTGACAGCAGTGGCGATGGCAAGTAAAGCCTTAGAAGCGGCATCTTGAACATCTTTACTCTTGTCAGCGGCCTTAGCAGCAACATCTTGAGCCAAACCAACAACGTATGGTTCAACGGATGGAGATAAGCCGTTGGCAGAAGCAATGTGTTCGTAAGCGTTCAAAGCAGCAACGGCGACAGAAGCGTCTTTGCTGTTGATTTGCTTTTTGAAATCGTTGAAAAATTCAACTGGAACATCGTGTTCAACAATTGAAGAGTTCAAGAAAGAAGAAACATTAGCAGCGGCTTCATCCTTGTTATCAGCAACTTGTAATTTGCTTAATAACTCGGAAAGCACCTCAGCGGAGTACTTAGATTCACTGGCAGCAGACATTTTCCAATGTTGAATAAACAAAAAGGAAAAACCAGAAAAAGAGTAGTATGAAAAAGTGTGAAAACGTTTTAAATATATTGGCCATCATACTAAAGAAAGCAAAAAAAAAAAAAAAAATTTTCACCCTGCTAGGCTCTTCGCGTACACAAAACCGTACTAATGATTTTTTCTTTTAACACTTTTATAGCACTTTTTATTAGTTATTTTCTTTCTTTTTACATTTCGCACACATTCTTATCTTAAATCCAGCGTAAACGTGAGTCTTGTGTGCTGTCATTTTGGGCATATCGTGCTGAAATGTACCCAGCTGTAGAGGTTACCCGGCGAGAAGGTTCCATAGATACGGATAGTTGCAAATAAGTTTGAATATTAAAGTGGAAATTGGATGAATTGACATGGTAATTCAAGCTGTTTACAGTTGACTGGGCAAGCACAGAAATTTTTATGCAATTCAATTTTGGATCAGGATCATTCTCTTTTTTGGCGAAATATGCTGAAATTTCCCAAAATGTCAGATGAGGTGCACAATGTAATTGTAAAAATCAAGTCTCTTCTGTATCAAGATATCCAATTAAAAATACATACGAAGTTTTACAAAAGTTTCAAAAACACGGTTTGAATATCCTTCAAAGGTTGCCCAAAGATTTTTGCAGACTCTTTTTAAAGGAGTTGTTTGATAATTTCCTGCAGTATTTGTTAAAACTTCAGCAGTAGTTGGCTTTCATGGGGGTGGTGCCTTTGTAGCGGTACGGGTCAAGTTTTATGGTGCTTGATCTAATGTTTTCATATAATAACCGAGACTACATTTGACGATTTTAGTGATCTGTTCTTAATCATCGTCCTACCATGACTGAGTACATTGGCTCTCGTGTAGCTATTCCTGGAACCCGAGGGTATGGGATTCTAAAATATTACGGCCCAATTGAAGGCAAGCAAGGCATTTTTGCTGGGGTCGAATTGACGGGTCCAATTGCAGCCTCAAGAGGTAAAAATAATGGAGCTGTTGATGGCGTTCAGTATTTTGATGTGGTTCAGCCCATGGCTGGTTTGTTTCTTCCTGTCGATCGTTTGAAGCAATCAAATCCTCACATCCTTGTCAATGGCAACGCTAGATCAATCTCAGGCAACAATATCAAAAACAGATCGAGCACTGATGGATTTCCTGAGTCCCAAGCCAATAATAACGACCATATGCTTTATACTCCGTCCCCTTCCAATCGTTCCAACTTCTCACGTGCCGGATCCAGAATCGGCAGTGGCATTCAAAGTCCTCCAACTTTCAATCAACAAATAAACATCCCAAAGAGAGAACTTAAACTGAATCCTTCTTTCCACAATGATCGTGAATCTTCGGTAAATTCGCCCCCAGAATCACAGCACCTGCAAGTGTTCAATTCCATCGACAATTCTAACAATCGAACTAAATCCACCTCGTCTTCGTACTCTCGTCAGAGTCTGTCTGAAATGTCAGATAGTAATAAACTACAGAAAGAATATAATGATTTGAAACGAAAATACGACGCTAATGAACGTGAAATGGCCGAGAAAATAGAGATATTAAACGAAATGAGGCTAACCATCAATGAACTCCAACCATTGCTCGAAGAGTATGAATTAGATTTGTCTGAGAAGGATAAAAAATTATTAAAGCAAAAACAGGATTTTGAAAATGCCAGAGAGGATTGGAGATCTAGTTTAGACCTTTTAGTTAATACTCATGAAGAAACCGAAATACTTTACGGCCAAAAAATCGAAAGTCTTAATGAACATATCGAAAGAATTTCCAAAGAAAAACAGGATTTGATTGATTCGAAAGTCTCCTCTCACGATATAATAAATGGGAACATTTATGGGAATAATAATGATGCGGAGATTGATCGTTTGAATAGACACGTACATGATTTGCAACAGGAAAGAATCTTACTAGAGAAAAATTTCAAGGCAAAAATACAATCACAAGAGATTCTGATTCGTGATTACAAAGAGAAATTGCAGAAAGCTCAAGATGAACTTCAAGAATTTTCCAAATCAACAAGTTATCATCAATTTACGAACTCTGCTCCTGATAATGTTGATAAAGAAAGAGTAGAAGAATTAGAGCACCAGATCAGAATGCTCGAACAGGATAAAACGTCAATTGACTTTGCATTGAAAGAAGCCCAAAAGAAAATCAAACAACAAGAGCTTGAGATAAACTCACTCGAGATAAAAATCGAAGATTCGAATAACAAGGAGAACGTAGGTGAACTCCTGAATAATTTAAAATCTGTTAATCTCAGGGATACATCAAATTCAGACTCGGAACTTGCCAAGCTTCAAAGTATAATTGATGAACTCAATCACCAACTCCAAATAAGACCTACATTCGATGAGTTATCTGACTTGCAAAAATCACTCGACGAGTTAGATGTATTGCATGAAGGTGAATTGAAGGCTAAAAATTCACAAATTGAAAGATTATCTGAAGAGAACAAACAACTATTACACGAATTAGAAACAAATAGAGAAGAGAAAAAACAACTTGAAAAAAATTACAAGGACTTGGAGGAGAAAACAAGTGTTGTCCCCAATACCTCTCAATTTGTTCCTTCGAGTAATCCGGATGATTTACCTATTTACAAGCCTGCAGCACCAACTGATCCAAGCAGTGGTAAAGTTGATTGGTGTGGATTGTGTGAAAGAGATGGACATAATAGTATTAATTGTCCATACGAAAACGACATATTCTAACAGCATTATAATGACAATACTACATAAGTAATTTTTTAATGGAAACCTTATAATAAATACAAATAAGTTAGTTAGCAGCCAATGATTTCTTTGCCAATTCTAATACAGCTTCTTGGGTAGCTGCACCACCAATGAAACCGGCAGCGTGAACAAATATACAACCGGGAACACCAGTTAATTCACTCAATTCATCATCTCGGATACCCCTCCAAGGTTCAGGTAAGCCTAATCTGAATTCGAAACTTGTGGAGGTGATTGAAACAGTGGAAATTCTCCATTTACTGGACGAGTCTTGGAATAATACAAACTTAATAGCACCTGGAGCTTCATTTTCCTTTTCAATTTGGTATAAATGCTCTTTCCAAGGACAGAATTGACCTAAAACAAGAATCTCTCCAGATTGGTCGATTTCGAATCTTTTTTTAAAAGCTTCTTCAACCACATTTCTAGCAGGTAACCAAGATTTACCATATCCGTTCAACAAGTTGATAAAGACTTGACCCATTAATTGAGAACTTGATTGGAAGGCGGTATCGAAATCTTCGTCAGTTGGGTTGGTGTTCCAACTTGGGTTTAATTTAGACACGATAGAGAGTAAAGTAATGTTTCTATCATTGAACTTTTTGGATTCTTCAGCTTCCTTAGGGTAGTTATTAATACCATTGTCATTGGCATCTAATGCCTCCACGAACTCTTTATAGACCTTGGTGTACAACAAATCAACTTCGTCGTTATTTTCCAATTCTAAAACATGTTGAATAATCTCTCTACCAAAATGTTTATATATCAAACCAGCAGAGGATAATTTTGTCTTGAAATTCGTGTTGAAAGATTCATTGAATTCACGTTGGTGATGATCGAACCATTTGACTCCGTCGTATTTGCCACCAACATCAATGACCAAGTCACTGGATTCCCAATCGGTAGGATTTCTTGATCTAATTAATTGTGCATTGGAAAATTTGGGTAACAATTTAATCATGTATATAGCCAAAGATTCGTCGGCGTGGAAACTGCCAGAATGTGTACAAATTCTCATCATTGAAGAGTCTAATTTAGCTTTTTTGTTGCTTGAATCGTTACTTCCAGACATGATAATTTAACAATTCACCAACACTATTTTCAATAATCAGGTTCTCATCGCGAGTGACATTTTTTAATAAAATGTCGTTCTCGAGGGTACGTGTCGCCGGACCCTCAGCGAAAAGATAAAAAAATTGGGAGCCAATAGAATTTTGGTTGAATGTAATTATAATGTAGCTACAAGAGCATCGGAGATTATCAGAATATACGGAGATTATCATAAAATATAATATATATGGAAAGGGGAGAAATAAATATATGTGAGAGGTAAATGTCAAATTTTGAAGAGAGTGAATCGTTAAAGTCAGCTAACTCAAGGCAACGTTGCAACCATTTTGAAGACACATTGTTAATTGAGCAGCTTTCTGAGGTGGATAAGGACCATTGTCTCTTAATTCCAAATTTGGGAACATTTGAATCAATCTGGTGACGACGTAAGAAGCTTCAGTCAATGCAAATTGTTGACCCAAGCAAATACGTGGACCACCATTGAAAGGAACGTAGGCCCAACCAATTCTTTTGAGATCAGCCCATCTTTCAGGTCTAAATTCTGAAGCATCTTTGCCGTAATACTCTTCCTTTCTGTGGAGGCCAAATGGTAAGTAAGCAAGAGTAGTGTTCTTTGGAATGTAAACTTTCTTTGAGCCATCTGCTCCACCACCCCTTGGTAAAGTAGTTTCTTTGGTGGAGACCCTGAAATTGATTGGGACAGATGGGTATAATCTCAAAACTTCATTGATGACGAATTTCAAGTATTCACACTTCTTTAAGGATTCGAAGGAGATATCTTCAACACGGGCATCATCGCCAGAACCGAAGTTCTCGTAGATTTCTTTTTTCAATTTAGCGAAAATCTCAGGGTTTCTGGCTAATTCGTAGAAAGTAAACGAAAGTAAACCGGCTGTTGTATCTCTACCAGCAACCATGATATTCAATAATTGATCTTGCAAAACCTGAGCATCTCTGGTTTGTTTCACCAATTCATACAAAAAAATGTACCCACTTGCAGATTTCTTTTCAATTTCTTCTTGAGGGGCCTCTAAGGCTTTGTTGACGTAGAAAGAAGCGAATTTATGAACCTTTTTGATACAGTCTCTGAATTCACCATTGTTGATAACCCAGTAAAACATTTGAAGGTAAGATCTGGTAGCCAAGTAGCCCTGTGAAACATTGAAAGCATGGGCAAAATCAGATTTACCATCAACGTTGTTAGAAGGTACTTCGCCGATAGATTCATCACGTAAACTGTAAACGGATTCCCCGAATAAGAATTCAGATGCAGTGTCGACTGTAAATTTGAAGAATAATTCTTGCAAGTCAAAGGTTTCACCATTAGATTTTTTAATGTGTTTACCAAGGGATTGTAAATGAGGTTCTAAAGCTTTAACGTGAGCCACTTGCTCTCTAGCAAATTGAGGTCTTAACATGGCTCTCGAATGCTTCCAACCCTCTCTGTCGAGGGTGAAGATACCGTCTCCCAACAAAGGTTTGAAATGAGCATGTCTAGTACCCAAAGCCCAATCGTTGAACTGAGTGGCAAGAACAGATTTGATATTTTCAGGTTCGAGAGTAAAAATGATTCGCTTACCCAAAACGTGAACTTGGAAAGTATCTGCTTCTTCAGAGAAAACATTATTGGCAAGTTCCATCAAAGAACCTTCAGATTTGGCCTTTAAAAGGTCGAGCATTCTGTAGATGTTGAAGGGACCTTCCAGTTTCATACGTTTAGGCTCAGCACAATCGTGCTTTCTTTTGAAATTGAAAACATGGACAAGATGGGCAATATAGACCACTAGTAAAGCAGCTGGAAATATGACATACCACTGTGTGAGATGTGGTTTCACTGCTTCGACGTAGCTTTGGATTTGTTCGGAATTGGTTGTCATTGCTCTATGATTGGTTCCAAGTCGATTCTAGTTAATGGAAAAACAATCACACTTATATACCCCAATGAACATCATATGCAATAACAAAAATGTATAGATGCATCTCCATTTTTCTGATCTTCTCAACAAGCGCTCTCAATCCAAAATTCCCATGTGAAAATTTGCACGAAACCCCCACCATTTATTCGAAAAAGTACTGCACGCATGTCTCAACTCTGTACAGTAAGCAATAATTTAAAGTAGGCCAACATTTCGCCCCACTTCTAGCCATTCCAGACTAAACTCAGAACCGTTGAAAGTATAATTACATGTAAAGATTCATGGTGTATCAGTATTTAACTCGACTTAGTAGGTGAGCAAAGTGTAAAAAGCGAAACCTCAAGTGAGACCTTGAATGGGTTTTCGCGGAGATTTAAAGTGTATTGTGCACTTACTATGAATGATCTATTTACAAACCGTACCTTCTTATCGTGCAATTGTATAAATTCAAAGCTGACAGGAGACAAATTTCACAAGCAGTTTTCCAGCTGTTATATCCGGGAAGTATCCAAGATGGTCTTTGTGTAAAGATTTTCAACCGTTTGATTTCCAAAATCTATTTCGAGGTCTCCGTCGCTGATATCGGAGTCCACATCAGCTCCGCGAATCTCAGGTGAAATGATGTGGCTTTCCCCTCTCTTTACGTGAAATCCAGTTTTGACGTCCGGTTCTTGTTTAGTTTCAGCCTTGCTGTTGCTGGACTTAAGGGGAGTTAACTTCGTATGCCTGATCACTCTTCCAACGAAATCATTTGGTTCCTGATAATCTCTATGCTCACTTCTACCATGATTTGTGTACTGCTTCAACTTCTTCACATTTTGACTCCATTTGAGTTTTTTATTCGCTATCTCTTGAGCAGAGCTTTTGAGTTCTCTGTTGCTCTGGTTCTGATTGCTCAATTCGTAGAGTTCTTTGAGATCGTTTGATATATCTCGACTCCTGGTATTTCTTTCGTCTGACCATTGATTTTTAAACCTTCCAGAATCATCACTTTGGTTTGTAGGATCGAAACCAATCTTCGTTAAAGTTGTGCTGTTGAAAGCACTTTTCCGTGAATTGACTTCATTTACCAGTGTGTTCTTCACTAATCCAAGTGTCTGCATCATTTTTTTGTGCAGTTGCAAATTATTGAGCTTTGCCTCTAATCGTTTATTACTTCTCTCTTGCTCGATTTTCCTCTTCTTACTCTTATTCCCCAATACTTTAGGATCTTGGAATTTATCCTCGAGCAACCAATCTCTCCCATTGGTCGGGATAAATGATTCTCTTAAATTTGTTTGCTCATTAAATTTGGCCATTTGTTCCGTAGTAATGTATCTTTGTTTCTCTTGATCCCATTGACTGTCGGGCTTCTTGCCAGTGTATGCTACCCTATTGGATCCAACCGTCCCACTAAGTTCCATTCTTTTGTTCTGAGAACTCCTATATTTCGTAGACTCGTGATATGTGCATAATGTGGCTTCCCGTATGTTTATAACTTGTTGGCATGTGGTATTGTCTTTTTTCCTTGCAGTACAATAGCCAATATCTCGACTACTTCCAATTTCTATGATGCTATTCAAATTGTCGCTCAATTTTAATCCAAATCCTTTCTTAGGTGCTGGATATTTCGTTACTTCTGGATTCAATATGGCGATCACATCTCCGACCTTCAACTTCCAGTATTTCTCAAAGGCTTCACCAAATAGATAGAAATCAACCGTGAATGAAAAATCACCAACCAAAAATTTCATGTATTTCTTGCTGGGTTGATTTGAAAGCGTGTTCTTGGGTATTCTCGGGGCACTCTTCTCGACGATCATGCCTATAAAGCACCAATTGGTATAGTAAGGATCCTCGTAAGAAGGCACCACTTTCGCCAATAATTTCTCCACCCGAAGTATCTTTTTCCCTTGAAATAATGCCTGTACAGCTTGATGGGTAATATAACGTTTCTTGAGATAAAGTGACAGATATTCTTCCTTCTCGTTGTCCTCAATCTGCTGAGGCGATGGAACATTTGTGAATTCGAATTCTCTTTCCTCGTAGTTGATTTCTTGTCTCTTTGACTCGTTCTGTTTCGACTGATATAACTTGGCCCCAAATTCACTAGGTCTTACAGCTGGTGGTGGCCTGAATGTCTGCTCACTGGTTCTGGAGGTTTTCGATTCAGCTTTAAGTTTTCTGGGTGGCGATGGTGATCTCATGACCTGCGTTTCAGGCTCTTTCATCGTTTCACTCTTCACAACTTGTCTTGATCTCGCCTTCTCAGATGCTCTTTTGGCCAATAATTTCTCCTTCTTTAATTCATATTCTTTTTGCAAGTCAGCCAACTCGTCATCTGAGTCTTCTGTGAGCTCAGCATGTTCATCGATTATTTGTTCTCGGGGATCTAACATTTCATAGCTCCTTCAATGTGGTGTATAGTTTCCAAAGTAGTAGACGCGTTTATACGGCCTTTGGTGTACTGAGGGTGAAGTTCAAAATCCTGTGTATGTAGTTTTTTTCGAGAGCACCTCTTAGTTGGCAAAATCAAATTGTTAGCGTCGCAATTATTATCAATTGATATCACTTTATTGTTAGAGGAATATGGCAAGAGGTAGAAGTAAGTCCATTGTACAAAAAGTGGCATCCGACATACCTTCATATGAGGAGGAGGTTTTGAATTTGGGCCATAATTCCGGTAAATCAACAACTAAGAGGAACTCAATTAGCATACATAAAAATGGCAAATCAGCTACTATCTCGGAGCAACAAGACATTAAAAACTTTAGGTACGATAGGCCTAAATCACACTCGTTTTCCTATTCTTCTGCGTCATTACAAGAGCATCGTTATTCAAAAGACAAGTACATTCTCTATCCATTCAGCATTAAAGATTCAGAATCCCTTTGGCTGAGCCACGTTGATACTTACAATTATGACTCGGTTCTTGATCAAGATGCCATAGATGTCATAAATGATGTTCCCGATGATTTCATCTTGAATTTCGAAAACAATTGCAAGATAAATATAGAAAATATCAACGAAATCATAGATGAGAATGGGCAGATCATAAGTACTTTGGACACTTTGATGTCTCAGTATGATAAAGTATCCAGAGACACTATTGACTTCTCCAATCAGTCAACTGAATTGTTGGGTAAACAGCAGAAATTTCAAACAATCATTGAAGATATTGACAATTTGTTAGAAATTTTCGACCCTTTAGACTCAATCACAAGAAGTTTATCAAGACCTGGTAATTATCTTATCAAAAAGAAAAAATTCAAAGATATCCTTACCAAATTGGATACCTCACTCAACTTTCTCGAGTCACACCGTGATTTTAAAGAATACGACGCTTACAAAATGAGATTCAGACAATGTACAACTCGATCTTTAACTCTCATCAGAAATTATTTGATAGATTACTTGAAAAATCTTCAAACTCAAGTCAATGACAAGATATCCAGTAAGAAGTTGAAGACATCCAACACTTCTCTCACTTTGGATATATTGCTTTATAGTGAATTCTCTAACCATATTCCCTCCCAACCCTCCGATGTTGAAAACGAATCCGATGAATACAATCTGTTCCCGCTGTTGGTTTCTGAAATTGTTCAAAGAACTGTCAGCCATAATGAATATAAGGGTTTACTTGATGATGTTCTTCAACAATATTTTAGAATAAGACTATCCCTTCTTCAAGATTATATTTGGGAAAACATTTATCTGCAAACTCAACAAAACGAGAAACATAAGGAATTGGTTCAGTTCTGTCAAAACAATATCTCATTTTTCAAAAACATCGTGGAAAGGGAGTTTTCATTGTTTGTCAAATTTTTCAAGTTCAACTCATATACGTACGAACAACAGGGCCATTTGCGGACATCCCTATATGAGTACTTCAAGAAGTTGATCGATCCTTTGTATGATATTGTCAGACAACAAGTGTTAAGAGAGACCAACATAGGGCATTTATGTGAATTCACCATATTGCTTCAAAAGTATTACGAATTCGAAGATGACGGGTCCTTTGTCTCAGGTAGCCAAATTGGTACATCATCAAGTGGCTCTAATGTTCATTTTGGGGAGTTATTCGAACCAATGTTAGAGGACGTTCAATCCAGAATAATTTTCCGGATTCAGATTTATATCGATGATAAATTAGTCAATTATAAAGCGAAACCCGAAGACTTGAAGATAGGGAATAGGAAGAGAACTAGCAGCGTTAAGTCAAACCCGGAGTCCACTGATCCCACCCCAGCGTCAAGTTTGGATGATGATTTCGATCAAAATTTATTCCCTGAATTATATTTGCCGCTAGGGAAAGCATTAACAATTCTTTCGAATATTTATGAACTCATCAATTCCGTTGTATTTGATGATTTAGCTCATTATATTGTGCATAGCTGTATCTTTATACTAAAGAACAGTGCTTATAAGATTGCATTAAGTCATTTAGGTACCATGGGTGCTAATTTATACTACTTGAAGAATTTAATAATTCTTCAAAAACAATTGAATAATTTTGATATTCAATTTGTCAGAACGGAAACTACTTTGGATTTTACCAGTGGATTCAATGAAATCATTGATATTTTCAGGAATGGACAGTTTAGTTACAATATTAATCAGAAAGGGGGGTTGATTGAATTGGTGAAGAAGACAGTTCCCAAGGTCATTAATAATATGATTGATGCTAAATATGAAATTGAACTTGAACTCAATAATGCAGTTAATGAATTTATCACCGAATGTGCCAATAAAGTCTGTGAACCCATTTTGATCGATGAAAATGAATTGAAAGATCCCGTTCAAAATACTCATGAGTTCAGAGATCATTTGATTGTTGATTTGCCCAAAATTTATAAGGAAGTTGAAATCTTCTTGAATGATACAGTGATTGTAAAGTTCTTGATGGATAACTTGGCGAATTTGTTGGTCACAACTTATGAAAAATTCTACTCTTCATTGGAACGTAACACAGACAACAAAATCGTGGCCGAAGCCTTCGAAGACGTTATGGAAACAGATACTTTTTTGAATTTTGTCAACGATTTAATATCGGGACTTTATGACGATAATGAAGAAAGTAAAGTGGAATTCAACGAAGATATCTTGAACGACATATCCGACGACGAAACCAGTTAGTGATTTAGATAACATCATGACATCTTACTGTTGCTCAAATGGATTGTAAATGTTTTTGGAGAGTAATTTATTTAGTTCCTCTTTGACATACAGAACCTGATCGGGCTTTATAAGTAAATGTGTATCATCAAGCTCGTCAATCACAATACCAGGAGCTTTTGAATCAATTTGTAAGATCAATGCCCGGATTGAAGGATCGCACTGAACTAAGATTCCTTTACCTGCCGTTGGCATAACAATAAATTAATGGAAAAAGTAATTAGTTAAAAAAACGAGTTAATGATTTTTGCCTGCGCAATTCGTATTTCTCAACTTTTAGTACTACGCTTTATCTATAATTAAGTCAATTGACATGTCCGAGCCCAGTGACCTCGAAAAGGGACATTCGAATGGGGGCGGCAGTATAGACACTTTGAAACATGGAGTCACGGATCCCGATAGTAGCGCTGATATCAACGTACATGATGCCAATGATACAAACGATGATAATTTAGATGACAACGACAACATTGATGATGATAATGACAATTCCGATTACAATGATACATACGATGAGGAAGACGAACCTCCCAAGCTAAAGTATCTCCGGTTCAACCAACTTCCAGCCAACTTTTTTAACAGAGATGCTATATCTACTTGTACATTTCATGAGTCAATATTTGTGTTTGCTACTCACTCGGGCATAGTTCACATTACCAAGCCTGATTTCACTGCTATACGAACATTCAAAGCACATCGTGCCTCGGTCTTGTCTGTATTTACTGATGGTGTTTTTTTTGCATCCGGTTCCATGGATGGTACCATTGTGATCGGGTCAATACATGATGAGAAAGACATTGTGGCATTTGACTTCAAAAGACCAATTCATGCAGTTATTCTTGATAAGAATTATAGCAAAACAAGATGCTTTATAAGTGGTGGTATGAGTGGGAAAGTTACATATTCTCAAAAAAACTGGCTAGGTCAAAGATCAGATATCATTCTCGATCAGGACAAAGGACCGATTGTGTCGATTCAAATGATAGACGATTTAGTGTTTTGGATGAACGATGAGGGTATAACATTCTATCATACTTCCATCAAAAAGGTGATATCCACCATTCCAAAACCCAAAGACTCTCCCCGAAGTGAACTTTATTGGCCCAGAGTTCACTTTCCCGAAGTTGATAGAATTCTCATTGCATGGGCCAATCATATTTGGTCTATCCGGGTTTCGACGCGTTCTCTGGCAGATACTAATGAACCTGGTCATTCTTCAAAAAGTAAAATCATGTCATCTTCTTCAACAATGTCTTTCAGACTAGTCCCAGAGAAAACAATTGATATCGAGCACGTATTCAAACTAGACGATTTGGTTGCTGGTATAGCTGGATTCAAAGATGATTTGTGGATGATCCTTACCTACAGCTCTCCTGAAAGAGACGATTCTAATAAATTAGTGTTCCCACCTCCTGATCTCAAGCTCATCAATTCTATTACTGGTTCTATTGAACATGAGGAAGAAATCGGGCTCAAGAATATCAATGGCTTAGGCTTGAATGATTACCTCTTGGGTAGTCACATTGGTTCCAAAACCTCATGTTATTTCATCATAAGTGCGAAGGATGGTGTTATTGTTCAAGAAACCCAATTGAGTGATCGATTAGATTGGTACCTTGAGAAGCAAGACTTTTATAATGCATGGAACATCAGCCAACATATAGTGTCTCCCCTCAAAAGGCTATCTTTCGGTACTCAATATGTCGACTCATTAGTTCGTTCTGATGACTGGTCGACTGCTTCGAGCTTCCTAGTTGAATTGCTTCATTTGAATTTGGATGAAGTTCATGATGATAGTAAGAGTACTGTCCATACAAGCAAAACCGAATCGCTGCAGCCTGAAGAATATGAAGCTTATGTTAAAGAGGTCATTTCCCAATGGAATATTTGGGCTCATATTTACATGAAAACTGACAAATTCGAAGAGTTGACAAAGATTATACCAAAAAGCTCAAAGTTCAACCTAGAATCAGTCATTTACGATAAAATCCTTGAATTTTGGCTTGCAAAAATTAATGAAAATGATCGATTTTTCGAACTCATTGAGAGCTGGGATCCAGAATTATACGATCTTAAACAAATTCAATCAGATATTGAGCAACTTTTGGAGATCGATGAATTTAATGACAAATTGAGAAGTTGTTTGGTGGACCTATATGTTAAGTCATTCAATCCTGACAAAGCAGTACCCCACTTGATCAAATTGAAAAATCCAGATATCGTTTCATTTTTGTCTGCTAATCACATTCTTACTAATTTCTTGAACGAAATTCCAAAGATCATAACTTTGAGATTTAAAAATAATGAACTAAGTACATTACCAATTCAAGATTTGAAAATCATTTTATCCGATACTATTGACGTGTTGGTGGAAAACAGACATGAAATATCGATCTCAAAAATTCTCGATTTGATGATGAAGAATCATCTTGATTTCATCAATTATTTCTACCTTGAAAAGATTGCATCCGTTGATGAATTTTTAGCAGATCCTTATGGTAATGAAAGGATCAAACTCTTTTCTCGTTTTGAGCGATCGCAACTTTTACCATTTATGACAAAGCATGATAATTACGATATCGACGGTGCCATATCTCTTTGTGAAGAGAATGATTTTACAGAGGAACTAGTTTACCTTTTGGGTAAGATCGGGGAGAATAGTAAAGCAATGACATTGATCATCAACAAGTTGGATGATTCTGAAAAGGCAATTAAGTTTGCTAAACATCAGAATGATAGAGAAATCTGGTCAATTCTCTTGGACTATTCGATGGCAAAGCCCAAATTCATCAAGGCCCTAATTGAATGTGCTGACGACCAATCGAATACCTACTACGATCCCGTTTCCATTTTGGAGAAAATGCCACCGAACCTTGAGATTGAAGGCTTGAAGAAATCAGTGACCAAGATTTCAAGGAATAACGATTTGAATCTATTGTTGAATCAAGTTATCTTGAAAATCGTATACAAGCAATCAGAGGAAATATCTACCTTTTTCAAAGATGAACAATTAAGAGGGCTTGAAATAGATGTTGAGGTATCCGAAATCAAGTCGCTCATTAATAAGTATGAGACAATTTTGGTATACAGTGATTTCGGTTCATTGGATACAAAAATCCTTGGAGAGACTGAGTTGTTGAAAAGAGAACTGGGTGCGTCAAACAACACACATGATGGATTACAGGGCAAATTAGACCATTTGAGAACACTCAAAAATATAATTGAAAAGGTCTAAGTTGTCACTCGGTAATTATATTTGTATATTTTTTGCAATCAATTTTTTAAAAGATCGTATTTAAACAAAATCATAATTTTGTGTGAACATTGCAAAAATAAAAAAAATGCTGCAAATTCACAAATTCATTTTTTCAAGTTTTGGCAATAATGATTTTTGACTTCAATCTGGGGAAGGAATCATTCAACTCCTCAGGTAGTTCCGAATTTAGAGGCAGTATGAAGAGTCTCTATCTCTTGAATCCATTTCATCAAAGAGACTCAAATATCATCAGAACAAATATCGAGAAGAAGCACCACAAAAGAACTAAAATTCTTCAAGGGGTTCGAAGGATCAAACAGTTCCTTGGGCAAGAGTATGAAGACAATAACTACGATAATGTCATCGATGATATTTATTATTTGTATTTGCGGGAAGACCCGAAATCCATAGCAGATGATAGCGTAGAAGAGCAGCACTACTCACGGAAAATGCAAGCCAATGCTAGCTTGGGTCTTGTCAAGGATAAGAATTTGAAGCCCAAATTTGTCAGAAGAAGTCAATCTTTCACTAAATATTCTGCAGACACCAATGGAATTGAGGATGTTTGTCGTAATAGGGTTAGAAATGCAATCATCAAGCCCAGAAAAACTTTTGAGCAGCACGAGAATGATCAAGAAAATGACGACACTAACGACAGTTTCGAAGCAGTGTTTCGGGATCAAGAATGGAAAAACGGTCAGGCTTTTGGAATAGAAAACCGACCGGTTTTTGAAACGAACTCATGGAAATTTTAGTTAAACTGCTCAAGCAAAAGGATTCAATCTGTTGAAAAATGAGCCGGTTGCCCTTGAGAAAAGATCGTTTGCCAAGTTATTAGCTTTACCAAATTTATCACATTTGGTGAAAGCCATTGCATTTGTTAAAGACAAGGATACAGAAATTATGATCAAGATAAGATACAAAAGTTCAAGCTTGAGTACTGCCAAAATACCCAACACTGCCCAAGCTACAGGTTGAGCATAGAGTAAGAGCCAGAACATTTTGGAATCAATTGGGTTGATAACTCTATTTGGATCGGCGGATTCGAAAACCCACACGTTCTCGAAGTCTCCGTTGGGCGAGTCTTGAACAAAGTTGGTTTCGTTCCACCACCTAAGTCCCACCAAAAGTCTGCCCGAGATATTCTTCAAATTCCAGAAATCAGCAGAGATCAAAAGAACGAGAATGATAAAATGCAAGATGAATTTATTCTTCCCTGTTATGAACCCTAGAATGAAGTTTCCAAACATGTAGATGAAAATAGGTGCAACTCTGAAAAATATGTAGAATAGTAAAGCTACTGGATGTGAAGATTCCATCAATCTTTGATATAACGTTTGCTCTCCAGGAGAGCTCAGTGCCTGTGCATTTATTTGAGGGCCATTGTCACTGGTGGTGTTTGAGTTGGGGACGGGTTCATCTGACTCGATGGCTGTGTACGCTGACATTCTCGATTTGGATAACTTTGACTTAATTGTAGACTGGCTTTAGATTGGGAAAATCAATTTCTCAATAAAGACCCAGTGCGACACAGTTTTTTATCGAAAGAATATCAGGCTACACTGAAGTCCTATTTTGTTCTTTATTATAACCACTAACAAGAGTTATCTACCATGAGATTTTCTTCAGCATACCAAAGGTTTGTCGGTGGGATAACCAGAACTCAGTTAGAGACTTTCAAAGTATGTTTCCACTCTTCTATACCACTATAAGCTTCAATACTAACTCATCAGTTTGGCTTTTGTCTTTTGGCTCCCATTGGTGTGATGTACTGGGTGGGTATTGATCCCGATAGAAAATTTAACATTACCGGTTTCTGGCCAGATCCAGCTACTTTAAATCAAGTTCCTAAAGAACCGCATGAAATCAAAGCTGAAATCGCCAGAATAAGAAGAGCTCGTTTAGAGAAAAGACAAAGATTGGAGGCAAGAGCAAAGGAATTAGGGTTGAAGGTTGACGAAGACGACGATGAAGAAGGCCAATCCAAGTGAATAACAGAATCATGCAAATTTTCCTGTAAATAGCAAATATTATAAATGTACAATATTCGATACCAGAACAAAAATATTGAATTATAAAATGCTTGGTTATAAAAGTCTATCTACCCAGAACTGAAAGAATAACGTATAAAATACAAAAAGATTTAAAAGTTTCATTCGTCAAATCGTTAAATTCGTCTATAATTTTTTTTTTCGGTTTCGAAATCATCTGTTTGTTTCAATTGGTATATTGATGATCAGCCAGTCCAAAGCTATACCGATTTTGAAGTTGATTCAAATTTCCCCTAAGTTCATTGACCGTGTTACTGGATAATTTCAAAGAATTACCGGTGTTGTCAATAAGTTTAGACAAGAGGAGAATCATTTCACCATCATCAACGGGGCGGACTTGATTGTAAATGAGATCCTCGTTACCAACGTTGGCCAAGTTGGTACCTGACCTTGATTTATAGCTAACTCCACTGTAGACACCTTTGGATAAGAGCCCATTTTGATTTAACGTCATGGTGTCTCTCAAGTTGGGAGAAGATGCCAGAGATGGTAAAGAGTCATTCAATGGAGGTGTGGAAACATAAGAAAGGTTGATATTGGTTGGACTATCAGATTGCAAATTATGATATTGACGTCTTTTAGACTGATCATTGCCAAAAATTGCAATATTATCATCGGACCTTCTCTTTCCTAAAGAAAAGTTCGAATCAAATGACAGTGGGTTAACAATTGGTATGGAATTGGTGGTAGCATATTTGGACAAACTTGGTTGGACCAACTGCTCAGTGGATTGCCCGTTGGAAAGCCTGTCGGAACCAGGAATTTCATTGTTAAGTGGGCGTTGTACCTGTAGCTGATTGGAACCATTTTCGAGACCAAGTCCTTGCAGATCGGTGAGAGTCCCATTGTTAACATCTTTGCCAGCAGCTACCCCCAACAAAGAATTGAAGTTAATCAGATTAGCCGCCATGAAATTAGCGTTGAGATCACTGAAATTCAAGTCGACTTGTGGGAAACTTGATTGTGGAATAGATACATTTCTTTGTGAACTGTAAGCTGTTCTTTGACCTAAATGTTGTTGTCCTAACTTCGTGGAAGCGGAATTAACAGGTGAGTTGGCACTTGCCGAAGATGATGAGAGAGATGGGGATACCATGGTCGATTCATCTTTTGACGAATACCAGTTTTCTTGCGCCAATACATTTGCTTGAGTCGCCAAATTTTCAAATTCCTTGAGTCCATTCAGTACTGTAATCTTATTGTTCACTTGTTCTTTTCCTTCTGATTCATCGCTTGAATTATTTTGTTCTTTGGTGTCCTCTCCGATGGCATTGGATTCCAGTAAACAACTTCCGATGATCTCCTCAATGGAAACGTAACTTAATGTTATCTTGCCCCGTTCGTTGACGAGACCCAAAATATCATCAATTTCCCAAGGAATTACGACGTTCAAGAACTTCATAACCTCATTTAATTTCTGATAGCTTTTGCCGGTATTATAGTTTGCAGTTTTAGCATTCAAAGAGACCAAGCTTTGATGAGCGATATTAACAACTTCAGGATTAGAAGCTGGCCATCTCATCGTGAGACCTAAAAGATGCGTCTTTTTCCATGAAAGATAGATTTTTTCAGTGGAGATAGAGTCCCACGATCTCTTAATCCATTCAACAACCTTAATTAAAGGAATATCATAATCTGATTCCGATAAAACATTTTCAGAATTCCCTTCACGGATGACAGACATAAAATTCTTCAAATCCAATTTGTCATTTTTCGAACAATGATCGAGCTGACTCTTGTGTCCGTCTCTTCTATTGCTGAATCGTTGACGGCCAATCATTTCGAAATACTGTTGTAACCGGTACAAAATTTTAAACTCTTCAACAATACCAAAACTCATGGGTAAATAATCAAATTTGACACCGTTATAGAGGGAAGAAACCGGACTCTTATGATCAGTGCTGCTTTTCAAGTAACAAAGTCTTATATGTTTGAATTTCAAATTGATGATTCTATGCGAGGAGGAGTCATCGAGAATGATGAGGATCTTTCTTCTTGGTACAGCATTCGATAATTTTCTTTCTAGAGCAAGCAAGTAATTATGAAACATACTCGAAGTGATCCATTTGTTCGTATTCGACTTGTAAAAAAGTCTGTAGGTCTCAGTGATCTTGTTCATAATATTATGCTTGGAACCAGAGGAATGTTTACTTGAATTCCACTTTGAAGGGATATCGATACTGTCATCTTTACCAACAATTAAAGGGGTTAATTTCTCCAGACCATCAACGTTACAACCAAGCATGATGGTCAAGGAGTTCTCAGTCGAAGAGCTGGATTGCTTCAAGCCTTTATCAATAGATGATACATCAAATATTTGATCAAGTGGTAAAGAATAAAATAATTTGAATTCGTCAATAGTAAAGATATCTTGAGGGCGATAGTTCTCTGACTGAATTAATTGGTTCAAGTAGTTTTTCAAATCCACTTTTTCATCGATTTTCCATACTTTGTTAAGTTTGTGATGGCCAGGGTTATGCATTAAATCATCAGGGTCGCCCTGTAAATTTATGTTCAACTTTTTGATAAAATGGTTACACCACTTATGATTAAAAATACCATTGCCATCTTTTTGAGAATTTGGTAATTGAGTCCAAATGGCATTGGCAGTCAGTTGAATAATTGGCGTGGTGATTGGGATATTTTCCCATATGGCTTGAGTTATCCATTCGGTTAAAATCTTCCTGAGAAGCAGATTGGATTGTTTTCTTCTTCTCACCAATTTGAAATCAGTTTCTTTCGATGATATAAGATCATTTTTACACTTCAAGATTCTTGAAATGGTGGTCTGAGATGGAGGTTTGTCAGAACCATATTGATCTTTTGCCCAAGTAGCTAGATCCATTTGGGTCATGGTAGGATTTGCTTCAGCTTTGAGACATATTTCAATCTTTTGTTTTATTGTGTAACCCATGACAAGATTATGTTTAACAAAAAGGGTTGAAATTGGATATAAAGAAAAAGACTTGAAACAAAAAGTCTGGGAATTATCGAGTATTAATAAGTATACATAACTTTAATAACGGAGAATAATTGGAAATACCGGGGAACAAATAAGGGGATTTGAAGTATGGTATCAAGCTGAAGAAAAAAAAAAATAATTGTGAATCTGCCTTTTTCTCTTGCAAATTGCGCCGTTGACCACAATTCGATTCTATAACAAAGGGACAATAAAACGGTAAGCCTGGTGACAAACTCTCAACAAAGAAAGTAAATTTAAAAAGTGAATTTTAACCACTCAGCGTTTTTTGGAATGGTGTAGAGGAAGAGATATTTTTTAGTCAAGAATGTACATATTTGGTTCACTTAATATCTTACATGAAAATTTAGTTACAAAGGACTGAAACGAATTAATCAGACGTTGAATTATGAGTTTCCTCTACAAAAGTTAATTCGAGGCAGGTAGGGCTTTTTTTAAACTTGTATACCAATGGCTAATTCAGCAACGGGTGGATTATATTTAGATAAATTCCGTTGAAGTCGAAGGCTTTTATTTGTAGGAATCCACATATCGCAACTAGGTTTGACGTCTAGCCTAATAAGTCAATTAAATTGAAAGTGGAATACAAGGCCAGTTTACCGACAATGGTTTTGATTCAGTTGGTTTTCAATTCCGATAAAGGAAAACAAATGTCAACAAGAACAATAGGAAACCGAGCAGATTGTGACAGCTGGTGATGTTTCGCTCCGAACGGAATTCAATCGGAATCTTCGAACACATACTATTTCAAGGTCCCCCCAAAAGCTAGAATATTTGTTAATTCGAGCTGAATTTTGGGGGACTCAGGATACATGCAATGTCTTAACCTTAACCTTTTCTGAGGGTTTCTTTTTCAGTTTCTGGTTTTGCAATTACGAGAAAACTACTTTAGGCATTGCGATCAAAGAGGTAATTTCATTAATTTCGAAACTTCTTTGTTGATTGGCGACATTGTGAACGAACTATTGACGCAATTCGGAATTATATTGGATCATTCATAACCTGTTATTATTATTTTTTTTCGAGTCGGTATTTCTACCTTGCATCTATCTTTTCGATCAATGCACAAACCTGTCAGGTTTTACCGTTGCGCCGTTGACGTGAGAAAAAAAAAATAGCTTTCAAAACCAAATACCAATGGATATTAAAGAAAATCCTGAGGCATTCACTTCATCCGATGGTTTCTTTTTCTAACATGGTGTCACCTTTTTGAATCAATGGATCTATTTAGCAGCTCTCGAACTAGATAAGAAATAGAGATTCAAACTTTGCCAGTCCTATTGTTCGGTTGAGCCTTCGAGGCGATATTTGTGAGCGTACATTTACGGCTTATGACTAAAATTTCAAATGCAGTCATGGGAAGTTTATTTCTATTGGTACGGTGCCTATATTTGCACACTGGATAGTTTTCGAAAGAAAATAATCCAAAAAAAAAAAAAATTATTAGTGAACCCCTATTCGTTGAATAACAGATCATATGCCACCAAGGTGCTTAATCCGTAAACAATAGGTAACCACTCAGGAACAATTATTCTTGACAGGTAATGATTTTCGAGTTTATCCACAGACAAAACTTTTGTGGCTAAATTGAAAAGTGTTCCATCGTACGACAATTTTTCTTCTTCATTCCCAACTAGGATGATTCTTGGTTGATAAGAACATGGTTGTAATACGAACTTACGAACTTACGTCAAATGTAAAATTGTGAGTCCAAAACAAGCAATCATCAGAGGCTTTCATGCATTGCAATCAATTATTATTCTTTATCAGTCGGGATAAATTTTGCCGTGCAGCAGATTCTGAACCTAATTTACTACAGTATTTTTGGATGAGTGACATATGACATATTAATAATAAGTAATTGAGTTAAGTTGCAACCTTGAATTCACAGAGGGTATCAGACTAATATTTACCCAAGAATTCAGTGATTTCATCGAATACTTGACCAAAAATGGTCTCATTTTCGATAAGCAATGAGTGTCTACCATTTTCAGCTTTAACAAATTTCTTATCGATGTTGTCATTGAGCAAATCGAAGAATTCTTGAGTTCCTTTGATCCAATTAATATTATCATTAGTACCATGAATAATAAGCAAAGCCACATCTGGCTTAAATTTGGATACATATGATTTATCTAATAATAATTTACCCCTAGCAAACATATCATTGAATTGTTTAGCAGTACCGATTAACTTTGTATCTTTTGCCATGATGTATTTCTTCCATCTCTCGTTTGAGGTGATGTAATCATAATTTAATTTCGAATCAAATTTCATATTAGGAAGAACTTTCGAAAGGTATGGTGCCAAACCTCTCAAAATTATATTTGGTTCAGTGTTTGGATGAAGTCTAATCAATGGACCAATTGCCACCATAGCCTTTATATTATCAACGTATTTACCTTTGATACCATAATTCAAGATAATACCGCCTCCCATGGAGTGTCCTGCAAGAATAAACTTCTCTTTAGGGTCACTTCTGTTATCTGAGTTGATTTTGATCATATGTTCCAAATCATTGAACACATGAGTTTCATTTGTTTTACCAACATCGTCACCTGGAGAAGTTTCGCCAGCTCCTCTTTGGTCGAAGAAGAAGATTTCGTAACCGAATTGACTCAATTTATCAAAACATTCTGTGTAAATTGATGAATGTTCAGCAAAACCATGAACGTAAATAATTTTACCCTTGTATTCAACCGATTCAGGAACTTTCCAAGTAACGGTCTTGAACTTGAGTCCATCGAATGGGATGTAATCAACTATTGGAGTTCCTTTAGCTTCGTAAGGAATTGGGACGTCTTTCTGGGCCATTTTAGTTTAGTAAGTGTTTGAGTGTTTTACAATTTACAAAATACTTCGCACCAATAATTGTTTGAGAATATTTGAGGGGTGATTTTTTTTATTTTGTGAGAAAGAGGTTTTTTGCAGTTGATTTTGAAAGTGTTTCAAACACCAAATTTAAAAAGGGCATGCCAGTTCAATTGTATACGGACAAATTGTAGGCCATTTTGTATTCGTTTAAATAGGGGTCTACTGATACAAAATCTAGAATTCGGGTCCATGTGGTATAAATAGATTAGTCAACGGTTAGAACTTCCTTATGATGCAAATTTACCTTTAAACTTCGAAAACAATTGCCACTCGACTTTATTAAAAGTTTTGATCAAATATGTGGCCGTTCTACTCGAGGGATAGTTAAATCCATCATCGATCCAAAAGTTGAAACTTTGTGATTTTACGTAAAAACCCATCAATTGTCACTTTTCATAAGCTCCTCCCCGTGTTTTAAGGCCAACTTTCACATATGTAAATTTGTTTCACCACAAAACCCTTACACCAAGAAATCATTCAAACAGACAAAATAAATGGGCAACTATAAGTCAATCAATTCATATAAGCAACAGCTCCAATTGTTAATTATTGGTAGGAACTCGCCGTGTCTATATCAGTTTGTTAATAAATATTTGTCCACCTTTGCTTTTCGGAAGAGTTATTTTGCATACCGTTTCAATTGCTATAAGATTTTCTCATTTGCCTCATAATACAGCAAGGTAACCTATAGTTCAAGTAACTGATTATTACCCATAGCAGAGATTGAAATTGTTAATTCTAACTTGAAAATCCAATATGCTGTCCGTGTCTCAACGTCGTTCTTCGTCTTCTCTGTCGATTTCAAAGATTGCCAGTGGGTCTAAATCCAAAAATTCATCCACAGCCAATCTCAATGATACCGATCCATTCTATGGATTATCCTTCAGAGTGGGGGTTGCAGAAAATAAGAATTCAACTTATCGTACCAAAATGGAGGATGTTCATACTTATGTGGCGAACTTTGCCGAAAAATTGGATTGGGGTTATTTCGCCATCTTTGATGGCCATGCCGGTAAACAATCAGCTAGATGGTGTGGTAACAATTTACACACTTTAGTGGAAAACGAAATTTTAGATAATGAAGAATCTTCAAGCAAATCTCAAGACCAAACGAATAAGCCTGGTGATAAAAAAGAAAATGATGATGAAATTACCAACTCGGCACCAATCTCAGGTACCTATGATATTAAGGATATTCTTCACAATTCTTTTGTCAAAGCTGATGAAATCATAGAGAAAGAGGGCAATGGTTCTTCCGGTTGTACTGCAGCAGTTGCAGTTCTTAGATGGGAAACCGATGGTAATTCGAATAAGCAAAGCACTTCAGATAACAAAGGTGCAGATAAATCAAATAGGTTTGATTTTGTTCCAGGCCCAGGCCATAAGAGAGTCTTATATACATCTAATGTTGGTGATCTGAGAATCGTGTTATATCGTGGTGGGAAATCTTATCGATTATCTTATGACCATAAGGCATCTGATGATAATGAAATCAGTCGAATTAGAGACCTGGGTGGACTTATCATGAAAAATAGGGTCAATGGAGTTTTAGCAGTAACAAGGTCATTGGGTGATTCTTATATGAAAAGTCTAGTCATTGGTAATCCTTTTACAACGTCCACTGAAATCACAGCTGAAGACGAATTTATGATTTTGGCTTGTGATGGAGTATGGGACGTCTTGACTGATTTGAAAGCTTGTCAGTTTGTTTCTGAAGTTTTCAAAGAACAAAAGGAATCGAATATCCCTTATGATACACAGGCCGCGGCTAAGAGACTTTGTCAATTGGCCATGGATAACGCAACCACTGACAACGTTACTGTAATGATCGTCAAATTTGAAAATGGTGTTTTCTCTCAGGGCCAATAATCGATAAATGGTCACCTTTCCATCTTGCTACGATTAAAGAGGAAGTTTCAAGGCATCATATTATTATAATTATGTATTTTAAATACATTTACGATTTTAAAGAAAAATTGGACTCAAATCATTATCGTTATCATCTTCTTCATTCTCGAGTTTGGCTATCTCCTCAACCTTAATCTTGGGCCTGTATAAGTTGAGAGCTAAACTACTTGCAACAACACTAACAGAAGATAAAGCCATAGCAGCACTTGCCCAAATAGGATTTAATCTCGAATTTTTATATGGGTATATGACTCCTGCTGCTATAGGAATTCCAATGCAATTGTAAATCAAACTCCAAGCAAAATTGAATTTCACTCTTCTGAATACAACTCTTGATAAGTTGAATAAGGTCACGAGAGATACCAAAGGATGTATCTTGTTTAAAATAATAAAATCACTTGAAGTAACTGCCATATCAGCTCCTGAAGCCAAGGCTATACCAACATCAGCAGCGGCCAAAGCGGGAGCGTCATTGATCCCATCGCCAACCATTGCGACTGCTCCTGTTGTAGTTTTTTGGATTTCCTTCACTTTGTCTTGTTTCTCCGTTGGAAGAACTTCACTGATAATTCTGTTTGAGGGGATTCCTATCTCTTCACCTATAGCATCTGCCGTGAGCTTATTATCCCCAGTGATGAGCCAACACTCAACTGCAAGTTTGCTTTGTAAGTAATTGATTATAAGCTTCGATTCTTTTCTGATTTGATCACGACAAGCCATTGCAAGAACCAAATGGAATTCATCGTTTCCAAAGAGTTTATTGCATTTCAAGGCGACCAAAATCACAGACTTACGCTCTTTCTTCCATTTAACGAGGGTAATTCTTTGATCATTGGTTAGTTTCACGTTATTTTCATTCATCAATCTTTCGTTACCCAAAATAGCTTCAGAAGGAGTATATTCTTTCCAAATTTCACCTGACGACTCATCTAAGACAATTTCTCCTTTCAAACCTTTTCCTGGGACATTTTGGACCACAGGAATCTTATTTTGACTAGGTCTCACCAATCCTCTCTGAATAGAAAGATTATTGTCAATGAAAGCTTTAACTGATTTTGCAAGTGGGTGTTTGGAAGACACTTCCAAATCTCTAGCAATCTGATACCCAAATGTTTCTATGGCAATTTTTTTCTCTTCATTCTTTTCATTCTTATTGATAACGGCAAAATCAGTTACTTTGAGTTCTCCATAAGTGAGAGTCCCGGTTTTGTCGAAGCATACGGTATTTGTTCTTGAACCATCTTGGAACGCAACTCCTCCACCTTTGGCCAAAATTCCATATTTAGCTGCTAATCCGGAACCGACGAAAAGGGCTGTGGGTGCAGCCAATCCCAAGCCACAAGGACAAGCGATAACAAAGACTGCAATGGAAAATTCGAGAGACCATACGGCCCAGCCACCAACGTCAACATCAAGATAACTTTCAGGAAGAACCCCGCTATAGGCGAGAGAAAGCCAAATAACAAAAGTGATCACAGCCAATGCAATAATTATGGGAACAAAATACCCGGTTAAAGTATCAGCAAGACGAGCAATTGGTGCTTTTCTCAATTGACCATCTCTAACAGCGCTGACTACTAAATCAATGAGAGAATCACCATCCAAGCTAATCACTTTAGCAACAATGGAATTATTTCCAGAGTTGACTGTACCAGAAAAGATCTGATGACCAGGAGTATGCTTTATAGGAATTGATTCACCTGTTAACGCTGACTCGTCGAATTCAGAGGTACCATCAATGATGATACAATCAGCAGGAGGAGACTCACCATGAGCAACGGCAATTAAATCACCAGCTTCCAAATACTTCACATCAATCTCTTCTCTTTCATCATAAGAGACTGAAGAGTCACCTTTGGAAGGTTTAATTAACGTAGCACTGGAAGGCTTCAAAACTCCTAATCCTGAAATGGCATCGGCTGTTTTAGCCTTTGAAACCATTTCAAGTAACCTGCCAATCAAAAGAAAGAATGTTAAAAACACAACAGAATCAAAGTAGGTAGTATGTAACCCCATACCAGTGTGAGAACTTTGACGAGAGCCTAAAATGATCAACACAATACTAGCAAAATAGGCAACTGTAGTACCAAGTGAAACAAGTAAGTTCATTGAACCAAATTTGAAGAGTCTTTTTCTGAAATTGTTCTTATGTGACCAAAGTGACCAAGTTTCCTTGATAGCTTTTATGTGGAAAATGTCGGCTGCGAAAAGATACACTGGGGTTGCTAAGAATAATAGAATCCAAGTGTTTCTTGATACATCACCTACCCATATTGGCTCTTCTACCCATTTCCGGAACGCGTTATGGGAGGGAAGTAATGACATGGCCACCACTCCAAAGATGAAGGTTGGAATTGCAAATGTGGTTGCAACAATCAAACGTCTTAAAACAAGCATAAGCTCCTTCTTTGTTAATTTTCGAATATGTTCGTCCATGGAAATATTTTCAACAAGGGTACATTTGAATGGGCCCTGATTAACCTCATGGTTAACTCGATACCCTAGTCCATTCAGTTCCGTTGCCTGAAGGTGGTTCAAGTCATATAAAAATCTTCTGATAGTGATATCTTTTTCCTGATTGGGAATATATGTGAATTTGACAAATGGTTGCAACAAAGTTATAGGGTCCTCTATAACTATGGCCTCACCAAAGCTGTTCAAGTAATCCATAATCATCTGTGGGCAATTGGAGCAAAACATGCCTTCAATGCCGACATTTATAGCTCTTGATTTTTTCTTTCCTGAAGTATAGTTGATTTTATCAGTACTGAGGACTTCAAAATCAAATCCACAGTCTTCGACTGCTTCCTTTAACAATTTGATATTATCAGTCTCCGTATTCATCGAGTCTTCCATAACGAAGACACCCGTCTTGGTGACGGTATTGATTCCGGAGTCAAGTACAAATGGTAACTCGGATACTGCTGTTTGTATTGCATTTGAGCAAGATGCACAAGTGATGCCTCCAATCATTGCAGTTACTTTCAAATTGATTGACCTCTCAACCGGGAGCACTTCCAATAATCGACATTCGAAGCCAATGTCATTGATCCGGTCAATAACTTTATTTATCACGCTTTTTTTAGTAACGATTATCACAGCACAGTGTTGGATGAGATTGACAGAGTAGTTAGGTTCGTCCTTGTCATTCTCGGGCTTGATGTTTTCTTCTTTCAACACATTTTCGATAGTTTCGGAGACAGAACCGACACACGCCGAGCAAGTCATCCCAACAATAGAGAGAACCACTCTAAACTCTTGAGAAGAGGAAGGGGCGATCACTGTTTCAATTGACTGGTCCGACCGAGATTCTTCTGAGTTGAACAGCTTTTTGTTCTTAGATTCAGCATTGGCAGAGCACAGTTGACAATATTTCAAGTGATTTGCTCTTTGATGGCGATTTTGGAATTTATGCCACACGTCAGATATACTGCTGAGTCTGCTCGACTCCATGGGGTCAGACAAGTTATGAAGTTTCGATTCAAAAGCAACCACTCCGTCCTCGGTGAAGTCCCACGAGATCAAGTCAAACCCTTTTTGGTTTATTGCCTTCACGATCTTCTTGAGAGAGTACCTCAATATTGAAGGTAGATGTGAGTCAGAACTCGAACTGTTGTCATAATACAAGACCACTCTGTTTTTATCTTTGATATTGTAAAATACTTTATCAGTTTGAGAGGCATCTAATTCTGGATTTTCTGAAAAGTTTATGAATGGGAATTCACAAAGAACCACATCAATGGCATTTCGACATTCGTCACAATGGACGTTGGACAAGGTGAGTGTTAACTTCTCCATTGCATACTATAACAAAATGAAATAAACGGGATACGGCTGCTCATAAATAGTGAGAGATGAGATATTTTAGCTATGCGCTAATTTAGCTATTCTTGTGGGCTGCGAAATCACGAACTTTTGTCTGGCGGAGTTACCAAAATTGGGTTGACACTATGGCACAATTGCAGCAAAAGATTGTGTGGTGAAAAAGAAATGGGGGATGTTAGTTACATTTTTCATATATAAGGATAAATTAAAGTTACAAATTAAGTATCTATGAAAGAAATTGCCAATGGTATTAGGAGACCTAGTAGTCCAACCACTTTCTCTGTGAAAGTGTGGAAGAATAAACAGGTCACCACGAACATGAAATACCATATCAGCGTAATAGTCAAGTAAGTTATTGAAAGAAATTTGGTGCAACCTCTAGAGATCGGATTCAGGGCTTTAGAGTCGGCCAGCGACTCTGAAGAAATGGATGATTGGGGCGATATAGCAATTCCTCGTTCTGCATCGGTAATCGAAAGGGTTTGGTGATCCCAGTTAACTCTTAGCTTTCCTAGGAGTAGTAATTCACGTAGGAGTAATAAACTGGCAGATGAAAGGAAGAATACATGGCCTGAAGGATCAAACCCGTTTATCCAAATACCGCCTATTGAGCGTTGGCATTGGGGCATGGTTAAATTATAGTCAATTCTGCCACTTGTTTCACAATGGCCACCAGTGGATGTATTAATTCTTTCAAATATTGGCACCCCGAAGAACCACACATTGACAAAAATGTAACTTAGAATGGTCAAGGTGTATTTTTGTAATTGCTTCAACACTCGTTTGGTTTCAATCGTATAGTCATCTCTGGTATGGCAAAAGATAAAACTTAGGTAGAGCACCGTGAATAAGAGAAAGCCGTACTTCTCAACGAAGTATCGGTTCAAAAAGGATATGCATTGATCATTAGACACGTAGCTCTTGTACTTCCCTAGTAGAAATGACCACGGGCCAGCTAATAGTAACGTTATGGGATATCCACTCACCAAGTAAGGCCAAACATATGTAGTGTCCATCCTTGGTTTCAGTTTTCAGTTTCGGTTATGGTTTTTGGTCCTGGTATTTATAAGAAGAACTCGCTGGATTATATTCTTACTTTAGGGCTGATTCCATTTTTAGTCATTCTATTCTTTCTTAAAGGCTTTTCCCATTTTTAGATTTTCCAGTCTAAATTTAATTTTCACCTCCTTGGTTATGCCCAGTCTTGCTGGTTTGATGGCTATTTTCAGATGTTCCTCGCACCGGGGCTCCTACTGCGATTATTATCAATGTGAAATTGCGAAAACCGGATTAATGAGTGACAGGTTTCAAGGCCCGTACCCCTCGTTTTTTTTGCTATCGAGAGGAAATTGAGTCAAGTCAGGTGACTTTAGATCATCGAAGCAAAATCCGGCCTGTAGATTGAAAAGTGAATATGATGACAAAACTAATCAATTACAGCTAGAAAGAGCAAATGATGATTCAAAGGTATAGAGGAGTAGGAAGGATTGTTCGTGCTTTCTCGACCCGCGCATTGAAGGCACCTACGCCGTCTGCAACCAAACTACAAGGGTCCAATCCTCAGATGGCGTTCCCGTGCCTCGATAAACTAGAGCAAAGAACAGAACAGTTATCTGGCGCTTCTGGTACTGCCAGCGAAAGTTGCACTGCCAGCGATAAAGATATCAGCTCGCTAGAAGGAGGCCCGGAGCCATCTTATTCCAAGATTCAAACTGGTTTTGAACTATACAAGAGTAACAAACCGATCTTTTTCGATTACGGTGGTTATTTACCCTCCTATGATATTGCTTACGAGACATGGGGCCAGCTCAATGCTGCAAAAGATAATATGGTATTGATCCACACTGGTCTCTCGGCGTCTTCACACGCCAAATCTCAGCCTAAGAACACCAAACCTGGCTGGTGGGAACAATTCATAGGCTCTGGCAAGTATATCGATACTGATAAGTTCTTCGTGGTTTGTACCAATGTTTTAGGTGGGTGCTATGGACTGACAGGCCCCTCTTCCAAAGATCCTGCGAACGATGATTTCTATGGTACCAGATTCCCCATAATTACCGTTAACGATATGGTGAGAGCTCAAAGAGAACTCGTTAGAGATGTATTTGGAGTTAAAAAATTACACGCATCCATCGGTGCTTCAATGGGTGGTATGCAGTCCTTGGCTTATGCTTGGGAATTCCCAAACGAAGTCGATAGGGTCATTTCAATCTCTGGTTGTGCTCGCTCTCATCCTTATTCTATCGCTCTCAGACATACTCAAAGACAAGTTTTAATGAGCGATCCAAATTGGAACAGAGGAGCCTACTACGATGGAGTCGTTCCTCACATTGGTATGAAACTAGCAAGAGAAATCGCTACAGTTACATACAGATCTGGCCCTGAATGGGAACATAGATTTGGTCGTAATCGTGCTGACGAACTGAAACCTCCAGCATTATGTCCCGATTTCTTGGTGGAAACATACTTGGACCATGCTGGTGAAAAATTCTGCTTGGAATACGATGCAAACTCTTTCTTATACGTTCTGAAAGCTATGGATTTATTCGACCTCTCTTATCTGACAAGACATAAAGCTGCATTGACCCGATCAGAAACCGCTAAGAATTATGGTCACTTGGAAGGAAATGAAACATCTGTTCCTTCTGAACCGTATCAAGAACAGATCAATTCTGCCACTGTGACTCCTGAAGAATCACTTTCAGACTTATATAAAGGTATGGGTAAAATTGCCGATAAGAAGGTATTGGTTGTTGGAGTCGAAAGTGATATCTTATTCCCAGTTTGGCAACAACGAGAAATCGCAGAAGCTTTCAAATCACATGGTGCTAAACCAGATTATTATGAATTAGGAACTGATATAAGCAATTATGGGCATGACACTTTTTTGATAAGTTTTGATCATATCGGACCTCCTGTTAAGAAATTTTTGTCTGAATAGACTACAATTGATGTAAATAGGTTATTTATTTGAAACTATACTATCGTTCCATGGTGAGGATCCAATTCGTAGCCCAACAGGCGACTTATAGAGTAAATGTTATCTCTGATGCTAGCAACAACTACTTTAGCCAAACCATTGTTCTTTTTCTTGTCCTTGTTACCGGTGTTCTCCATATGGTGAGGTAATAAATTATCATGAGCACTCAAGCTAACAAATAAAGCAAATGGGATAAACCAAACACACAATCCGAAAAATGAACAAATTTCAATGAATGATGGGATTCTTGGTGGCTGATAATCGGCCTGCAATCTTACTTCTAAAGGTGGGATGTAAGGATTGTGGAAATGATTGAACCACAACATATGATTCGCTATTACCAAGACACACGATGCTAAGAAAACTGGTGAAGTCAATTGAACATACGGGAACTTGTGAAGGTTTTGAAGGTAAACGTAATATGAAAATACTGAAAAGGCACTAAGGAAGAATGGGAATGAATCAAATAAATATAGTAATACGAATGTAACCATAATACCATAGATCAATCTTTTCAAGAATCGTTTGGTTGGTTCGGAATGTTCTTCGACCAATTCAGATATATAGTATAGTCCTGATGCTATAGCAAGCACAAGGAACAAAAATCCAAGCACCACTCCAACGTATGAGAGGATTTGTAAAAACATGGTGATGTGAGTACGTTAAACGTTTTTGAAAATATATCGAGTTGTATTACGTCGCGCGAAAAATCATTACCTTTCACAAAAATGTATGTTTGAAATATTCATTGATAGAATTAAAATATAACTAAACTGGAACTTTTTAATCGTAAATATCAATCGGTGGAATTCTGTCAGTGTTGTAGAACCAATTGCCGCCCTCTAACTCTCTCAGCAACCATTCGGTTGGGAAAAGAACTAAGTGGCCATGAATCTCGTTCAAAATTCTTTCAGCTGAATCGCGTTCGAAAATCCGCTCTCCCATATGTGCTCTCCTTCTATGACTGAATGTGCCCCCTCTTCTCTTCTTTCTGTTGGTCTGACCATCGCTAGTTGGCCTGCTAGCTTCGCCAGTTGCTGATTCTCCAAATGCGCCGTTGTTGTTGGTACCATTATCTTGTTCTTCTCCGTATTCTTCGTATTCTTCCTCCTCTCCCTCCCCTATTGTCTCCACACTTGCTTCTTCAGATGTAGGTCTAACGCTACCATTGGCCATGAGCGCTTCATTTTGTTGCTCGTGATGCTTTTGAAATCTTTTCTTAAACTTGCTTCTTTGTGAGGTTGATGGTGTTACACTCAGTTTGTTGGAATCGTGTCCCAGAGGAGGAGCTTCGCCTAAAAGACCAACGTCGCCAAATTTGTCAACGTTAATTGTTGCTTGACTGTTTTTTCTTGCGTGGCCATTAGGACGGATTTCTTCATCTTCCGTATCATATCCCATGATACTGTCCCGAGTATATTGAAATTTCTCTCTTCTGTTTCTGTTTTCTTGAACTTGAGATAATGCGAATGCTCTTTGTAGTCTGGAATACTGTTTATAGTCTTTCCAAGAAAGAACAGCATCATCGGGTTGCGTATGGAAAATTAAGCGGAAGATCTCTGTGTTTCTTCTAGCATTATCGAACCAAATGTCTTCGTAAAATTCCTCTTCTAAGGGATCTTCAAAGCAGTATGGATCGATGAACTTATTGAACTGCTGAACTCCCTTAGAATTAACTTCATGAATAATATCACGGACAGACGTCTCGTTCAAGGTAACGATAGGAATATCTTCATTATGAGACTCCCCAGATGGTATTGCCTCTGCAAATCGATCATTTGCATTGATATCACTAAAACTCTCAGTCTGGTTGTCAGAGCTAGAAAGTTCAACTGAGACTTTCCCTTCATCCTGTGCTTCTGGTTGAGGTTCTGGTGTGTTTCCATTATGAGTGGGAGTGTTACTCAATCCTGCTGACACATTACCAGTAAGGTCTGTTGGTGGTAGGCCATTTGCAACTCTCTTCTTACATTCATCTTCTTTCTGTTCTTTTTCACGTGAAGCAACTCTCTGTAAGTATGAGATTTTCTTGAGCAACGCCCATCTTTCCTTATTTCTTTCGTAAATTATGGTTTCCGACTCTTCATCCATCTCCTCGACCATGTTGTAGTCATCTGATTCTAAAAACTCTAAAATAGTTGATTGCTCTGGCAAGAATGCATTGGTTGGGTTTTCTTGCATCGACTTGTAAGCGAGATCTTTCAAAAATCTAGAACTGTTAAGTCTTGCTTTTTTGGCTAATTGAGAATGGTATTTATCAGCTCCATCACCAAATACATCTTTCTTGTGACCTTCGCTATGCTGGACTCTTGTATCGTAGGAATGCTTCTTTTTGTCTCTGATCCCTTTGTTGGCTTCGTGCTGGCCAGTTCTGTTGTTGAACGAAACTGGTAATGCCAACGGAGTTAAATTATTCTGCTTCTCTTCTTCATCAATATCATCCAAAGGAGCATATTGAGGTTCTGCATCGCTTTCTTTTGATTTCTGGAAATTCTGCCATCTAAAAGTACCCTTTGGTTGCTGGAGAATGTCTCTGGAGGCTAATTCGACCATAGCAGAAAGAACGAGTTGCTCTTGATTTTTGAATTTGTTGGTAGCTGCTTCCAAACCTTTAGCAGTTCCAGCGAAAGTCTCAAACCGTTTGAATCTTCTTTCGACAACATCCAAAACATCGACGTTGACACCCACATGTTCCCTCATCAACCTCATTCTCAAAGTATGAGCAAATTTGCCAGCAATATATGGCTGGCCATCCATCATGGTGTTGATTGTTTCTTTATCTCTAACAACAGCAGCGACTTCAGAGTCTCTATAACCTCTCATTGACCGTTCGTTGATATTGGCACTTCCGATTATAGCAGCCCTATCATCAACAATCATAGTCTTAGCATGGATGTACAACTGCTCAGTCACCAAGGTTCTATCGGGTCCAATGATACCCCATTTTCTCAAAGAGAAAAATTGAATATAATCGTCTGGGTTGATACCATATTTTCTCAATTTAGCGAAGATTGAGGTGGTTCCTCTAGAGATGGACATATACTGACATTGCATGATAACTCTAACAGAAGATCCATCAGGTTCATCGACTTGCGACTCAAACCCTGGCATCAATGGAATCACGATTACTGCTCTCCAATTAGTACCCTCATTGTAAGCTTTAATAATACGATCAACCAAAGCGTCACCGATTCTATTTTGGATTTCATTGCCATCAATGAAACAAGACGTAACGAAAAATTGATTTTCAATATAAACAAAATGTTCTGAGGTTTCAATTAACTTCAAATAAGCATTTTGGATACTTTGCTCGTGTTCCTTGAGGCCCAAGGACCAATTACCGGATGATCTTAATAATTGAACTTCACACGTTCCACCTAGACCCATTTGTTTCACTTCCTGATCAGAAAGGTCAGGAGGTGGTGTAAGAAGCGGAGTGAATCTACTAGGTCTCTTTTGCCTGATCAAGTAGTTCCAACGTTGAACGAAATGCCTGGCTAAATCCCTAGCTATTTTTCCTGAGGTCAACATATGCACGTCATGCCATGGCATTCTTGGGACAGAGTCTCTGTCATACATTGATTCGTAAGGTTTGTCAAGGCCGAAAAAATCTTTAACTCTAGGGTTAGAATAATCCTTACCAGGGAAGATCTGGAATCTGATAAATTCTTCCGGGGTCAAAGACTCTTTGTTCATGGAATTGAAGTCAACTTTAGAATCGTCCACCACGACATGATCTGGAGTATCGTATCTACCATAACATAAATCAATTCCCCCAAGGAATGCAACGGTATGGTCAACGATACATAATTTTTCATGATGGGCCCAAAAATAGGTATTTTGAAGAAGCTGATTTGGCGATCTGATAACATGGATATTTTCCTCATTCAATGATAAAATAGAGTGTTTGGTGTACAAAGAATCGGTTGAGACGGTAGTACCAACATTACGATAAACAATCACAAAAATCTTTACACCCTGTTGAGCTTTACGCTGCAAGATTCTGTCGATTCTCCATTGCTGGTTTCCGTTTGCGGGTCTTCTCAAATATAATTCAGGAGATAACCACCAATCATGGATAAAGATTACATCTTTAGCCATTTCCAAAGCAGACGAAACAGCCCAAAAGTAATCTCTAGCATCAACGAACCATTGAGCATAACAATCCTCTCTCACGGGAGCGAAAGAATTGAATCTATTTGGCTGTGACCAAACCGTAGAATTTTGCATATCTCTGAGAGACTTCAACCAGAGCCTTCTTTCATCTTTAGATTTTGGTATTAAAGATATCTTTCTTTCTGAGTTTTCTAACGTGATTTTGAGATGATTGAAAACTTTATCTTGGACATGAGAAATCGCTTTATCCTCAGTATTTATAGCCTTCTGAACGAGAGAAGCATCATCCGTGTCCGAATCTAAGTCCGATCCGAGTGTTTTTGAGTCAAGATTTTCTCCTTTGATGATGATTCTGAATTTATGATCAACTAAAAATACTTCTAATGGTAAAGTAGAATTGATGTCAGATACATACATGATGTATGAGTTTCTAACGAGCAACCATTTTTCAGATCTTCTGTCAATCATTCCTTTCAAATCGTTAGCCTTGAAATGACCGACTCTCCAACCTTGCGACTTGGCAGTCGTTGTTATGTGAACCACACCCTGTTTCCCTTCAACCCCGGTCTCATAACTAAGCAAAGAAGAAATCGGAGAGATCTCGAAGAACTGGAATAAGCGATTAGATTGAGGTTTCAATGCAACGATGTTAATTAAGTCACGTAAGTACCTGTCGACCAGTTTGATGTAATCTTGATTCTTTTGCTCTCTTCTTATCTGAATTTCAGGAGTGACATCATTACTGGAAATTGAAGAAGCTCTGGTAAGGATTCCTCTGATATTACTTAGATGACCGGTGTGTTCTGATTGCAATGAATTTGCATCGTTCGTTCTAGTCGGGTTAATGCTAACGTGTTCTTCTAACTGCTGAGTTACATCACCATCGACAACAGAATCAATTGGAGGATGATCGGGGTAGTTATTTGAGGCTTTGGTACGTCCCGACTTCTTCGAATTTCTCTCGCCTCTTCTTAATGGAGGTATGGGATATCTTGGAAATTCTTCAGAACGAGCGAACTCGTTACGAAGGTTTTCGATCTTCAATCTAGAGTGGAAGTATAATAAATCCCTTGCTGTTTTTTCAACAGTCCACTTAAGCCTTTGAGGTCCAACACCATATTCTAATTTTATTGCAAATTTTCGATTTTTGGTGAAAGTACTTTGAGAGCGTTCATGAACTGTGAAGCCTAAAAGGGTCAATAATAAAGGTGCTCTAGCGATACCGTGTTCATCTTCGCATAAGCAAGATGCCAATAGGTTGATGGATGGCACAGCGAGTGATAATGCGGTGATTAAGCTGGTGGCTCTGAGGCGAGCGCCATCATCAGTTGAAGTAGAGTCAGCAAAAGTGCTTGCTAATTTTTGCTTTGTATCTTTTTGATTTTTGTTCCTGATTAAACGAGTGATGAAATTCTTTGGAGACTTTTCCGTTGCAGGGGCACCAGATTGAGTGTTGTCCTCGATGTTTGATTTATTGGTGAACATGTTGGGTATAAAGTAAGATAATGTTTGGTTTTGAGTAGGGGCAGGTCTCTCCTGAACGTCCGCTGGGTCAGAATGAGCATCTTGCTCTTCAGATTGAGGAGCAGGGCTAGGACTGTAAGGCACACGGTCGTGGAGTTCATCTTCTTCACTTGCATATCTTGACTCTTGTCTGTCAATTTTACTTTTATTAAAGAACAGCCAAGGGTTTGAAATTATTTTGGGTGATTCATGAGCTGGGCCTTGGGTATCATCAGATTTATGGGCATTATTTTGAGCCTTCACTTTTTCAATATCTTCTTTGAAGTCTTTATCTCCGTTGACTTCAGTCTGCTTCTTCTTTGGTTTTCTTCTTCTGCGTTTTTTCTTGTTTTTGACAGGTTCATCATGGGAGAAAGATAGGTCTTCATCGATGCCATTGATTGGTTCTTCGTCAATATCGTCGTTGCCTGTTTCTTCAACAATACCGGTAACTGTATCATCTGGGGTTTCCCTGGCATCTATGAATTCGTCTTTCTGTTGATTATCACTGGGGGTTAATGGAACTTTGATCGAATGTGAAGGAGATGAATTCATCGAGTTGAAATTCGGGATAGAGATTCTATTCGAGTCGTATTTCGAAGAGTTCCGCTTCAATTTATCATTTTGCCTAGCCGGCGAGTGTTCGACTGACATGTAGTTAAAAGTATTGTTAATTTATGACAGGTATTAAATTTATGGAAAGATAAAGATAGGGGTTCTAAAGAAAAAGATTCAACTAATCAAGATGATCAATTGAGTGTTTGTAAAAACTTGGAGAATAATGGATCAATTGGTTTTGTTTATTTATATTGATTTGAATAAAACAGACGAATTGTAGCCGCTGAATTTGCTGTCTTGTTTCACGATGCGAAACTGTCAATATGTGCATAGATTGTGCGCAACTAAAGCTACTGGGCTTTAAAAATGCACAAGCGTACGAGTTCGATTAAGTCTGTAGAAAAAAACAAGTATAAACGAAATATTAACGTAAACGAGTAAATGTGGGTTCTATTGCAAAATGTCGACCTTAACGGATGATAGTGTATATTGACTAGGAAACTACAACAAAATGTTAAGAATAGATGATCCAATCAGCTAAGAACGGAGAGAGTTAAGGGTAGCTTTTCACCTAGCCAAAGGGCATGTTCAGTGTGGTCAACAAGCTCTGTTTGATCCGATCTAGGGTGAATAAGCACTGAAAGTGGGCCGTGGTTGCGAATGTAGAAAGCAACAAGCTTGGAGTATACCTCGGGAATAAACTGGTCTGCGGTGTCTACCTCGAACATGGGAAGGGTGTGTGGACCTATTGGTTTATCCCAAATCTTGAAAACTCTGACATGGCCCGAGTCGATTTCTGATTTAAACTCTCTTTGCACTTTCGCATGTAGTTCCAGCACCAACTGCTTGTGCCCTGAAGTGTTTGGATCCCAGTAAGTGTGGAAGTCGAAGGATTTGATATTGTAAAACATTTGGGCAATCTAATGATTTCACAATTGCAAAAAGTGTGGAATGCGACTGTTTATAAGGTTTGCTCGCAGGATTGCCAAATTTAGTAAGCTTACTAAACTTAGTAAACTTACTAAGGTTCAACATCTTTCATTTCAATAACCACGTAATCGTCATTTTCTGGTTGTGGCGCTTTTGACTCGGCACCTGCGGTCAGGGGCTCAACGACTTCTGTCGTTCCTGTTCTCTTGTATCTATGGCGACGTTGGCGTAATCTCCATACTTGTAAACCCCAAGAACCTAGAAGACCAGTAAGACTTCCCGCCACATTAAACCAAATGTCGTTGACATCGAAAACCCGGTTGGAATTTATCAAATTTTGTAATATCTCCAGTCCTATACTACCACATATGGTACACACAGTGAATGTGATGTACCTTAATATTCTTAATGATTTGTATTGGGTGTCAAATATGAAATAAAACTCTGTGGTAAGAATGCAAAACGTAATGAAATGAATAAGTTTATCGTGATTTAAGTGGATATTGGCAAAGCCAAGGTATGCTGCCCCACAAAGTGATATAATGAATGCTGTTGGTTAGTAACGAGTTTTAAAATTCTCATTAATTCTTCTTGAAACATACCTATGAGAACGGGAATCCTTATGGATGTCATTATGGTGATTTATAAGTCGTGAAACCTTAATATGGATGGTTTATTTGAATGTATGGTAATGAATTAAGTGTGTGTCAAGTGTGAAGATTTAAAACTAGTCGCATTTTCATATAAATCATCTACCCGTTAGTTCAATCCGAATGCCATTAATTCGACACTTTGTGTCTAGGAACTTGGCAAGACACTATTCTACATGCTATATAACATCGTCCATCCCCAAGCCAGCTCGTATCCCTTCTATAGGCAAACATGACCAATCCAACAAAGGTAAACTTCCACCTAAAGATTTATCTAAACTCATCATAACGCCAAATACTTTACTTCAGCATTTCAGGAATACAGACTACGAAACACCCGCCGCTAAGCACGTCTTGAAATCCCAAGAATTCTTCAATAAGGGTGTCTACAAGCATGATTGGACAGTATCCAAATATAACCAGATTCCCGATGTAAAGTATCAAATTCTCCGTGAAGAACGGGCAGAGAAATACTCAAACTTGGATGCATATGGAAAAACTGAATATCATGAAACCTTTTTCAATTCGAAAAAGACTTTCGGTATCCAGCCAGAGCTTCTTAAACCTTTGCCCGAGGTGCTTTTGATGGGACATACCAACGTGGGTAAATCATCACTTGTCAATAATTTGTTCCTAGATAGAAATGAAGCTAAAACTGCACTGGCCACTACTGAACACGCATTTGTATCTAGAAGGGCCGGTTACACCAAGTGTCTCAACTGTTTCAGTATCAACAATAAGCTACGAATCGTTGATAGCCCTGGATATGGTGAATTCGGAGAACAGTCCCAGGGAGAAATAGTTCTAGACTATATTAGGCAACGAAAGGCATTGCGAAGAGTTTTCATATTGATAGATAGTGTGGAGAAATTCAGAGATGAAGACTTTGTGCTCATAGATCATCTCATAGAAGAAGGGGTCCCATTTGAAGTGGTTTTCACTAAAGTGGATGAAGTTATTAGAAAAAATTTTGTTAATTTGAAAATCGATTTCAAGTCAAAAGATACCAAACTTCGAATTAAGAATGCTGAATTGATTCAATTGGCTAATGAGAATGTTATCAAACATTATAAGAGTATCATTGAAGAGACTGGGTTGGCTGATTTAGTTACATCGCCTAAACTATTATTCAATAATGGGAAACCAAATAAGTTTATTCATATGAGATATGGCTATAAAGAGATAAGGTTGGCCATTTTGCAAAGTTGCGGCATCGTATTGTAAATAGAATACAGGAGTATCAAACGGTAATATATATTAATGAACAGGCAAATATACAAATAAAGTAGGTGAGAAGAAAATAATGGACAATGAGATGATGTGCACAAGGGCGATCGTAACAATCTAGAGCAGAAATTTCTATTCTCTAGTAATCTTATGTTATTCATGTCATAACAGAAAAATGCCGGAGAATCCAAAAATGCAAATTTGAAGTCGTTTTATCAAGACAATGATTGGTTAGTATCTTAGAAACGACCTCTGCCACCTCTAGCACCACCTCTAGCACCACCGAATCCGCCTCTGGATCCTCCACGGTCACTAAAGCCACCTCTTCCACCTCCACGGCCACCGAATCCACCTCTAGCACCACCTCTAGCACCACCAAATCCGCCTCTGGCACCTCCACGGCCACCAAATCCACCTCTGGCACCTCCACGGCCACCGAATCCACCTCTAGCACCTCCACGGCCACCTGCACCTCCGGCAGACTTTCTCTTTGGCTTTGGACCAACTTGTGGAGGCTTTGGTAAGAATCTTTCTAAAGGTAAAAGTTTATCTGGAGCAATGAAAAATTTATCACCATCTTTGAAAGAAGTGGCTTGAACACCTTCAGATGGTTTGATGGTGAAAAACACTTCGTTAAGAGGACCCAAAATTTCATCAACCTTACCAATTTGAGTCTTGTTTTCTAAATAAATTGGGGCATTGAAATATGGAATCTTGACGTTAATAGAACGACAAATGATATCACCTTCACATGCTTGCATGAAGCTACCCATTTCTAGCACAGTGTCTGGAGGACCTTGTTGAAATTGTGATGGCCCGGTTCTACCACCACGGCCACCTCTGAATCCACCTCTACCTCTGTTCATTATATTGTTATAGAGTATAAAGTATCTAGTATGGCATAAATTTTTCACTTTTTCTCTCACAGAGAAGAGCTCATCGAACTACGCGACATTGTCGTGCGTGTCGTTCTACCGTATAATCTTTCCTCATATACCCATACAAATTTTGATCTTTATATATCTTTGGCAACATCTGAGCCCAACTTACCCTCTCATGAATCCCTCTGGTTCTCTATACCAGTTTTCGTGGAATTCTACTTTGTCTTGCTGACTATTTTGCTGGTCCCAACTGGAAAATACTTAAGCTGCTAAATCAACTCGATTTGTCGTGCGCGGGCGACTTCGTGATTCGTGCGAATTCCACATTTCTCTAGAATGGGAGCTATCGGATCGCAATAAACAAGAAGTTGAGACTTTGTAACTAGAAAACGAACAATTAAATAATTAATTGAATCGAATAACTCTGTTTGATTTGGATTGAAATGAGTGTCTCACTGGGTATGTATCAAGAAGATAAGCATAAATAAGAAAAGCTGAATGAATTTGATCGAATTACATGATTTACTAACCAATCAGTTACTCCGTCTTTCAAAGTCGGACTCAGTCCAGATGAGAAGAAATTATATTCTCAATTGTTCAAGTCCTTGGATCCCGAAGGAACTGGAATCATCACAGGAGAGAAATCAAGATCAACATTCGAAAAATCAGGCTTACCCCCAGCAATTCTAGGGGAGATCTGGCAAATTGCCGATCAAAATAATTTGGGTTTCTTGACTCAGTTCGGTTTCTGTACTGCTATGAGATTGATTGGTTATACCCAAGCCGGCAACCACCCATCTGCTCAATTGGCCGAAACTCCTGGTCCTCTTCCTAAATTTGTTAATTTGAATTCTCCTTCCATTACACCTGGTGATTTACAACCTCAACTTACCAATAATTCGTTTATGCAAACTCAACCAAGTGCAATTATTCCGCAAAACACTTCCACCAATCAAGTTTCCCCTCAAGATCCAATTGCAAATGTATCCCTGGCTGATTATCAGAGATTTAGTCAATTGTTCGTTAAAACTACGGGCTCGGCTACCTCTGAGCTAAATGGCTCGAAAGCAAGAGATATCTTCATCAAAGCTAAATTACCAACTTCAACTTTGAGTCAAATTTGGTCTTTAGTTGATAGAGATAACAGTGGTTTCTTAAATATTGGTGCTTTCGTTATTGCAATGCATTTGATTCAAGGTGTTTTGGGTGGCACCATCAAACAATTGCCTCCTTTCTTACCTGAGAGCATTTGGCAATCCGTTCGACAAATCGACGCCCAGCCAACTTCTGGTTCTCGTCAAGTATCCCACGCATCTATTAGTTCTCAACAAACCACCATTAATCATCCGCCCTCATCTGTTGCTCAATCTCCAACTTCAAGGAATTTCTCCTCTACCTCTCAAAATGGAGAGTGGATCTTGACCGCCGCTCAAAAGGGCCAATACGATTCAATCTTCAATAATTTGGATAAGTCAAATTCAGGTCAATTGAACCCAGATCAAGTCGCTTCCTTCTTGATGACTTCCAAATTGAACCAACAAGATTTAGCAAGTGTTTGGGATTTATCTGATATTCAAAATACTGGTATTTTCACCAAACTCGAGTTTTCAATCGCTTTGTTTTTGGTGAATAAAAGATTGGCTGGCGAATCTTTGCCTAACATCGTTCCACATAGCTTAATTGAATCTGTCAGACAACTCGAATCTCAAACCTCTCAATCAACTCAACAAACAACTGAACACCAGTCTGCTCAGTTGAGTCAATCTCATGGTTCAGTCCCCAAACAAGTTGAAAAACCAAAGACGGCAATGGATGATTTGGTTGATATATTTGGATCTTCGAGCTCTGTTCCTTCTCCAACAGAGAGGAATGTATCGATCCTGCAACAAGAAGCACCAAGACTACAGGTTCAATCTCGTGCCTCTAGCAGCGATTTGACTCCTACTTCAAGCTTACCTAAAGCTCGTTCTAATTTGACGGGCTCTTTTAAGCCTACGTCTACATTCGGACAAAGCTTGATGCACAAATCCTTAGATTCACCAAGGGAGGAACATGAAAGTTTGATCGGTGACGATGTTTCCCACCTGCAATCACCTGCTCCCCTTCAACAAGCTGCTCTTCTGCCGCCTGTACCTGTTCTGCAAAACAGTACCGGCCCCCAAGAAGTTGCACCTGAAAGAAAGGTTATCAATTATGATGCTTTGAGATCTGTCCCTCCACCTCCTGCCAAGAAAGCTGTGGCCCCAGTCTCCCAACCTCAAACTGCAAGTACTGGCAGTTTCGAACAAGTCACTCAAGACAGATCAATGTCGGGCACAAGTAGCTCAACTGCCCAACGTGCTAACGATGACTTATTAGCTGATAAATCTGAAATAACAGGACAATTGTCGCAGGCTACATCGGATATTGCTAACATTTCCAATCAAGTGAAATCTTTGACTACTCAAACCACTGGTTTACACGAGAAGAAGCTAAAGGCAGAACAAGACTTACAAAAGATCTTGAAAACCAAATCTGAATTCGAATCCAAGTTGAAGCAATTGAGAGCCTCTTATGACATGGAAGTGAAACAAGTCGACCAAGTTGAGGCTACTTTGGCCTCGGCAAAAGAGGAAACCGAAGCATTGAGATCTGAGTCCTCAATTTCTGAAGCTAAACTCAATCATGTGTCTACTCAATTACACGAAAAGCAAGTTGCTGTGGAGGAACTCCAAAAATCCAACTCTTCTTTGAAAGAAAAATTGGGTTACTTGAATGCTGAAATAGTTGAATTAGAAAAACAATTGGAGTCTAAAACTGTTGAAAACCAAACCATGAATAATCAAGTCAATGTCAAAAAGTCTCAAGTCCAAGTTGCCCTTGTGAAAACTGAAGAATTAAAGAGTAAGATCATTGAGTTGGAGGAAAATAACCGCAGATTGCAAGAGGAGCATGATAAAGCAATTGAAGAAGAAAGATCCGCTGCCGCTGAAAGAGAATCATTAGCACAAAGACAAAAGGAAGCCACCAGCTTCCAGCCCACAGCTAAATCGGTAGTTGACTCTGTTAATGGCAAGGGTCTTGCTGCAGGTGCCGTTGTGGGCGCCGCTGTTGCTGGTATTGCGGGTGTTGCTAGTAATCTCGTAGGCTCATCTAATCAAGAAGATACTTCAACTGAGTCCCATGAAAGAGATGCAAATTCAGAGGGAGCAGAGACACATCAACAACCTGAGTTTTCCAATCCCTCATCTTTTAGTGTTGGCGGATTAGTCGATGAAGTTAAGACTAAACCAAGTGGAGACATGACAGGTATTGACGATATCAAAGAGATTGATACTGAAGCACCGCAGCTCCCATCGGCTCCTCAACCAGGGGTATCTGAGAACAAAGAAGTGGGAGTCGATGAAATAAGTGATAGATTCCCAGATATGTCCATTGATCGCGATACCGCTACCAACCAAACCGGTTCATCTATTGCCACAAACTCTTATAAACACAATGAAGACGGAGAGACTCCTGTTACTTCACCTTCCAACTCTGAATTCCAATTCCCACAGTCTTCAAACGCTGGTGTTGTTGGAGGAATGGTTGGAATGCCAGGTGTTCTAGTTGGAGTTCAAAGAACCGATTCTTTAACCTCCAGTGTTCAAAATAATGCAGCTTTATCTGTACGTGATGATAATATCGATGACATGAGTGATCGTGATACTATTGATAATGAGGAGGTTTCCGCCCGTCCCCATGGTGAGCCTCAATCTCGTATCGACCCACCTCCTAGCAGTGCAGAGACTCATATCGAACAAGGATCTCGAGGCCAAGAAGATTCTAGTGAAGGTGAAAAGTTGTCTTCCGGTGTTGAATCTTTCGAAATCGTCAACGCTGATGACGCTCGTGCTGCTGAACGTCAATACAGCTATCAAGAAAATAAAGAACAGGATGACCATTTCGAAGGTCCTTCCAACACATTCGTCATCAAGAATCCAGATCAAGGTGTCGAGAGAGATGTCACCGAGCCCAACTCAGCTGAAGTTGATGATGAGTTCCCTCCAATCAAAGAACTCGATTACGATGAAAGCTCGTCAGATGAAGAAAATGAACAGGACCAATTTGATGATGCAAGAGATAATTTCAACGCCCGTTCTTCTTCTGCCAACAATGCGGCCAAATTTGTTGCTCCTGGATCATTTCCAGTGTCCACTCCGAATGTCACTGATAGTTTCTCGGATGAGCTTTCTGATTTGAAACCAGCAGCCGTTGAAACCGACGAACCGACAAAGGAAAAGGATTTCTTCGCTGACGAATTCGATGACTTAGAAGTGGCCAAACCTGATGATACTGTCGATGATGATTTTGAACCACAGGCAGAAGAATTAGGGTTGTCTGGGTTCACCGAAGGACCTGCTTATCATTCGCAACAAGCTTCCAATGCCCCCGTTTTCGAGGATCAAAAAGCTCAGGGCGAAGATACCAATGATGAATGGGAGCAATTATTCGCTGGATTTGGTAATGCCAATCAAGCTCAGCCACCAGTGGAAGCTGCTCCACCTGCTGTTGCCTCTGGATTCAGCTCGTCCCAGGAAGATGCTGTGAATGAATTGGTTGGTATGGGCTTTGATGAAAACACCGTGGTTGAAGCTTTGAAGAAAGAAGGTTGGAACATCGAAGCTGCTACCAATTATTTGTTAGATAATGCCTGATCAATAGATTGCTAAAATTCTAATCGCTTCAAAATTATATATGTTGTTAAATTTATTTGTCATTTTTGTTTTAATGAAGTTTCGTATATTATCATAGATAAGATAGTAATGTGGTTGTAAAACAATTTTAGTTTAAAGCAGTTTTGAAAGCTGATTCGAGGTCACCGACATCAAATTCTTCTTTGTTTAAATCTTTCAAATCTTCTACTGGCCGCTCAGCGGTAGCAGTGATCCTGAAAGCGTGACGATGAACCGGGGTGTCCCAATCAACGATGGCTGAGTGAACTGTTCTTCTGTTGTCCCAGACAACGACACTGTTTGATTCCCATCTAGCTCTCAATTGTAAATCATGAGCTTGTTCGATGTGTTTATATAAGAAGTTAAGCAAATACTCAGATTCCTCTTCCTTCAATTCAACAATTTTCCTTGAAAATGGTCTATTCAAATAGATACATTTTTCCTTGGTGACTGGATGAGTTCTAATCAAAGGGTGAATGTTGGAGGCAGGTTTTCTTCTCTCGATACCACCTAAACCACGAGAATTAGATGCTTGATCGGCAGAGGTATGCAAAACGTGTAATCCTTGCAATCTCTTTTGGAATTCAGGCGATAATCTTTTGTAAGCTTCAACAGTGTCAGCAAAGATAGTATCACCACCACCATCTGGACCTTCTAAGACAGAGAAGAAAGTGGTTCCAGGGGGCTGTAATTCGTAGGAGACATCTGAGTGCCAACCAACGTTGGAATTCTTGTTGGCAAAAATTCTTTTGAATTCATTTGGATCTGGACGTCTGTAGGTAATGTGTAATTCTGGGTGATTTCTTGGAGCTCCAGAAGTAGGGTGAATATGTAATCTACCAAAGTGTCTACCGTACTCAACAGCAAAAGCTGGTCCTCTTTGAGCAAAATCTTTTTGATCCCTGAAAATAACAACACCTCTTTGAGCGACGAAAAGAGCTAATTCATCCTTCCCTTTCGAATCCAATTGAGAGAGTTCAACTCCAGTTATTTCGGTACCGAATTTTGGAGTAACTTTTTTAAATTGAATATCTTGATCTTTTGGAAACAAATTAGGTAAAGAAGGATCTGCTCTAAGACCAGGATCTTCGTGTTTGTAAAACTTCAATGGGGGAAATTTCTGTTTCGGATCCCAAGTTGGTAAAAACTCGGGGAACTTGGAAAGAGCGGCACTTTTTCTGTTGATGATAAGTGTTCCATCTTCATCGACTTCATCAGTACCGTGATAGAAGTGAATATCAAAATTACCAAAGCTTTTAGACATGGTTGTTGTTGGTGTATACTGTTTCAACTTGAAGGATATTTAGGAGCTTTTATATCCCCTAACCATGATAGATCTACAGATGAAAATTATTCAGACTCCACAGTTTTTCGCAATCGTTGCAAAATTTCAGCCGAACCGAGCCGCTTTGCAACAAAAATTGAGTGAGCCATAGTTAGCAACAAATTATTGTTTCTTCTCACGTGAGTCAGGGTTGGGGTAACAATTACTAAAGGATATTTTGAATTACAAGTGATGATTGGGGACCAATTACTTTATTAATTGTAAAATATATAACCAAAGGATACCGTAGAAATGAAATGAATTGAAGAGGGTAATTATACGTAAAGAAATTGTGTTAAGCGGATTTGACTTGACATAATTCGTTGTGGGCATTAAAAGAAGTAACGATGAATTGAGCCTTCAGACTTGAAAGTTCTTTCTTCTCTTTCTTTATGTTGTTTTTGGAGATTTTGAAATCTTTAGATGGCGGTAACAATAAGAAGTTAATGTCACAAATGTCTGGTTTGGAATCACAGCGTGGAGACAGAATGGGAGATGGGTATGCATTGGCACCTTTATCTTCTTTGGCGTCCGTGATATCTTGACCCTTGAGTTCAGGAGTTTTGATTTCGGCTTTGACTGGTTCTGGTGAGCTAGCAACAGATTCTGTAGAAGAACACTCACTAGAATCGTGAGAATCAGGCCAACAACAATCTAAGAAGTTCCTGACACATGCTTGACATTTACCATCTGTTTTGTTCATGTCACACTTCTTCTTTCTTCTTCTGCAAGTGAAACAACCTGTCTTGGTTCTTCTCTTGACTGGCTCAGTGGCACTCTTGCCTTGATTACTAGTGGATTTTTTAGTTGCGCATTTTTTAGATAAGCTAGTAGATTTTGTGCTAGCAGGCGCTGATAAGTTCAACACTTGTTGATATTGTTTGTATCCCATATTGAAGAACGATGTAGTTTGGAAAGTAACTTGAAAGTGCTAGGAGTCACAACAGTTATATATAACTATGATTCATAAGTGAAAATTTTACCTATTCCAAACCACTTTATAAATCTAAGGTGTTTATACTCTTTATTCGGAAGGAGTTACAGAGAAACATGTCTCAATTTGTAAGCTCACAGCGAAAAACTTTGGAAATGGCAATCGACCACGATATAGCTGTCCATTTTTAGCAAGAATGCTCACTCAGCCCGGTGTCTCTTGCCATTTTCATGGCACGCGTTTGAAAAATCGCCATTTCGGGATTCTGGAGGCCTAGACTATGGTGTTCGGGTGTAACACCCAAAATATGGTGTAAGGATGTTCATTGCTATTTACAGTATTAATAATTTACAGTAACTCCATCTCAGAAATGAAGTCTAATTAGTGATTTGACAATCTAGAAGTTCTGGGATGCAATCAGGATCAGATGATACTCGATGATGCTTCATTTGAGTCCCCAAAATTTCAGCCCCTAGCTCCTTTGTCTGTTGGACCATTCTCTTAAATCTTATGTCTGTTCTCCTTGTTAACATGCATTGGAGACCAGATACCTCGGACAGATTCGTTGTTGGACATGACTTTATGATTGTATTTGAATAATGCCTCACCACTGTTCTGGGAATGTTCGTTGATCTTCTTGATAATTTCTGATTCTTTCAAATTACGAATGTCAACTTCAGTGACCTTGTCATTATTGTAGTGGAATCTCAACTGAGGGTGGCCTGACCTCTTTTGCACTTCGAAGAAGATGCTGGGCTTGGTGGATGCCAAACTGTCTAATTGTCCATTCTGTAATACTTGTCTAATCCCGTTAGATGATCCTCCCCAGTTGCAATATTGGACAGTGATTCTGTGGCAAGGGAGAACATAGGCACCAACACCATTTCTTGCGATCGACGTCTTCGCTATAGCTTTAACTGGCATGACGTATTATGCTAGATTCAAATCCTTTTATGTGATAAAAAAGTTTCGTTACTTTGAATATTCTTTAATGAAAAATCTCAAAAAAAAAAAAAAGTAAAAGTAAAAGGTAGTGTGTGGATAGATTATTGTAAAATGCTAATGCTATAATTCACAATAATTATCTATTATTTTGCAGCTTTACGTATTATGAAAATCTATTATTTATTATTGTATGGTATGTGCAGTTTTAATGCTATGATACAGAAAGTTCACCGTTAAATGTTTTAAAATAAAGAAAATGATCTTAGTAGAGAAATGAAATATAAGCAAGCTCATGACTAGTACGACTATTTTTGAAGATCTGAAGGAATCTCATCAGAAGGCTCTTGACTTTCAACATTTTGAATAATGTCGTCTTCATTGCTGTCTTTTGGGACTTTGTAGAATTTGTTTCTCCAGAATCCATCATCACCCATAATTTCTTTGGCAACCAATTTGTAACCGCCGAAATATGGTAAAACTTTAGTCCAGCCAATCCAATATATAACACCAATGGCAAAGATCAACCAAGTAACAACAGGGTGGATCCAGTATGGTAAACTTTCGTAAACAGTCTGACCATGGGTTGGTGGGATATATGGGGCAACAACCAAGTAAATACTTGATAAGAAAAAGAAAACAGTGACTGGGATAGTAGCTTTGATTGGGGGAGCCCAAGTTTCAGTACCTTTGTAATTCTTGTATTGAAGGTATAACAACCCACCGGAAACAGCGGAGTTAACAATGTTCAATGGGTAAGAGACCAAGTTAAGAACAAAGTTGAACCCATCACCGGCTGGAGGAGCAGTGATGGTCACAATACAAACGATCCAATGTTGCATCAAGCCAACAAAAGGTGAGTTGAATGGTTTAGAAGTGGCGAAGAATCTTGGAAATGGAAGAACACCTTCTCTACCTAAAGATTGGATGATTCTACCTTGGGAAAAGATGACAGAAAGAACGTTACCCAAAGCTGAAAGGGCAACGAAAACGGAGGCAGCCTTTTCAGCAGTGTCACCGAAAGCGTATTTGAAGAATGAAGCAGCGACAATTCTACCGGAGCTTGCAATCTCTTCCACAGGGACGACAGCAAAGTAGGCAACGTTGACGAAGATATAGATGATAGCCAAAAGGATGAAAGCCGAAGGGGCAGCAACTTTCAAGACCTTGACAGGATTTTTCACTTCACCTAAAGCATAGTTAGCGTTGGAGTAACCAACGTATGACCAAATGACGTTGTATAAAGCGTTAACCACACCAAAACCGGTTGGACTAGAACCTTTGAAAGAATCAGTGAAGTTGTGAGGGTTAACAAATTCTTTTCTCTTGATACCACCACCAAGGGCGACCCATCCAGCGACGGTAATGAAAAGAACAATACCAAGTTTGAAAACACCCAAGACGTTGGCTAAGAATAAACCAGATTGGACATTGACGGCATTCATCAAGAAACAGAAGGTGATGACACCTAAACCAATACCTCTGGCATTCCAAGTGGTGACTTCGACACCAGCGGCATTCAAGAGGTACTCACCAACAACCACTGAATTACCAGCGGCCCAACCAAGGAAGAAAATATAGGAAGCGTACATGGCGGTTATGAAGAACTTTGGCTTTCTGTAAATGTATTCCAAATAGTTTTTTTCACCACCATTTCTTGGGATGGCGGATCCCAATTCCATGTAAACCAATAAACCAGAAAATGCAATGATGGAACCAGCTGCAAAAATTAAAAAGAATGAACCAACTGATCCAGAAAGAGTGTAGATGGTAGAGGTTGTGGCAAAGATACCAGCACCTAAACATCTGTTGAAAATAAGGAAAGTAGCCGAGATGTAACCAATTTCTTTATGATTTTTATCGAGTTCCACAACGGCAACGTTACCTTCTTCTTCGGATGACACTAGCGAGTTAATGTCATTATTGCCTTGATAAGTGGCGGTTTCGGATTTCTTCTCCCCAGACACTTTCTGTCTGTAGATGTCAGCTAATCCCATAATTGAAGATATCTTTTTCAAGTTTATTTCACCTTGACAGGGAAATTATTCAAATTTATATAAACTACAAATTCGAATCTTACATGCGTTTTTCTTTTTTTTCTTTTAGCTGCCTTGGTCGGAAGTCACTCGAAGCCACGGTCGGATATTGCCTCGATGCCGTGTCGCGCACCATACATTTTTTTAAAAAATCACCCTCGGAATTACCTCCGGCAAACGGCGATGACCAAGGAAATCGCCTTTCCGTTCGCCGAATTACTTTGTGAACGTCTGAATTATGCTTGCCACAGTTATTAGTCATGTTAAACTCTGGGCAATGGGGTAAATTCCTTGATCTTAAGGGGGTGGTTCCTTCTAATTCTTGATAATCAAATATTCAATTGATTTTTAAGCCCTAACTGTTCTTTCCTTTGCAACTCATCGGCATCAATTGCAGCCATTCGCTACCCTTATTATGCTGTCACGAGATGACATCAAGGCTGCGAAAAAAAAAATAAAAATGAAAATAAAACAAGAAACATCTTGAGAACGCCATATCACGTGCCTACTTTTCCTGCTATGCCCACTAAAATGATCATAAAAATTATGGCTCGGATAAACTGTGGCTATCTCCATTTAACCCAATTTACATTACGTTATTGTAAAACAAGTGGCTCCACATATTTTAACGTTCACGTACGGCTCCCCTCCTGCATTGGCGAATCTCAATTCGACGCCCTTAGATCGCCTCGTACCAATCTGCTCGTGAATTCAGTATACATCTTGCGCCGAACATCCACAGTTTCAAAAGCTGACTTGCCAGCTTCACTCGAGATGTTTTTGCAACCTTTTCGGGTGTACGGGTCGTCTTGATCAGATTATGTTGCTGGTGCACTGGCTTGACATCATGACGTGTCTGACATGACGCAACTTTAGCAACCAATATCTGGGGATTCAAATACTTGGGGATTCCCAGTCTTCAGATTGCCATTTTACAATTCACTCAATTATTCAAGTGATCCCTCCAGAACGAGACTCCGAAAATGCCTCCTCTGAAGAAAATCAAGTTGGAAAGGCTCCCTTCCTTCTCCAGTGACTTCTATCCAAAGAATAAGAATCTCACTAAAAATAAGGTTGTTACTAAGTACTTGAAAGAAGAAAACAAACCTTATAATATCTTGAACAAATCTCTCAGTGAAACTCAAAAAGACAGAGACTCAGTCAAACCCTCTAATTCAGTTGCTCATTGGTTCATCAGAGATTTTAGACTCAATGATAATTTTGGACTTTCCGAAGCTAGTAAATTAGCACAGAAATCTAAAATTCCGCTTGTTACCTTCTTTGTCTTCTGTTTAGAAGAACTTCAAGCTCATTCCGTGAGCAACTTCCAATTGCAGTATAGACTCAAGTCTTTACAATTGTTGCAAAAAGATCTCGGTGAAAAAAAGATTCCTTTGCATATTTTACATGTTGATAAGAAGAAAGATATCGCCTCGTCAATCACAAAATTTTTGCAAAAACATAAAATTGCCCATTTGTTTTCGAACATTGAATACGAAGTTGACGAATTGAGACTTGTTAATTCTTTGGTCAATTCACTTTTGGATCAAAATATCGCCTATCATGCCTTCCATGATACTTGCGTTGTGAAACCTGGTGAGCTCACCACGAAAAGTAAAGGTAATCAGTATTCGGTTTTCACTCCCTGGTACAGGGCGTGGGTTGCTTACTTGAAAAGTCAAGATAATCCATTTGCCGAACACCCAAGTCCTAAGGCTAATTCCGATTCTCAAGCTAAAAGCGTTAAATCGTTATTTGACACTGAAATTCCGAACCCTCCAGATTCCCTCAAATTATCTCCAGAGCAAACTAAAGTCTTCGACAAGAGATGGACTTTTGGTGAGCACGAGGCCAAAGAGCAAGTTTTAAAGTTTATTAAATCAGAAGGAATTAAATCTTATGATGAAATCAGAAACGAAATTGTCACAGACGGAACCTCTCATATGAGCAGACATTTGAGTTCGGGCACCATTTCTGCAAGGACTATCGTCAGACTCATGTTGGATAATAAGGTGGTAAGCTCCCTCGATAGTGGCCCCTCAGGTTCTACCGAATGGATAAGACAAATCTCTTGGAGAGACTTCTACAAACATGTTATGACCAATTGGCCATTTATATGTATGTACAAACCATTTCAAATCGAATACGATGATATTGAATGGGAGTACAACACCGACCATTTCCAACGATGGTGTGAAGGTAAGACTGGTTACCCAATTGTTGACGCCTCAATGAGAGAATTGAACGCAACGGGTTACATGCACAATAGATGTAGAATGGTTGTGGCCAGCTTCCTATCAAAGCATTTGCTCATTGACTGGAGGCATGGAGAACGTTACTTCATGGAACACCTCATTGACGGAGATTTGGCTTCTAACAATGGTGGTTGGGGTTTTAGTTCTGGAGTCGGTGTTGACCCCCAACCCTACTTCAGAATCTTCAATCCATGGACCCAAGCAGAGAAATTCGACAAAGACGGCAAATACATCAAGAAGTGGATTCCTGAATTGAAAGAAATTGATGACGTGAAAGGACTTCACAATCCTTACGATAATGGTTACGATGATGTTGCAGAAAAAAATGACTACCCTAAACCTATAGTCGAACATTCAATGGCTCGTGAAAGGGCTTTGGATAGATATAAAGAAGCTAGAAGTTAGATTTACAATTCTTCTTTCATGTTTCAAAATCAATCTTTTACCTATATACAACTTTTATGCGTTCAACAACTCCTTAATTGATTCTTCAGCAATCTTGAGATTTTCTGGAGTACCAACTAAGTAAATGTAGTTAGAATTTTGATCATTTCCTCTGGGGACAGTAATGAAAGTGTTTGACTTCTTTCTTATCTTATTGATGACGGAACCTTGAGAGCCAACAATCTTGGTGAAAGATGATTGGTTCTTAGCATAGAGCCATCCAGTAGCATTGGCACTCTTGGCTTGTTCCAAACGCTCATTGATAAGTTTGGCAGCCTTCTCTGTGTCTTTATCAGCACCCTTTAATCTCCAAGGAATAATGGTGTCAGAATTGGTATCTTCAGAGAATGAAGAAATGGTGAACTTGATGGTCTCATCTTCACCAGCAAGAGCTTCCTGGGGTGGTGGTGGGATAGCTTTTGAAGACAATTTAGAGGCAATTCTATGCATTTGGCCGTGTTGAACTTCAACATTGAAATCAGTCTTCAATTTTCTGAAAATTGCACCTCTTTCTGAAACTAAAGCATGATAGTGTCCTGGGATATTAATAGCGATGTTCCAATCATCTTTGGTGATTTCGTCTAACTTGGCCTTCAATTGTTCAACCTTTTCTGGCAAACCAATTAACTTAATGATGGTGGAATCATCTTTTGGTCTTGGAATATCAATGTGGACATTGAATTCATCTTGCAAGCCCAGACGAATGGAACCACCTGGTCCGATGATTGAGCCATGCTTCTCCTTTGGTAAATCATACTCGACAGTGACGGATGCTTCCTTGAGAGCCACAATTTCTTTGATTTGTTCGACGATTTTGTTAACGACAGATTTATCACCTTGAGAAGTGACTTCATCAGATCCACTACCTTCGTTTGGAATGTTGAGCAATCTGTTGTATTCGTTTCTTGGAACATCATCACCACCGGCTTTGGAAATTATGTCTTTCATAGTTGAACCACCCTGACCAATCAAGGAACGGTGGTATTTAGGATCAACATTAATAGTAATTGAAACAAAGTTTTCGACTCTGTCAATAATTTGTTGAATTTTTTGGGAGGCCTCTTTCAAAGCAGACTTGGAACCAGTTAATTCGACCTCGGCATAACTCAATTCGGCTTCGCTGTCTCTGTCTCTATTGAACCTATATTCAACACCAGTACCATCGGCAATGTCGATAATTGTTTCACCTGACTTACCAATGACCCTGGCAACTGCTTTTGTTGGGATTTTGATGGTTTGTTTGAATCCATTTTCCTTTTCAAAGTTATACAACTCCTTCAATTCCTCAACTGCCTTGCTGACACCCTTTGATGGACCTCTAACAGTAACCTCGTCTTTTGATTGAGGAGCATCGATACCATTACCAAGGGAATTTTCGGAGGGGAATCTGATCTTGACGCTATATTTATCTTGCAATCTGTTAATATAGCTGAATTGTGGGCCAATGACTCTTCTATGGTATTGGCTTTCAATTCTAACTCTTTCGATAGATTCATCGCTGAATTTCTTGGACAATTGAGAAACTTCCTTCTTAGCTTCTTCAACATTCCTTTTGATACCTGCGATGGAGATTTCAGTCTTGAGAGATTTATCAGTAGTGCTCTCTTGTTTACCATCACCTTGAACTTCGATCTTGACACCGTACTTGTCCCTCAAAGATTGGATGTTATTACCACTCTTGCCGATTATTCTAGACAAGATGAATGATGGCACTTCGATGGAGGAGTTGAATTCGTTGTCCTTGTACTCTTCGGCATCTCTCAAGACGGTTTCAATTTCTTTTTGAACCTTGAGAGTCTCTGATTTGATACCGTGAATCAAAACTTCATCAGCAGATGGTCCGGATTGGTTTGCGTGAAGTTTGACGTTGACCGAATCAGGTTGCACGGATGCAAGGATTGATTTCAATGTGGTTTGTCTAGGGCCGGAAATGGTAGATTGTTGATCAGAGGGAACAGACAAAACAATTGTGTCCAAGTTGGAAGACAATTCTCTCAAGCTGTTGAGAGCAGCGTCCACAGTATCCAAGTCTTCAGTGGATTTAGAAGTATCAACGAAATCAAAGTCGTCGCTTTCCTCGGTTTCACTGTTAGAGAACAAAGTGATTCTGTCGCCTAACACAACGTACGAAACGTTATTTTTATAAGCAACCTCAGAAATGGTTTTGGAAACTTGGTTGAGTAAAAACGGATCGATGTCAGTGATGACTTTAGTCTTATCAGGAGTGATCAGGTTAACCAAAGTGACAATTGCTTTCTTAGTGCTCTTGGTTTTTTCAGTTTCTTCACCCTTGACGATAATTTCGATTGGAATGGAAGAGTTTTCAGAGTTTTGGAGATATTTCACATCTGGAGCTCCAATTTTCACACCGTTTTCTTCACCAATTCTCTTAAAAGAGCCATTGGTATTAAGCAAAGCAGCAACCGATTTAACGTGAGGCAAATTACCTTGATGAGCTTTAGACATATCCAAAACTTCAACCTTGTATTGGGAAGTGGTTTGTCTGGCAGAATCTTTAGCGAAAGGAATTTTTTTCTTTTCACCGAAGAACTTGACGCTAGATTCGCCATTTTGAGGCAATTTAATCAAAACGTTATGTTCTTCCAAAACCGAATCAATTGGTAAAAATTGGTGTTTAATTTTTGGAATTGGGACTTCTTCGGAGACAATTTTACCGGACAATTCTTCTAAAGCCTCAATGATTTCTTTCTTTGCAGTCAAAGCGAGCTCTCTATCGCCAATGATGGTAATTTTAGAACTGGCAGACAGGTAGCTAGGCACAGAAATATCTAAATCGGAAAACTTGGCAACAATAGGGGAAATCAGTTTGGCGACGAAAGGTTTGACTGTTTCATCAACAGGAACCTTGACGGCCAAGGACTTAGTTTCCTCCTTGACGATTGCCATAATTTGAGCTTTAGCGAGTTTACAACTTTCAACATCACCATCGATCGTGACAGGGACTGTTTTTGAGAAGATATCATCTTCATCGTCGACCTCAACCGCGTCTTCAGCGTTACCAATGTCAATTTTCACGTCATAGGCTTGAATGATTGATTTGATAGTACGACCTTGTTGACCAATAACTTTGAAGATAACTTTAGAAGGGATGTTAAAATTGGCAGTGATTGGTTTGGTCAATTTTTTGATGACCAATCTTTTAGCTTGTTTAACTTCAGCAGGTTTACCAGTGATCAAGAAAGTTCTTTTCTTGGTGAATTGAGAAGTGGTACATTCGATATTAGTCTTCGTCTCAGATTTAATACTGGTCAAAATCTTGATAAATTCAGGTCTGGCAACGTTCAATTGGTCTTCAGCATCCAAGGAGAAAGCGTCTTGGATGTGAGAAGTCTTGAATTTCCCATTACCGACAGTTGGAGTTGGAGGACTTGACTTAATCGAAGAAGAAGTAGAAGAAGTAGATGCGGAAACACCAGGGCCCCAAGAAGGAGCAGTAGCCAGGGAAGTAGCCGATCTTTTGCCACCTAAAGTTGGGAAAGCGGACTCATCAGCAATTGAAGGAGGAGGAGTAGATTCAGACGTGATGGAAGCAGGAGTCAGGATAATTGAATCATGATTAACTGATGAATCTTGAGAAAATTCATTGGATTGAACAGAATTATCTTGAGATACAGATGAATCACTCAGATTCAAAGAGAGCCCATTAACACGGGCGGCAATAATTTCAGCAGGAGTAGACATTTTGAAAAAAATTAATAAAGGCGATTACACAGACAGACAGTAACCAAATGGCAATGCTTTAATTAAAGCAGCAGGAAGAACTTAAGTAAAAAGAATGTTTCACTTAAAGTTCCTTTTGTAAAGAAGGATGTATTCAAACAGTTGATATTTGTTACAAGACACCTTTGGCGAATGTAATGATTAGTGTTCTTAAAATAAGAATTTTAGAATTAATTAGAATTTTTCGCCAGATCACAATAGATTTTCGAAAAACGACAATCGACACTTGGCCCTTCGACTAAATTAGTTAGTGCGCATTGTGTGAGTTTTGCATTTCTCCGCTCTAAAAAAATGGTCCAAGACGTATTTTCAAGGGTGGGACCTTGGATTCCCATGTGCTAGTCATGGCAGATTTGTATCATTTTCCCTCCCAATTTATTGGAATAGAGATGTCGTATTCGCTTGCTCAGGTGAGCTTAAATGGGGCTCGGTAATTTTTCGCAACTGATTTTAGTGGGAAATTACCCATTTTAGCCTCAGTTTAGATCATATTCACTAATTATACGAATCCAAATATAAAACTTAAAATACTTTATTAATAAATAGATAAAGGATTGATAAATAAATAAGAACTTGATCACAGAATTCGTTTGGCAACTCGAAAACGCTCTTTGTATCCAAAAAATCTTTACCATCACGATTTGTGACATAACTTTCAACCATCACATTTCATGACATATTTCTCTTCATCACAAGGTCTCATAGATTAACTCTCTCAACTTGTATTCTTCGTTGGCTTCGTCAATCTCGGCCCAGTTCCCAATTAAGTCGTCCCCTCTTACAACTCCCGGTAAGGTCTTTCCATTGGCACTTCTTTTCCAAATCTTCTTGGCCTCCTCGTCGGTTCCGAGATCCCGGTACTCAAACTTGATTCCGTTGGCCTGGAGAATAGTGGTCAATCGATTGGTTCTAGGAATGATTTGCATCCCTCCGGCAAAAGATGTGAATATGTAAACCGGCTGACTTTCCAAATGCTTACGAATTTCCTCAGGTGAGACATCGAATTCTTCGTCGTCGTCGACATCTGGCTTCACTTCCGGTTCTTGGACCTTTTCGATTCCCTTGGAAGATTCAATTTCCACATCCTCTTTGGAGGCTGTGCCTTCTTTCAGTTCAGGGGCGCCATCGTCCTCGATGATATCTTCAGTTTTCAATTCCTTCAGGGTAGAGTCTCCGGTTTTAGGTACTTCATCCTTAGCAGTGGATTCTTCTTCCTCGCCGGTGTCTGCAGACTCGTTGACTTTCTCAGATGCAACGTCTTCGACATCTTTCAATCCCTGTTCAGTTGCTTCTTTAGTACTTATCACTTCTTTGTTGCTTGATTCTTCATCATCTGCCATCTTGGATTCACTCACATCGGCAGATTCATCACCACCTGCTTTCTTGGATTCATTCACATCAGCAGATTCGTCCTCTTTTGAATCGCTCAATTCCTTGTCAGTGGTTCCATCTTTCTTGGATTCATCTTCCTTAGAATCAGCATCTCCTTGCAATTCCTCATCAGGGATTTCCGCCTCCTCCACGTTCTCTGAAGCGACTTCCTCTGCTATTGGAGTTGCAAGTTCTTTCGAAGACTTGTCCTCGCCAGCCTCCAATTTAATATCCTTGGCCGTGATAGTTTCGGCTGACTGGATAACTTCATCGTGTTCATTCTGATCACCTTCTGGTAAAGCAACTTTAGGCGTCAACCCTTCCGATGTGGTTTCATCCTTCTCACCAGCCGTTTCTTCCCCTTCCTTCTCACCAGCTGTTACTTCCTCTTTCTTCTCTTCTTCTTTTTCTTCTTGTTCTTCTTTTTCTTGTTCTACTTCTTGTTCTTCTCCCTTGTTGATTTCCTTTTCTTCAATCTCTTTACTGGAACTCAGGGTCAATTCGTTCGCATCCTCCTTTGTTGATACGAATTCTTCCACATTAATATCGTCGGAAGTTACAGCCGGTGCCTTCTCAGCGATGATTTGTTCCTTGGTTTCTTCATTCTTGATCTCTGCTGAAATGTCGTCCACTGGATCGATGATCTCACTAGGATTTGCTTCATTCACTGATTTCTCTTGAGGCTCTTCACTCACTTCTTCAGTGAGTTGTTCTTCGACTTGGTTCGCCGTGTCTACCTCCTTAGTGTCCGATCCGTCGCTATTCAAAATGGCAGTTGTAGATACTGCAGCGGCAGCCCCACCAGCAAGAGTTCCAGCTGCGGCTCGTGGAATATCATTTTCGTCGGTGTCTAAAGCACCGATGTCACCATCGATTAGTTTTTCTTTAAAAGAATCAGTTTGTGGGGCTTTGGTCCCAGTGTCAAGGGTACCCTTATTCTGACTTTCATCGGCCAGAGCGGTGCTATCTAATTTCGAATCACGTTGCCTCGCATCACTACCTTCATCAACGTGCAAGACATCTTCAACCATATTGTCTAACCCACCAATGGTTTCGTAGGGGTCTTCATTTAGTAAAGCTCCCTCTTTGGCCAAACTTTCAGGATCAGCGTCATTCTTCTCATTGATGGTTTGTTGGGCCGACAAGTCGTTTCTCTCCAACTGTTTAGGTTGTCTCGATCTAGATCTAGAAATACTTCTCAAATAATTAGTGGAAGACACCGATCTTTGAGCATACAAATTGGATGCACCAACAATTCTTTCAGGAGTGTCCGCATTGAAGTTAGTATAGTCACCGGTAGTTACCAAAGAAGGTTCTCTGGTGAAAGAGATTTCTGATGATAGGTCTTCGCCTCCAGCGGCTGCTTGTAAATCACCTCGGACATTCTCTGCCTTCTTAGCCTCTGCAGCGGCAATAGATTCACCCATGGTAGGTTTGGATTGACGGGTTCTTCTGTCATCCTCCTCTTCAGCAGGGGATTCCAAATCGGCGGGCATTTCATAAGAAGAAGGAGCATCAGCGTGAACATTCTTATAAGTGTCACCTCTAGCCAAGTGAGATACAGATCTCGAGCTTGATCTATCTCTTTTTGGTTCGATAGATCTTGCTCTGGATCTAGATCTTGAGGAAGGTCTGACGGAAGAAGACTCTGAGTGAAAATAAGGAGTATGTAAATCAATTGACTTAGTAGCAAGGCCAACTTTTTGATCAAGATCAGATTGGTCTTTATGAATAGAAGGCTTAGATGAATGATCTGATTCTCTCATTGCTTCAGGATCTCTGGCAAATGCAGCATTGCCCTTAGATACCTCTCTATCGTTAGACGAAGGTAAGCGATGGTAATCATGAGATCTGACACTATCTAGTAAATCTTGATGAGACTTGATTTGGTTACCCAATTGATACTCAGACAAGTTTGGGGTAGAGTACTCATCCTGTTTATATAATGAATTTTCATTGGATTGAGTAGAATTAGTATTCGCTTGCTGTTCAGATTCGATATTTTTCGAGATTGGTTCATCATCTTCAGCAATCAGTTTGTCAATAGCAGCGATACTTTCACTGTTGATGACATGTTTAGCTAAAGGAGAAGGTTTGACGTTATCGTCAGAATCAGATTTGTCAGGTTGATCCCCTTTATCGTTTGATTTCAGGGAGTACTTAGCATCATCTTTAACGTGACCTTCACTATCCAAATAAGTCTCGAAATCTTCTTCTGATCCAAGAAGTGCACCTTCGCTGATCAAATCATCCAATGAAGCACCAATTGATGAGTTAAGAACAGAATTTTTTTTGGTCTTTTTAGTTTTCTTTGGTTTGTTGGCGTATTTCTCAGGATGAATATAATTGTTGTGCGACGAGTCATCGGCAGATCTGATGGATGACCCAACAAGCGAAGGGGAGTTTAGTCTTTCAGCTTTTTCTAATTGTTCTTCGAAGTCCATGGTGGGTTACAAGTTAGTTTCAAGAGAATCGGCAGGTTCGTTGTTGAATGTGGTGATCAAAACTGTGCATCCGTACACGCGCCTCACAAGATAGTATGGGGTTTAGCAAATAACCGCATTGGGGCTGGGCAAAACCCGACCGGTGCTAGCAAACAAGGCAACAAGGTCGAATTTTGAGAGAAAATATCCGGTGTGGAGACGATTCGTAAGCAACTACTCTACGTCTAAACAATCTAGTAACTTTTTCTTAAATTGTAGCCATCACATCATCATGTCAAATGATGGCCGAAATGATAAAGAGCCAAAATGATACGCTCATGATGCGCTCGTGATCTGCTCGCTTGAAATTTCGTATTTACTGTGAATCACGAGCAGAAAACAGTATGCTCATATCCAAGTATTTAAAATAGCGATAATATTTCCCTGTTTATCTCCTCTTGTAGTCATCACAGCTGAAATCCGCCAAACTCACCGTCAGCACATCCTCCAAACCCACCGTCAGCACATCCTCCAAACCTACCGTCAGTGTGTCCGCCATCCGCTTTCATCATCGTCACAGATCCTCGTCACCTCTTCTTGCCCCAAAATATCTTCGTCTTACTGTCCACTGGGTTAAAGTCGAATAACAATTTTAATACGAATTTTGCGGCCCATCAGTTTCTTTTTCTAAGACGAATTAGTTTCTTTTGCACGAGGTTTTCTGAGATTGTGTTCGTCCTTTTTTAGCGGAACTTTCGCATTGAGGACATTGAGAGGACATAAATTTCTGTGCTAATTACAAATCTCGTTGCTAGATTTTCTTCTTCAAACACTAAACAACAACCGAATAAAGCATTTAAAATCATTTGATCAAATATCGATAATATAGTTTTTTTTTCATCCACTTCCAGGTATTCTTGTTACATCTACCTTACGTTAACAAGTCTTCCCCATCATTTTATTTACTTATACACTTTTTTTTTTCTCCTCCCTGTTAATCTCGTGTTCGTCATCATTCATCACCCATGAGTTCCAAATCTGCTGCTGCCATCTTACAACGACAATTCAAAGATTTGACCGATCCTAGAAAAGGGATCCCTTCATTCCACATCGAACTCGATGATGATAATATCTTTTTGTGGAATATCGGTATAATGGTACTTAATAAAGATTCAATGTACCATGGTGGTTACTTTAAAGGACAAATGAGATTTCCTTCAGATTTCCCTTTTGTTCCTCCTACCTTCCGGTTCACCCCGGCAATCTATCATCCAAATGTTTATCGTGATGGTCGTTTGTGTATCTCCATCTTACATCAAGGTGGTGACCCAACTTCTGATGAACCCGATAGCGAAACTTGGACCCCTGCTCAAACCGTCGAATCGGTTTTGATCTCAATCATCTCTTTGTTGGAAGATCCCAACGTTTCCTCCCCTGCTAATATTGATGCTTCCGTTGAATTACGTAAAAACCCAGATGCTTACAAGAAAAAAGTTTTACAAGAAGTTGAGCGTTCCAAAGCTGACATTCCTGAAGACTTTGTCATGCCAGAAAGTGAACATTTAGCCTACGGTAATGGTAGCTCCAATAACAAAGAAGCTGAACAAGAACCAGTCGATGAAGATTTTTGGTATGACTCCGAAGAAGAAAGTTTCGATGAAGAGAGCCTCATGGACGACATGGAAGACGTCGATGATGACGATGAAGAAGAAGAAGAAGATGACGATATGGTCGTTACCAAATAATCCTATTTCTGACAAATAACGAGCTGCATCAATAAGTATAGTTCCCACGATTTTTACGTTGTCTATTTTTCTTCAATTTTATCCTCCATTTTCTTTACTTCCTTTGTTTACCCTTTCCTTTAATTCCCAGGTTGCTTGATTTTGGTTTTACGTCATCTACATATTCATTACTTAGATCTACTATTGTTTATAGTGAATAAAACAGAATATTAATTAAATGCTAATTTATTATTTATAACCTTTTAACCCCGCTGATAATACTTTGCATATATTGTCAGATTTGAGCTTTGCAATGGAATTTGGGAATCCCTTCTCATAAAATACCACTAAATATAAATTGTCTTTACCTTCCTCTTCGTTAATCTGTATTTGTTGTATAATCACCAGTAATTCCCCATCTAGCTCCACCACCGCCCATTGCTCTTCACTTTCGGCACTAGATTCTTGTGTCTTCAAGTAGTTGAGTGCTAGGAGTGATTGAATCTTGAGACTGTCATGCGTCAATAATTGTGAATGTTCGTTATCTGGCTGTGTGACGGTGGTCAAAGGTAAACCATTACTGGAAAGAAGTGAAATTGAAAGAGGCCTTTGTAATATGGATGTTTCAGTAGACGTATATGGTAATGGCTTGAGTCCCTGTGATAGCACTTTAGATATTTGTTTCAGTTGAAGCATTTTGAATAGTCACCTGTCAATTTAGTTTTATTTATCTAACGATTATATGTTAGTACTGGAAAAGGATTATAAAGGTCACGTGCTCGTCAAGTAAGTGCAAAATTCCCTTAACGGTACTCGCACTAAATTTTTACTCGAGATTGAAAACAAACGCGTACCAAAGGCACTTGCGGCTTCACTAACAACAACTAATTTTTTCAAGAAATCTTGAAAATAGCTTCACTTCGTCAACCATACTGCATTGTTTGTTCTAGCAAGACATCTGCTTGTTTGCATAAATTCATCGTATTTGCTTAGCTGTTCTTCCTTCATATTCAAGTTAACTGTGCTTTTGGCTACTAATATAATGAACTACATTCAATGGATCCAATGATTAATAATAGAAAAAGACCAGTTGGAGCTGACAACTCCACCAACGTGGCTCCTGGTAATGCATCAAGACTCCCCTTGAAAGAAACTAGTGGTAACATTCCATCTCCCACTTTCAAGAAGGCCAAACTTAATAAAACTTCAACACTTACGCCAGTATCGAATCTCAACTTGAATAAACCAATTCTATCCCAAACATCTACTACCACCACCATATCGAAAAATCAAATTCAACCTTTGCATAATGCATCAACCCAGCATGATCATCAAATTCAACATCAACATCAACAAATTCATCATCAACAAGTACAAAATCAGCAACTACAAGAAAGATCTAAATCTACCCGTTTGGTAGGTGATGAGTTACGCCATTGGCAAACATCATGGCGTAAGATCATGCGTGAATCTGTGGTCTATTTCGATACTCAAGGTTACGACTCATCCAATAGTACGCAATATTCTGAAATGAAAAAAGCTATGAAAGCCTTGAAATCAGTCGGCTGCACTGTATCACCTTTCTTTGAGAGACAAGTTAGTATCATTGTTACCAGAAGACATTTTCAAACTTCGAAAGAATATCCTTCTACCGATATTTTCCATGAAGCAGTACAGTATAAAATAAAAGTATGGGACTACGATAAAGTTTTCAGATTTTTGAAAAACTTGGGGGCTTCAGACTCACCAGCTACTAACTTATCGAGATCCTCTGCAGGCCCTGGCCATCCCAACACTTCTGCTAATGGTAATTTGTCTAACTTGTTGAGAGAAGAAAGAATTTTCGGTTCCACTGATCGTGATCCTCATGCTAAAAGGGACGATCTTCATTATCTCGAAAAAGATTATTTGTACGTTTATGATTTATCCCAAACAGTGAGACCTATCGCTATAAGAGAATGGAATAATGATAATTATCCCGTTCTTCGTGTCACCCTAGATGGTAAATGTCCTTTCATTCCCGATTATTCGGAAAATCTGGATCGTAAGAAGTTACGTCGTCTCCAAAAATTTGCTGCTACTAAAGAATACCGTGATTTGCTTCGCAAAGTTACTTGTGATATTATGAATCACGCAAAAGATGGTATTCAAATCGACTCTTGTGGATTTACCGGAACTAGTACTAGTACTGACAGAGCAGTTGAAGAGAAAGATGATGACAATGTCAAGACAGATCAAAATAATGATTCAGGTAAAGTAAATGAATATGATACCACCATTATCGAAAATTCAAGTTCTTCAAATGCAATGGCTACCACGAAATTATCAAAGATCAATGAGATGTCTCCAAAGTATAATTTCAAAGCACCACCGGCACCTTTACTTCGCAACTCGTCATGTGCTGTTCCAGCTCAAAACTCAAATTCAAACTCAAATTCCAAGTTCTATGATGTTGCTGCTTCTGGTTATAACGGAGCATCTAATGCTATTCAATGTTCAATGGATTCTGCATTAAACAGCACTGCGGCTGCTTACCAACAGGGAAACGGTTTGGGTCCAATGGTCTCGCAAGTGCCATCAAAGAATATCAATAATTTAAAGAGGAGAATATTTTTCAAAAAACAGAAACAAAAGCCTGAAAAATCACATAACGAAAAAGAATTAAAGCCAGGATACTGTGAGAATTGTCGTATCAAATATGACAACTTTGACGATCATATTTTGTCCAACAGACATCGTAATTTTGCTTGTGACGACCGTAATTTCAAAGACATTGACGATTTAATCGATACTTTAAATGAAAGTAAGTCAATGGGCTTTGTCACCTCAAATGGTGATTGCAGTTACTCTGAATAATTTTTGGTCGACCCGCTCTTCATTTCTACCTATTTATGTAAATTAGTTTATTCATCTTCTATCATCTTGTGCTTAATATTCATTTAAATAGCATTCGTCATTATATAAAATTAATTTTATAATCTGACTGTATAATTATTGAGTATTGAAAAATTATGCGATTGATTTAAAAAAACCACTTCTACCATACACTAAGTAAAAGACTATGTTACCGAGAGGTTTTAAGAGCACGAATGGCTTGTTGAAATTCTCAAGGTATCACGGGCTCTCCTTATCAACTTCAAGACAATACAGTGATTTTTTAAAGAATCTTCCAAAAGTTAATGATGTCAGGTCAGGTCCCAAATCCACAACGCAAGGCACTAAGAAGCCAAATAGATTTGCTGAAAAATATTCACGAGACAGTGAACGCCCAAGAGGAAATAATGGTTTGAACCAAACTTCCCAAGACTCTAATTCAGCTCGAAATTTCAGAACGCCTCCCAAACCTGCCGTCAATTTAGAGGCTGATAAAGCTAATCAATATAAAGCACTTCGTCAAAAATTGAGAGAAAAAGATCAAGTCAAACAACGTGCAACACAAGCACTGCCTAAGAAGAGTTTGCCTGCTTCAAAATCAAAAGCTGCCTCTAAGGCATCGAAAATTCAAATTCAAATCCCGACTTTTATAACAGTTTCAAACCTTGCAACTATAATGAATATCCCACTCAACGGGTTTTTACAAAAACTAGAGGGATTGGGCTTCGAGGGAATGACCCATAACTACATTCTCGATAAAGAAAATGCATCTTTAATCGCTGATGAGTTCGACTTTGAAATAACTATGAATGACGACACCGGTTTAGACTTGTTCCCAGCGCCTGAAAATCCATCAAAATTGAAGCCAAGGGCACCTGTCGTCACTATCATGGGACATGTTGATCATGGAAAAACCACAATTTTGGATTATCTAAGAAAATCTACCATTGTCGATCAAGAACATGGTGGTATCACTCAACATATTGGTGCCTTTTCAGTCATCACTCCAATATCTAAGAAAAAAATTACGTTTTTAGATACACCTGGACATGCTGCGTTCTTGAAAATGAGAGAAAGAGGTGCTATAATTACAGATATTGTCATTTTGGTGGTTGCGGCGGATGATTCAGTAATGCCCCAAACTATTGAGGCCATTAAACATGCCAAAAAGTCGAATGTTCCGGTTATCGTTGCAATTAATAAATGCGATAAACAAGGAGTTAACGTTGATAAAGTTTTAAGTGATTTGGCTCGTTATGAAATTGATGTCGAGGATTATGGTGGTGATACACAAACAGTTCAAGTTTCGGGTAAGACTGGTTTGAATATGGATAAATTAGAAGAAGCAGTCATTACTCTTAGTGAATTGAGTGACTTTAAAGCTGAGCCTCAAGGTATACATGCTGAAGGTTGGATCATTGAATCTCTTGTTGTCAAAGGTATGGGTAACGTGGCAACTGCTTTGATTCGTCGTGGTACTGTGAAAGTTGGAAGTTATTTGGTAGCAGGCAATACGTATTGTAAAGTTAGAGGGATGAGAGATGAAAATGGTAAGGCCATCAAATCTGCTGGTCCTTCCACTCCGGTACAAATCTGGGGGTGGAAAGAGTTACCTGATGCAGGTGATCAAATCTTAGAAGCTGTCAATGAAAAAATTGCCAAAAAAGTTATCGATAATAGAATCGCTCGTGGTAAACAGATACAAGCTGGAAAAGACATTGAGAAAATCAATGCAAAGAGACAAGAGGAAGTTAAAGAATTGAAAAAGCAAGAAAAATTAAACGAATTAAAACTTGCAGGTATTGCAATTGAAGACGAAGGGTCCTCTGAGGACGATCAATGTATTAAAGTTAAGTATATCATCAAATCTGATGTCTTCGGTTCGGCTGAAGCTATCAAAGAGAGTATTGACGGGTTAGGGAATGAAGAGGTCAAAGCCGTGGTAATTTCTCACGAGGCTGGATTACCCACTGACTCCGATATTGATACTGCCAAAGCGTTGGATGCGAAAATTTTATGTTTTAATATCAAAACACCTAAAGCAATACAAGGGAAAGCGGACGGTAAGGGAGTGGTCATTAGTGAAAATAACATCATCTACCGCTTAATTGAAGAAGTCACTGAAGAGTTAACGTCTAAATTACAACCTAGGATTGAATTGAAGACGTTATCTGAGACCGATGTTAAAGGCATTTTCACCATAACTGGGAAGAATAAGTCCAAGTCCAAGGTCGCTGGCTGTAAGGTCACTGAAGGAAACCTCAAGAGATCTTCTAAAGTCAGAGTTTTACGGAATGGTGAAACAGTTTACACCGGTAATCTCTCTTCATTGAAACACGTTAAGGACGATATAGCTGAGGCTAAGAAAGGCTCGGAATGTGGTTTGACATTCGAAAATTGGGACAAGTTTGAAGAAGGTGATAAAGTTCAAGCTTATGAAGAAATCGAGCATCCAAGATACTTGTAACATTTTGTAAATAGTTTTGCAATCAATTTTGTATATATACATTTTAGAGAAGACGTAAAGTTTCAGGCGGTCGGGGTTCAAAACCGATTTGATACCTAAAAAAATTGAAGAAAGATGAGCATCTTCAATCGAATTAATATCAGTTAAATCCCAGAAATTGCACGAAAAAATGTCTTCCCATGACGAGTATTCTTCTGATGAAGAGGAATTCGGTGATGCTCTGAAAACGAATGTGTTCTTGGGTTTTGTGGATGAGCAAATAGACGACGATATCGAGGAGGATGAGGCCCCTACAATCGAAGATACATTTATTGGGTCTAAGCCAATTTGGTTGCATCCTGATTCCCAACCAAGCGAAGAAAGCTTGAAGTGTGGTAATTGCGGGAAGAAAATGGCATTGCTTCTTCAAGCATTTGCCCCTATTGATGGTAAACTCTATGACAGAGTAATCTACGTCTTTGCATGCAAGGATACCGTCCAATGTAGTGGGAAGAAATCATCGGTGAAATGTATACGTGGTATCAACAAATCTCCCGAAAGAGTTGCACAGATCAAGGCAGAGCTGGCCAATGAAATTCAGAAACAGTTGGATGAAAAATTAAAGCTTGAAAATCAAAAGAAGTTGAACATCGAGCTCACCAAAGATTTATTCAAATCTGGTAATGAATCGACTAAGAGTGATAATCCGTTCGGATCTAATCCATTTGGAGGAGACTCAAAGGCTAATCCCTTTGAAAGTAATCCATTTGCTAATGCTACTGATAAGAAAACAGAAAAGGCCAAAACAGTTAGCGAAGGGAAACCTACTTATGCTGAAATAAGCAGTCAAAAGGCAGATGTTAAGAAATTGAATAAACCTATCAAACAAGACTCAGTTGATGTTCCATCCTACAAAGGTTACTTTATTTTTGTTGACCAAGAAAGATTCAAGAAAATTACTCTCGAACCCGAGTTGGAGAAATACAAACATTTGGTTGAAGAAATGGACAATGACGAAATTCCTGATAAAAGAGAAAGTTCATCATCTGCACCAACTCTCAACCCTCAAGCCAATAAGATTTCAAATATGCTCGACGATAAATACTTTGAAAATTTCACTAACGTCGTGAAGCATAATCCAACTCAAGTTCTTCGGTATGATTTGGGAGGAAGACCCTTATTGTACAGTGGCAAGGACGATGTTGCGTCTAAGTTTTCAGGGAAAGACCAGTTCAATGTACCCAACCCAGGTTATAATCCTTCATCAAGACGTCAGTTCGAATTGCAATTGATGCCTCAGGCCATCATGAACTTAGAAACTTTGGAGGAGGGCAAGAATTTCGGTTTTAATGATATATTGAATGGGATGTCATGGGGTACTATCATAGTGTGCACTGATGCTGAAGACTACATTCCCAAAGAATATTTCGATGAAAATCATGTTGGGTACATCGAAGAATGGTGTGGGGTTCAATGGGAAGATAGCGTGTAATATATAATAGCAAGTAAGTATTATTTTGTTGCAAAATAGATTTACATTTTCTGATAAACTTAATCGGGAGTCATCAAATTTACTTCTTAAACACACATGCTGGGAATGCAGCCTAGAATCGAATTGATGTGGCTGAGGTTATCCCGAGGCTCATTTACAAAACATATTAATTTCCTCTCATTTTGGTCGCAACCACTAAATTGTTCCAACCATTTTGATTGGAATTATTACACGTAAGTCCTTTGCCGCTCGACCACGGCTTTAGCAGGTTATTTTATCAAATTGCTTTCGTCGCAATCGATCCTTTTTCGTTGCTCAGGTTGGATTCTGCACTGTTATGCATGGAATGCATATAGTTTTTCCGTTAGCTGCAATGACATAATCTTACCACCTGTTTGGAGTTGCCAGTTTTTCTGATTTGAATTAAGTTCTGAGTTCTGACTATCAGGGTCCAAATTATAACCAAAATGAGTGATGAAATTCTTGAATTCTAGCTTTTTTGATTCACAGTTTCATAAGTTTTACTCGTTACACCCCCAACTATTGCAGCAAAGTCGACAATAGTCTACTAGTAATATTGGTCTTTGCAATTGAGGTGACAAATTTGCTGCATTCATGGCATCTCAGTCTGAAATCCTTGGTGATTCATCAGAAGATGAAGCCCAGGACTATCACTCAAGTATTCGTTTACCTCAAGTTAACCTATCCCAAGTGAGGAAGCAGCAAACTAAGCAATCCTCAGCAACAAGTTTAGCTAAAGCCAGTAAACGGTTGGCTTCTAATTCCAAATCACGATCGATTTCATTCACAGGTCTGCGGAAACCAGGTAAAGCCATATTCTACGATTCAACCCCTTCAGAAACTGCCAGCAATTCCTCCTTGTCTGATTCCCTCGAGGTTGATGCTTCCTATGTGGCAGATGCTAATCTCCCATCGTTTACGTTCCCTCCACTCAATACACACCAAGATCAATATGGGACTGATGACGATGATGATGATGACGACGGCTATGACGATGTTCTACGTTCGATTCCACCAGCCCTAACGGATGCAATCGACAGCGATTCGTCGACTTCAGAAGATGAGCATCAAGAGGAGAACAGAAAAGATGTCACGCAACATGAAATTGATATCACAGACCTCGATCGTTCTGGTTCCAATATTGAGAAGGAGAATCATGGAAAATTCAAAGAAGCTTTGAGAAAGGTTGCATTATTGGAACAAAGCCTGGGGGAAATTGAAAAACAACCAGAGGTTAATGAAGGCGACCTACGATTTTTGGGTCGAGTCTCCAAGTTTATTCGAGATGGAAGCTTGAAAAGAACTGGGAATAGACATTTGGACGAGGAGCAGTCAATAGGGCAGTATGGTACGGGAGAATCCATTGAAATGAGGAACATGAATTTTGATGATCTAGATATTGAGTCAAGACAACTCTTATCTAATCATCTACCTTTACTTCAAAGATTCAAAACTCCGGACCATTCTGGATTCAACTCCCAGGCAGTGCTGCCAATGATTCTTGGGTCCACCTCATTCTTGGTTGACAAAGAAAGGGAGAAAAGGGAAGGAACAACAAAAATCGAGGACAAACATGGGGCCGACTCGAAAGGTGGCGTGGCATTCGATTACAATGATGACCATCTCATGTTGGATGATATTGAGGGATATGTTAAACCACCCAAAAACTTTCAAGGTGGTGTCTTATCGTCATTATTGAGACTTTACAATAATCCCCAACAGGTAAGCTCCCCCGGTGGTAGTGGATCCACGAGTCCCGTTAGTGGGATAGATTCAAGTAGTATATCAAATTCACACAGTCCCACTGGACTGGTTGATTTTACTAAGCTAAAGCAAGGGATTCAAAAAAATTCGAAACATTTGAAAAACTATATGAAAGGCTCTAGAAATTTGTCTGAAACTTCCTCTATAGGGAATCCCGAAGATACGGCTTATATCAACGGTGAAACAGGAGCCTCCTCTGAGAGGTTGCCCTCTTTCGTGAATGCCAAACCAAGATTGCCTAAGAAAGGTCCTGCGAAAGTTCCTGGCATCAAAAAAAGGATGAAGAACAGGAAGAAAGAACACTCACAAAGGCTACGTATAACAGTCCACATTGCTGATATTTTACAAAGACAGCGATTTATTTTGAGAATGTGCAGAGCATTGATGTTATATGGAGCTCCTACCCATAGGTTGGAAGAATATATGACCATGACAAGTCGAGTTTTGGAAATTGATGGTCAATTCATTTATTTTCCAGGCTGCATGATTGTTGCTTTCGGTGATGCTTCAACAAGAACATCCGAAGTTCACTTGGTTAGGTGTGTTCAAGCGGTGAATTTAGCCAAACTATCGGAAACCCATGCAATTTATAAACAGGTTATCCATGATCTTGTTAGCGTTGAGGACGCAGCTGTCAAGTTGGAAGAATTAATCAAGCGAAAGAATTTATACAATCCTTGGATTTGTGTATTTCTATATGGATTGGGCTCCGCTGCTGTTTGTCCTTTCGCATTCAGTGGTAATTGGCTTGATGCCCCGGTTTCTTTCGGCCTTGGATTATGCATAGGATATCTTCAGTTTTTTGTCTCTTCGATATCGAACCTTTATTCCTCTGTGTTTGAAGTTACAGCTTCTGTGGTGGTGGCATTCATTGCGAGAGCTATTGGCTCAATCAATGGAGGAAAAATATTCTGCTTTGGTGCAATTAGTCAAAGTTCCCTTGCATTGATATTGCCTGGTTATATTATTCTCTGTGGGTCATTAGAGCTCCAATCTAAAAATTTGGTTGCTGGATCTGTTCGTATGTTTTACGCTATTATTTATTCCTTGTTCTTAGGTTTTGGTATTACTTTGGGGGCGGCGCTATATGGATGGGTAGATAAAAATAGTACCGATCAAGCACAATGTGGAGCATCCCATAAAGTTGATGACAGATGGAGAATTTTGTTAATTCCTGTATTCTCTCTGTGTTTAGGATTGATTAACCATGCGAAATTGAAACAATTGCCAGTCATGGTTTTCATCTCGTGTGTTGGATATATTGGCAACTATTTTGCTGCTAAACATTTCCAAGAAGTGACTGAATTCACTTCCGCTATTGGTGCTTTCATTATTGGTATACTCGGGAATATGTACTCCAGAATTTGGAAAGGTATGGCTGTGAGCGCCATGCTTCCGGGTATTTTTGTCCAAGTTCCTTCTGGAATTGCATCCAAGAGTACCTTATTAGCCGGAGTTGACACCGCCAATAAAATCACCCATTCCAGTTCAACCGCAAATTCAAACACTGATGGTTTCACTGGAGACGTTAGCTCTTTAAGTTTTGGTGCCACTATGGTGGAAGTCTCAATTGGCATTAGTGTTGGGTTATTTGCTGCTGCTTTGGTAATGTACCCATTTGGTAAGAAACGAACAGGCCTCTTCACATTATAAATTTGATTAATCAGTTAACAGACGTAGTCTTGCAATTTCGCAATAATTTAACAATTTAAAATTTTTTTGTAATATCCGAGTTTTTGGCAGCCATTTTTTTCTGAAGTTAGCACTATTTACGATTAATTGCAAAAAATTGAAAAAATGTAAAAATGAAAAAATGCAAAAATGAAAAAAGAACAAGGAAGAAAGAATATTCAAATGAGAAGTGGTCCTTCTGGATATTTGAACTTTCAGATACAAAGTGAATTGTTATAGAAAAAGAAAATCGCTTCGGATTGATACCTCATATATTGATCAGCAACAGAACCTTATCAATTAGAATTTGTCATATATCGTAGATTGATTCTTCCCATAAAATGGCACGTCGAATTTGTTCTGAAGTTCGGTCTGATGATCTCATAAGATCATGTTGCAAGTACAACTGTCACCTTTCCAGTGGGATCGGGTATTAACTACCAATTACCGATAAAGGGAACAGATCGGGATTTTCGCAGTATATTACCGATGAGCGTATACAGGAATTCTGGCAGTTGACGCGGCAGCGAAATATGGGGTTATCTATGTTATAAAAGGGTGGAGATTTCACAAAATACCAACTGAGTCGCAACAACTGTTAGTATAGATAGATGAATTTAGAGAAAAAGAAGATTGGAGTATCATCTTCTGAGCTCGATGGAAATGACGATAAGGATATCATATACAATGACGAAGACTTCTTTGTGGATCCAGAGATTGAACGAAAGGCAGTGAGAAAACTCGACTTCAATGTTTTACCCATTCTATGTTTTTTCTATTTTCTTGCTGCTTTAGATAGATCTAACATTGGTAATGCAGGCGTAGCTGGTCTAATTGAAGCCATCAACGTGACTGAGGCACAATTCTCCAATGCTGTCACACTTTTCTTCATAACATATATTCTTTTCGAGCTACCAGGGACAATGCTTTTGAAAAAAATGAAACCCTCGAGACTTCTTACTGCCGCAGTTTGTGGCTGGAGTTTGGTTTGTATAGGAATGACTTTTGTTCAGTCCTATTGGTCTCTTCTTTTATGCAGATTGCTTCTTGGTGCTTTTGAGAGTTGCTTCTTTCCTAGCTTGAGTGTATACATAACTGGAATTGCTGGATACACTCAACAAGAACAAGGTCTTCGTATGGCCATATTGTTGTCGTTTGCAGCCTTGTCTGGTGCTTTGTCTGGCCTTATTTCATATGGGTTTGTTCAAGTTAACACAAAAGCTCTTGAAGGGTTTAGATTCATCTTTCTAATCGAAGGTATCATTCTGATCATCCCAGCGCCCTTACTATATTTTTGGCTTCCAGACGATTGTGTTGACGCGAAGTTCTTCACCCCGGAGGAAAGAGAAGTCATGGCATATAGAAAAAGGGAAAGAGAGAGGTATATGGGGGATAATAAATTTCACTGGATCGATGCAAAAGTAGTTTTCAAAGATCCAAGAACTGCCATGAGTATGATAATTCAATTTTGTGGGGACACTGTCTTGTATGGTTTTTCAACTTTCCTACCAAGTATATTGAAAACCGGTCTCGGATATGATTCATTACAATCTCAATACTTGACAATACCGGTATATTTTACAAGTTCACTTGCAGTTATTTGCATTTCAATCATTAGTGATCGTAAAAGAATCAGAGGCCCCATCATATTTGGTACTGCCATAATTGGTGCCATAGGGTACATTCTTTTGCTTGCTGCAAAAAACAATTCTGTGAAATATTTTGCCACATTCTTGGTGGCATTCCCATTATACACAATACCAGGTCTCAATATCGCATGGACATCAGATAACACCGCTCCTTACTATAGGAAAACGTTGACCATAGGTTGTAATCAAACGTTTGGTAATGTTTCAGGTGCAATTGCAGGTCAAATTTACAGAAAGTCACCCTTTATATTGGGCCATGCTTTCACCCTTGGTACAATGGTTGTGGCTTGTATATCAGTGGTCATCAATACTATTGTCTTGAAGAGAATGGAGAGAGAGAAGAGAAGAATTTTAGCGGGTGAGATCGAAGACAAATTGACCAACAGAACCGGTGACAGAATCTTGAATTTCCAGTACACATATTGATATAGATATTGAAACCTAATTTATAGTATGATCTTAAAAAGTAATTGAAATTTCGAAAAGAATTGTACGACTATTCAATTCCTTCTCATCTATCAAGTGAAACGCCTGTGTCTTTAATTGGTGCTATACCTTCACAAAAGGCACTCTGGCCGAGTGGTCTAAGGCGCCAGGGTAAGGTTCAGCTTACCATACATTCCTGGTCTCTTCGGAGGCGCGAGTTCGAACCTCGCGGGTGTCATTATTTTTTTGGATTTCGGGGCAATTGGAATTTTGAAAGTACAACTATGGGCGATTAGTCCTTGTACTGTCACGTACCAATGCTGTTGAGGGATGCTGAATTGTAGCAATGTATAAATGTAATTTCCCTTTGCTGCTAATTGCGGCGACGAGATTTGATATGAATCATTGCGCGTTCAATTTGTCGTCGCAATTTTTTTCTTAATCCTCGCCTTCATAAAGCTTCTTTATCTGTGTTGAAAATGCCTGGTTTGGACGAAGATGATCTTGTCGATTATGATAACTACTCGGACGAAGAAGAGTTCAACGAAGACAAGTTGAACGATGAAGAATACGAGAAGTTGTACGCAACTCTACCTCAATTGAAAGATAGTATCTCACCATATAACGATACCATTGAAGATTTAGCATTAAAAGAAGCACTTTATTACAATTACTACAATATAGACGAAGCAATCGAAGAATTGAAGTCCAAGTTTCCAAAGAAGAAGCGTACGTATAATTTGTTTGGCCCATTTCTTATTCCTTTTCACCTACGGATTTGAATATTAGTCTTTCAACCTTTGTTAGACCAATTATTCAAAACACTGGCGCTTTGAATAGTATTTGATACTTTATTTCAATTCATTAACTTGTGTTCTAGGATTCTAATACTTTTTTTTAGCAGAAGCAGAAAATCCCGTACCCAAAAAGCCTCTTTCTAAATTACAGCAGCTCTCACAAGCCAGAGCCATGGCTAAATCAATGAATTCCGATCTGACCAGTCCGAGTCCCTCAAGCGGAAATGGGTCGAAGTTAGCACAACTAGCAAAAGCTCGTGCGGTAGCAAAAGCAGCTGATTCCAGCTCGAGCAATAGATCTCTAGGAATATTGGAGGGCTTGAAATCTGACAAAGCTGGATCTTTTACCAAGGCTCCTATAAAACGAGAGACAGGATTACTGAGGCTAAGAAATATAAGGAAGCCCCGAGCACCGGAAATCAAACCCAAATCAGAAAACCCATCTCCAATTATAGACAATGAACAGGATAAACACACAGTGCCCAAATCATCCCCAATCGTCTATGATTTGCATTCAGAAGGTTCTAATTTATTGAAGCTACCCCAAAGCTCGATATCTATATTTCTATTCAACCGGAAGAGATTGGATTCGCTGTTGGATGAGGAGAACGATGAAAATAGGAATAAGAGAAGGAAGTACGCCACTGCATTATTTTACCCACTTACTAACATTGACTTAAATATAGAAGCTGTGAAAAAAGTTCAAAAGCAATTTAATGAACCAAGCCCCGACGACAAGATTCTCAATGCTCAGAAGAGTGCATTCGAAGGAGGAATCAAGGACTTGAATATTTCAGACACTCTGAATCAATCTACGGAAAGAGAGCATGCTGTACCAAAAAGTACAAAACCTTTCAAAAAGATTGATTTGAAGAAGGAACTTTCCACTAATAAGGCGTACCTGAAGCCTCACAAGTCATTTGTGGTCATTGGCCATGTTGATGCTGGTAAGTCTACTTTGATGGGACGTCTCCTATACGACTTAAACGTCGTGGACGCCAAGACTGTAAATAAGTTGGTCAGAGAAGCTGAAAAATCCGGAAAAGGATCCTTTGCTCTAGCTTGGGTCATGGACCAAACCAGCGAAGAGAGATCTCGTGGGGTCACTATCGATATTTGTGCAACTGAATTTGAAACGGAAAAGAACGTCTTCACAGCAATTGACGCTCCTGGTCATAAAGATTTCGTTCCCCAAATGATTGGTGGTGTCACACAAGCTAACATTGCCTTATTGATCGTGGATGCTATTACTGGTGAATTCGAGGCAGGTTTCGCCATGGACGGCCAGACCAAAGAACACACCGTGTTGTGTAAGAATTCTGGTATCGATAAGATTTGTGTTGTTGTGAACAAACTTGACAAAGAAGATTGGTCTGAGGCTAGATTTGCTGAGATTCAAAATGAAATGAATTCTTTTTTGACCTCTGATGATGTCGGATTCACTGAGAATAATATTAGCTTCATTCCTATTTCAGGCTTGACAGGAAATAATGTCGTCAAGTTAGACAAGTCAATCAAAAGTTTTGATTGGTATAACGGTCCCACGTTAATAGATTACTTGGAGAATGTCGACGTCGAAAACAACAAAGTCGACTTTGTTGGGGAAATATCTAAAGAAGAATTTGCATTTGCAATCAATGACATTATAGACACCTCGAGTTCAGAATTTGTTGTTAAAGGAAGAATTATATCTGGTTACATTCAACCTGGCGAAACCATAGAAATTTCACCAATCAAAGAATATTTACAAATTCAAAAAATCAAGGTGAGAGAACAGTTTGTTGATGTTGGGGTCAAGGGAGAAATGTGTACATTGTCCTTCAAATCAGCTCAGTTGACAAATAAGACCAGTAATGAAATCAGCACCGGTGACCTAATTCTGAGAATTGGATCCAAAATTGAGTCTGTTAATAAATTTACTGCCAAAATCCGATTATTCAATATGAAGAAGCCACTTTTGATAGGTACTCCGTTTGTTCTCTTCAGAAATAATTCCTATGTACCAGCAAGAATATCTAAAATTGTTGAACTTGAAGGCGAGAAAAAGAAGAAAAAGAAGATGCATTTAGTCTCTAAACAAGCTGCTACAGTTGAAATCGAGGTTCAAGGTGATAAACTACTCCCAGTCTGTAAGTTTGAAGAGAACAAATTATTAGGAAGAGTCGTGATCAGAAGAGAAGGTGTTACTGTTGGCGCCGGAAGTGTGATTGATTTATAAACTCTATAGCCTTTTCCTGAATAGATTAGAATGATACGTAATCCACGAATAAGATTAAGAACCCTAAAACTAGACATGTCGATATGATGATGTTAGCACCCTTTTTATTCCTTGTCGTCGCTTTGTTTAAATTTTGATTACCCATTTTTAAATCCAACTCAACTTGACTTTGATTATCTAGAAGGTTGGATATTTGATCTGACTGTGTCTCGAGCTGATAGCTTAACTCCGCTTGTAGACTGACAATGTCAATCATTGAATTATGAAGCTGTTCAACTTGTTTAAGTTGATTTGTTTTAAGAGAGAGGAATTCTTGGTTCTCCATATCAAATTCCTGAATTTGTTCCTGCGTTAGTTCTTGGGACTGGTGATCGTATATCTTAGAGTTATCATATGCCTCCTCGATTTCCAACAGATAATCGATAGTTTGTTGTTGATTGTAAGAAGTATCGGGATCTTCATAATTCAAATCCAAATCTTCATCAAGATTTTGGAAATTAAGTAAGCTCAACTGCTTCTCTCTTTCGTACCTCTTTCTCTGCATGGATTCGAACTTCTTATTGACAAAATTGGCCACATCGTTCAACGATTTGAGAATTTGAGTTCTGTGAATTGAAATGGTTGTTTGAAATAAATCGACGTCATCATAATCAACACCGCCGAAAATACCATTGAAGAGACCCTTTGGTTTATCCTGGATAGATTTCTCCTGTCTTTTCTTTTCATAGCTCTGTAGAAGCTTTAATTTTTCATATAATTCATGTATTTTAAATTTGAAGTCTTCATCAATTTTGTTTTTATCTTCGAGAGTCAATCCTCCAGTGGGCTTTCCATAAGTGGAGAGCTCATCCTTTGTTGATAAATATGAATTCTTAACTCCATCAACGAACTGTCTTAAATTCACAAGAATGTTGTACATTTCTCTTGATTCTTTGATGAAAGAGTCGGGGACTATGTATTTCTCTTTGACATTGTTTGATCTCCGATGGTTATGGACGCCATAATCAGACGGTTGAATAGAGCTTCCAATCTCTGACTGCACTATATCAACGCACTTGTTAAATAATGGGGTTAAATCAGTCATGTTAAACTGAAAGGAATATGAAGTATTCGATATAATAATCAGTGCGATTTTAAATTGTTAGTGAGAATTCAGAACTGAGCTACAATTTGAGACATAGACACTTTTTTATGACATAAGACGTAGAGAATTTGAATTATATGGAACTAACGTTGATAAGGACCAGATTCATTCAAGAATCGACATACTTAACGCATTCGGTGACTTCAATGGCATCCGAGCCGATATCAATAGTTTTCGAATTGTAAACGAGATCCCATCTCCCTGGGAATTGGTCTCCACTGATATTAGGAGTAGATTCATTGAAAGATTTCCTTTCTTCGGGAGACGCTTGCGTGTAGGCAGGGAATTCAGGACAACCAGGACGTTTGATATTATCGCCAACTATCAAAGTACCTGGAGCGACCAAGTTCAAAGATTCCAAAACCCTGAGATCTGGAACATATAGGTCTTTCCAGTGATCAATGAAAATAAAGTCAGCTGGGCGAATCTTACCGTCAGATCCCTTAATGGATTTAGCGTATTCGACTAGAGTTTCCGAAGCAGGACCAATATGAAATTCAACTTTCTCTTTCAAACCTGCCAATTCAATATTGCTGGAAGCAATTTTTGCAAAATCAGGTTCGAACTCAAAACTGTGATATTTAGCTTTAGGGTTTGCCTCGGCGCCTGCAGACGAGAACATTATTGCAGAAAAGCCAACAAATCCTCCTAGTTCGAGTAGGACCTCAGGCTGTTTTTTCTTGATTAAATTAACAATGTAACCACCTTTATCCATACCTATGTTCATAAGGGACTCTTTAGAACTGAATTCATCAATGGCTTCAAGAACACCTCTGGGGTTGCCCCTGATGCTTTCAATCTTATCCTTCAGTAGAGAGGCCATGTATTGACCAAGTTTCTTAGCTTTGTACATATGTCCACTCATATTATTGTATAGTTGTAATCGATTAAATAATTCTAAGTTTAAGGAGTAGCGAGGAAAATTTCATCATATTTATACTAGTTTCACCAGGGTGTGGCAAGAACAATTGACCGTTTGTTTCCAGTCCGAGGTGGCAAACCTTCCCCTGGAATGCAATTATTTTCCTAGCCGATATTCACTTAGAATTATTGGGTTTACTTACGACTGATTAGGACGATCCGAATGGTAGCCATACGGCCCGAGATTTTAGCTGCGAAACAATCAAAACTACCCGTGTTAAGAAGCAATTTCACTTGGTTAAACAAGGTACTGCATGTCGCCTACAGATGTGCCCTACGAACTCCCCTTTTACCTTTGGATCGGGGAACCATGAATCGGAAATATGATTGGCTATTTACCCGGGGCTTGTATGTAGTTATCAGATGTCGCAGATTGCGCAACTTTGCGACATCAATCCAGATTTATTGATGCTCATCTAAAATATACATACTCATTGACGTTACATACAGCTAGACTAGTGGACGATGGTTGAAAAAGATAGCGCCCCTGTAACCGACAGGCTTGCCAGGTTACAGAGGCTCAAGCAGAAGAAATCCGAAAGCGATCGGAACAACAGAGATGAGCTTTATCAACTGTACCGTGAACAAAAGATCAAATCAATTAATAGAACTCGAATAGAGAAACAAAAAGAACAAGAAGAGAAAGAAAAGGACGAAAAGGAACATGGAGATCAGTACAATGGTCTCACTGAAGAGTCTGTCAGAAGAAAGCAGAATTTAGAATGGTCAATCGAAGATTGGGAAAAATGGGAGAAAAAGCACGGTAAAATATCATCTAAATCAGGCTTCGAAAATTATAACCACTTGGCCGCTACGTCGTACAGTAAAGAGATGAGTGACTTCACTGTTGACAAAACAGATTATCAAAGGAAAAAAGCTGCTCAACTTCCAGCAACGCAACCGTCCAATCCAGTAACTGGCCCGGGAAATTACTTGTCTGGTTTTAGTGATCCCATTGACCCCTTGAAAAAAGATGCACTTGTTGAGAAAATCAAAGAGTCGAACGATAGGAGATTGAAAAGAAGAAGAACCACCAGTGCTGACGGCGAATCCGACAGCTACATCAATGACAAGAACAAACAATTCAATCTCAAACTCAACCGACAATACGGCAAAGAATAATCTTCTCACAGACCTGACACTGTGATCGTCATCCTCAGCAAGAAACTCTTTCCTGCGATTGTATAATATGTACCATAGTGTAATTTATCAAGTACTAGCTTATGAATATCAAATGATGTACTGGTTTTTCGAACGGTTACCCGCTCCGAGATTTTGTAAGTTTCGAGCGAAAAAAAAGTGTATCAACTGTTGGAACTTGTTGTTATATAGCTTTAATAAGTTACAGTTCCTTTCGACATTTGTCATTCATTCATTCAATAATTCTATTCCGAAGAGATATAATAGAATACCTCTTGGTTTAAAATTTATTGTTTTCCTATTCATTTTTCTCTTTTCTCTTTTTTTTTCACATAACTGAATTGTCCATTCATCATGGCTAGAGAAGAAGAAGAAAAAGAAATTCGTGACGATGTGTCCGATAACGAGAATAATTCATCAGATGATGGTGATGATGTTATGGATGACTCCTCTGAAGAGGATGAAGATGATGAAAATGATGAGGAAGCCATCAAAAAAGTACGTGAAGGTTTCATCGTCGATGATGATGACGAAGACGATATCGACACCAAGCGCAAGAAGAGAAAGCATAAAAAGAGAAAGAGAAGCAAAGATTCCAACGAAGAAGTTAATGATGCATTGGACGAAGATGATTTGGAGTTGTTGATGGAGAACTCTGGTCAGAAACCATCTCAATCTAAATCTACAGGGAAATTCAAACGTCTTAAGAGAGCAGCTCAATCTGACGACAATCAAGAGGAAGATGATGCGTCTGCTGAGAAGAAATCAGGCAGAAGAGAGGGCTTGAATGATATGTTTTCCGACGAAGACGGTGACGAAGAACAAGATGATATCGAAGAAGACACACAGGGAGACGAAAATCGTAATATACTAGATGAATTCGAAGATTTTATCGAGGAAGATGAATTTTCAGACGAAGAAGAAGCTCGTCAACATAAAGCAAGACAAGAAAGAGAAAGATCAAAGAAGAGAGGTCCAAGATTAGACACATCAAAGCTTTCCAGTGTTGACAGAGAAAGTTTACAACAATTATTCGAAGTCTTCGGTAGCGGAGGTGAATATGAATGGGCTTTAGATGCACAGGAAATCGAGGACGAGGGCAATGGTGAATTGGAGCCTACTGCCCTCGATGAAGTCTTCGAATATTCCGAATTGAAAGAACGAATGCTCACAGAAGAAGATAACTTGATCCGTATCATTGACATTCCTGAAAGATTCCAGAAATACCGTGCCAATTTGAACTATATTGATTTGGAAGGTGAAGAGCTTACCCGTGAACAAGAATGGATAGCCAACATTCTCTTCAAAGAGAGAAGAAGCTCTTTCGAGCAAAACTTAGAACAACCATTTAAACAAGCTGTTGCAAAAGTAGTTGAATTCGTATCAAAAGATGCTTACGAAGTTCCTTTCATATGGGCTCACCGTCGTGATTTCCTCTTACATTCCGAGGAAGTCCTGAATGCAGATGGAAGTATTACCAATATTGTCCACAAATTATTATTTGAAGATGACTTATGGCGTATCGTCCAATTGGATATAGAGTATCATTCCCTTTACGAGAAGAGATTGAATACCCAAAAGTTAATTGAACAACTTAATTTGGATGATGATCTCGTCAAAGATGTCAAATATTTGGACACAATGGTGGCAATCCAGGATTTGCATGATTATTTGAATTTCACTTACTCTAGCGAAATCAAAAAATTATCGATCAATAATTCTTCCATTGAGCCAGAAGCTGAAGACGATGAAGACAGAAGAGATGATAACAAGGCGTCTGGAAAGAAACATTCCAAATATGCCATTTTTGAGAGAATGAGAGAGAATATTTTGTATGATGTTGTGAAAGCTTATGGTATAACAGCCAAAGAGTTCGGGGAAAACGTTCAAGACCAAAGTTCCAAGAATTTCGAAGTGCCTTACAGAATCCATGCCACTGATGACCCTCTTGAATCTCCTGACGATTTAATTGAGAAATTTATTGAAGATGACGAGATTCTATTCAAGGATCCGAAGAATGCTTTAAATGCCGTAAGGAAGACTTATGCAGAAGAAATATTCCACAACCCAAAAATTAGAGCTGAAGTCAGACAAACCTATAAAAACTACGTGTCAATCGGAGTTGCACTTACTGAAAAAGGTCGTTCCTCAATTGAAAGTCATAGTCCTTACGCTGACATTAAATATGCAAAAGATCGCTCTCCGTCTGATTTGGTTCGTGACCCAGATGTATTGTTGAGGATGCTTGAGGCTGAGGCATCCGGACTCATTGTCATCAAAGTTGAAACCAAGGATTACGATAGCTGGTTTCAATCAATTTTCAATTGTTTGAAATCCGATGGTTCTTCTGAAATCACCGAGGAATGGAACAAAGAAAGAGAATTGGCTTTAAATTTGGCCTTCAAGAGATTAACAAGTATGGTTGCGTCGAATACAAAAGAGGCATTACGCCGTGAATGTGAACGTTTAGTTGCAAACGAAGTCCGTGCAGGTTTTTACGCAAGAATCAATCAAGCTCCTTTCACCCCTGTTGGATATGATAAGGGTACCAAACCAAACGTTTTGGCGTTATCCATTGGTAAAGGTGATTACGACAACGCTGTCGTTGGTGCTTTCCTCAGAGATAATGGTAAAATTGACGAAGTTTTCAAATCGGAAAGTAACCCGATCAGAGATCGTGAGAGTGAAGAGAGCTTCATGGGCCAATTGAGAGAATTTTACGATAGATCTCTCAGGAACTACAAGCCAGACGTCATCGTTGTTTCAGGATTCAACGCCACTGCAAAAAAATTGTTTGATGTTGTCAAGAATTTTATCACCAGAGAAAATATCACCATTAATTCAGAAGATCTACTGGATGCTTCGTTGGATAACGTTCTTGTTCCTGTTATTTGGGGTCAAGATGAGACCGCAAGATTGTTTCAAAACTCCGAAAGGGCAACAATCGAGCTCTCCGACAAACCTCCTCTTGTTAAATACTGTGTTGGGTTAGCTCGTTACGTTCAAAGTCCTTTGTTAGAATACATTTCTTTGAGTGATGACATCCTGTCATTGTCTTTCCATGAATTTCAAAAGTTGATCGCCAATGATTTAGTGAAAGATGCCATTGAGTCCGTTCTTGTGGATGTCGTTAACATGGTTGGTGTTGAGATCAACGAGGCACTTCGCGATCCTTACGTTGCACAATTGTTACCTTTTGTGTCTGGTTTGGGTCCTCGTAAAGCTTCAGGTCTTTTGAGAAATATCACATCTAAAGTGGGAACCTTGGCCAATAGGAGTGACCTTATCGAAAACGAACTCTCCACCGCTAACGTTTTCGTCAATTGCTCTTCATTCTTGAATATTCCTTACGATGATGGTGTTTCCATTAGGGATTCTTCTGTTGAATTGTTAGATGCTACAAGAATTCACCCTGAAGATTACGATCTCGCAAGAAAAATGGCAGCTGACGCTCTCGACTTCGATGAAGAAGATATGGCACATATTGAAGAACAAGGTGGTATTATTTACCAATTGATGCAAGAAGGTGTCAACAAGGTTGATGATTTGAACTTGACTGCCTATGGTAAGGAACTTGAATCCAAATTCGGAAAGAAAAAATATGCTACCTTACAAAGTATTAAGGAGGAACTCGTCAACAATTTCGAGGAGTTACGCAGATCATTCCATATGTTAGACAATGCAGAAGTCTTCCAAATGTTGACCGGTGAAACTCCAGATACTTTTAATAGAGGAACTATTGTTCCAGTCACTATTAATAAGGTTGGTAAGAATTTCCGTGAAAGAGATTCTAAAATCAGATATTTGAGGGTTTCTACATCATCATTGGTAACTGGTGTTGTCGAAGAAAATTACATTCCTCGTAACTCTGATTTTGATCAAGGCCAAGTTGTTCAAGCCGCTGTTCTTGATGTTTTCTACGACTCATTTTCTGGTGTTTTCAGTCTCTTAGAAAATGATATTAAGAGAGCATCTGCTCCAAAATTCCGCAAGGATCCATTGAAATGGGACTTCGATGCCGAACAAGCAGACATTCAAAAGGAACTTGCCAAAGAAAGGGCCCAAGCTGCTAAGACTAGAAATATCCAACATCCATTATTCCACAATTTCAATCACAAGCAAGCAGAAGAATATTTAGCCCCTCAATCTGTCGGTGATTGTGTTCTTCGTCCTTCCTCCAAGGGCCCTGAATACTTAACCGTTACGTGGAAAGTTGGAAATAATTTGTTCCAACACCTCAGTGTACATGAATCTTCAACAGCCACGGGTAAAAGATATACAGTTGAACGTCAAGTTTACGCTGATTTAGATCAATTGATCTTCCAACATGTCCAAGCCATTGCTAAATATGTGGATGAAATGTGCCGTCATCCAAAATTCCGTGAGGGTACCTTGTCTGAAGTTAATGAATGGTTAGAGTCTTACACAAGAGCTAATCCAAAAAACAGTGCTTATGTTTTCTGTTTTGACCACAAGGCACCTGGTTGGTTTTTATTACTTTTCAAAGTTAATGTGAATACTCCTATTGTGACTTGGCACGTTAAAACCGAGCGTGACGGTTACAGATTGAAGGGATTTTCTTATCCAAACATGCTTCGTTTATGTAACGGCTTCAAGCAAACATTCAAGAGTTACGTTAAAGATAGCAATGGTCCAGCTAGGACTGCCGCTCAACCAGAAGTATCTTCCTATGGTTCTTACGGATATTGATCTGGCCATTTATTTCTTTCTTACCATGTATATTTAATTCTTTAAAATAATTTTCAATGTCATTTCAATGATAAAAATAAATTGATAATACGATACATTTATGTAATGTAAAACTTTCAAAGGTCAAGGATTCAAATTGAGTTTATGTCTCATTCTCAACCTAGACCTAAATGTGTCCCCATCGACGTAAGTTCCCATCAACCATCTATCGCCTCCATTGCTACTTGAAAACTCCAATCTGGAGTGAAGTACCCTTCTGTTATCAAAGATTACACAGGAGCCTGGTTCCATCTTGATCTGGAATTGGTTTCTTGGGTTGGTCACATATTTTTCGAACAAGTCTAGTCCACGAATGAAATCCTCGATTATTTTGTCGTCTTTATGAGAAAAATTCGATAATTGGAGGGGTCCTTGAAAAGGTGGTGAGTAGTTAACTTCTTTGATCTTATACCTATTTGTAATTGCATCCTTATCATAAGGATCTTCCACAATCAATGGCCTGGCATAGTAGTAATATTCGCCATTGTTATTGTAATGGTAAGTGATAGGCACTGTTTTTAAAGCTTCATAGGCGCTGTAGTCGACATCATGAATGAACTGAGCTGCAGCGAAAGAGTCGCTGAATATATTGTCACCACCTTCAGTAGAATTATGAATAAAGTGCAATAGCTGCAACCCAGGTGGGGATTCATAATACAACAAGTCCATATGCAAAGGTAAAAACGTGTTGGTGTTGGCAATGTTTGTAGCTTCTTTCTCATTCTTGACATCAAATAAATTACCGTAAAATGTCTTTTTGATATAACCAAATTTCATAGCAAGTTTCCAAACAGGCCATTGAGATTCATTCAGTTCTTTTAAAGCTTGGGTGATTGCATTCTTCGAAGGGTCGGGGATATCATTGATAAAACTCAAACCAAATAAATTCAATTTATCGAGAACATGGTTAAATGCCTGTTGATTTGAATCGAAGAAATCGTCATACTTTATATTCATGTCTTGGTAATTTTGTTGAAGACTTTCATTATTCCACAAAATTTTCTTGAATACTTTGTTTTGGTGAACAACAGTTGAGTTCGAATGGTTCTTGAGGAAACTTTCTGGGTAGCTGGATTGGTGGATTGAGCCGTCAGCTTGCTTCCACGTAATATCGAGGTGATTATCACCAGTCTCGGGATGTCTTCTGACATGTGGAATCTCGTAAATAGATAATGCTTGGGTAACAGAAGGTGTTGTAAATAATTTTTGCTTGGAATAAGGATCAACTTGCTTGGTACATGCGTCCCTCAAGAAAACAGTATTGAAAGTCGCCTGATCACCATTGTCAAATTCAACAGATACAGAATAATCATCAAAACGACAAAGGCTGAGAAACCTTCTCAAACGATTTGGAGACTTCGTTGATTTGGATTGCCTGACTAAAACCCTTGATAACATTAGGCTTCGAATGAATTGAATGTTTAAAAGCGGACGCTCCTCGGTTTTTTAATATTCTGGGGTAATTTCTGTGTGTCAAAAGGTGAGCGGAATCAAAAAAATAATGACACCCGCGAGGTTCGAACTCGCGCCTCCGAAGAGACCAGGAATGTATGGTAAGCTGAACCTTACCCTGGCGCCTTAGACCACTCGGCCAGAGTGCCATTTGCGATGTTGTATACAGCATCCCATGTCGATAGATAGTGTATGGAGTTGTCTCTCACTGATTGTGCCATAAGGAAATTTAGAGTATTGCGTCAATTTCAAAGGATCCAGTTTGGTGCTACTTTCAGCTGACAGTATTGTTAAAAGCATAGAAAATACACAATAATAACCAGGGAATATATGACTCCTTCGAAGGATACAATTTTTGCCTAGAGAATATCACGGTCGAAGATTACATGGACCCTCCAAGTTTTCCTCAAGTATCTAGAACGATAGGCTTGTTTAACTTTAAGTAGGTGATTCGCCCCGATTGATTAAACTTGTATCGCGTGCAATAGGTATACACCGCTCCAACTTTTTGTGGGGCAATTGATCATGTAAAATTCAGAGATATGACCTCGGGGAGATGAAATCAGGATTGATTCAGGATTGTCTGTTTGAATCAAATCACGGGCAAAAAAAAAATCAAACAAGTTTCGTAATGGTTAATAGCTAGTTAAATGAAACTTGAAAAAAAAGAATGGACGAGTTGGGAATTGAACCCAAGACCTTTCCCATGCTAAGGGAACGCGCTACCAACTGCGCCACACGCCCGTTTCTTGGAATTCTATGTGGTGCGAACAATTCAGAAAAAGATTGTGAGAATAAAGCTACTGGCGAACTAATAGACTGCAAATCAAGGATGCAGGTACAACAAGAAAATAAAAGAATAACTGTTAACTATAGAAAGGAACAGTGACGAGCGAAATGGAAAACACGAACACATTTGGACCAAAGGAGAACAAATGAACCGAAAATACAAAAGCCTGTAGAAGAAATACTATAACCCAATAAAATAAAAGAATGAAACAGAATCCTAGATGAAAAATGCGGCGACAGCAGCAAGAGCAGCGGCCACAGTTATCTGAGCACTTGCAGCCCTATCAGCGACGATTGTGCTGACAGATGCAGTGTCCGAAGGAGACGAGGTGCCAGTATTGGAAGGTGAGGAAATTGGGGCAGTGTCATGAATCACTGTACCAGAAGACTTAGATGGGGCTGGCTCAGGAACAGGAGCAGTAGTATTAGTCCATGGGGTTGGAGTCTGAGTAGTAGGGCAGTATGTGGTGGTCAATGTAATTGGAATAGTAGTGGTTATAGTAGTCTTTTGGTCTGCTGGACAGTCAGTTACCGTTTCTGGGCATTGAGTCAAAGTAACTGTGGAATGTGAAATGGTGGTGGTGGTAATAGTACTGTTGTCGGTTGAAGGATCAGTGTTGGTTTTGGTTCCAGTGCTTGAAACAGAAGGTTCAGGGACTGAAGAGCTTGATGATGTGTCTGGGATATCAATAACCCTCAAACGAGTGGCAAAGCCATGACTACCATCTTCACATTCTGTCGATTGAATACCGTAGAAGTCTGTCGTTGCACAAGCGTAGAAACCATCAGCTGAACCATAGCTGAGAAATCCATCGTCTGTGATACCCCAATCGCTGGAAGCTTTATCTTCATCGACGAGACGGAGAAATTTGTCGTCTGCCAAGTACTTACCATCAGAAGTAATTAAACCAGATACTTCATCTAAGGTGAGAACAATATTGATAAGCAGGCTATGTTGACTCCAGCCAAGGATGTTACCACCATTCTTGATATAACTGCCCTTTTCATCCTCAGTGTGAAGATTAAACACTCTAGAATCTGCGGCTGCGTGTGCAGCAAAAGCAATGAAAGCAGAGAACTTGAGAAATTGCATAGTAATTAAGGTTGAGTTGAAATATGTTATTGATAATACTTAAAATAATTCAGGGGTAATTATTGGTTTTTATACTTTTCCTATCCCCACAATCTGATAATATTCTTTGAGATCTTTATGACTTTGGTTGCAACCATGATTTCATAGATCAATTTAAAAATAGAAGCAAAACATCAGACCTATTGTTGCATGGGTGCGAATTATGCTGCCAAGATCAACGCACGGACTATTTTAAGGGCTTAGTTCCGAATCAGGCCCACGAGTCCCCATATCAGGTCTCGAATCTATAATATGCTTTAATTATTCTGATGTCATTTGAAGTCTATATTATCTAAAAATAACCAATGATATTCTAATACAAGTTAAATAAATCGGCTTTCAATATTTTAGTAATTGTCTTACCAGCAGCCAAAACTTCTTCATCAAAGTATCTTCTACCACTTAATTGAAGTCCGATTGGGGCGCCAACGAAGTCTTCCGGCTTGTAGTTTTCTAATTCCAATTTCTCCAATTCACTTCTAAATTTGTAATTCTTGAAGCTTTCATCCCATTTGTCGATTTTGGGATCTTGGAATAAACCAGTTTGGAAAGCCAAAGTTGGGAAATCTAAAATATTGAACAATGATGTGTAAGACCAGTTATAGACTTCCTCTGGCTTAGGAGCAACATTGTTATAAACGGGACTCAATATGAAGTCAATCTTATTTTCAAGTAAGAAGGTATTGTATTCTTGTTTAAGTTGATCTCTGGTGATGTTGAGGAGACGGTTTTCAGCGACATTAAAATTCTTGGAGCCATCACCATAGTTCAATGACCATTTAGTTAATTTGGTTAATGGTTCACCAGAGCCTCCCAAGAGTTCTCTTTGCTTGTGATTACCGTCACATGCATACATTTTGTGAACAGTGTCATATGCTAATTTAGTTTTGATTGGTTTGAATTCAACAACTTTGACACCTGCCTTTTCTAATTTGGCGACGGTTTCTTTCAAACCCCTTTGAATAGGAGGAGTTGGCTTGACTAAACCATCATCATACATAACGGCGATGGTTAGTGACTCAGGTTTTGGTTCTTGAACAGAACGCCAAGGGATTGGAATCACATTTACGTCATGTTCCCAAGGCTTACCCTCATTGATGTATTTATCCATCCAGAATTCAAGATCATCAACTGATCTAGCCATAGGACCTTGAACAGCTGGAACACTTTCTTGACCAGCACCAGAAGAAACGGCACCAAGTAAAGCAACTCTTTTGGAGGTTGGTCTCAAGCCAACACAGCCACTGTATGCAGCTGGAGCACGGATGGAGCCACCAATGTCACTACCAATACCAATAACGGAACCACCAAACGACACAAGAGAACCTTCACCAGATGAAGAACCACCAGAAGACAACCCCACGTTGAAAGGAGCCTTGGATAAACCGATAAAGTTATTGTTAGAATCCAAGTGCATCAAGGTTTGAGGTTGATTGGTTCTTATGTAAAACACAGCTCCCATATTTTCCAAAATCTTAGTGGTTGCACAATGATCTTTACTGATACTGTCAATCAAGGAAACATAACAAGCATGAGTAGCCTTACCTTTGTAACCCATATGTTCTTTCAAAGAAATTGGCAATCCATGGAATGGACCAATGGTTTTACCATTTTCTGCTAAGTATTTGTCCAAGTATTTAGCACGCTCCAAACCTTCGTCAATGAAGATTTCCAAAGCGCAATTAGTCAATTGGTGGGCGATGGTGGCTCTCTTCGCGAAAGCTTTGAAGACCTCAACACTGCTCAATTCACCTTTTGCGATTTTTGGTAATAACTCTATACCAGGGGTATCAGTGATTTTCAATTCAGCCTCAGTCAATAATTTTTCATCGTATAAATATTTCACAGCATTGAATTGGTCGGCTGCCAATTTTTCTGGAGTATCAGGTAATTCGATCTTATACTCTGGTAAAATGGAATCCTCCAATTTCTTTCTATATGCATCGAGTTTAGGAACATATTCAGCATACTTTTTAGGATCCTCGTAACCTTCGAAGTTATCTGTGGTCAAGAATTCAGTGTAAGCTACCATGGTGATCAATTATTGACAAAATGTAAACCAGTTATATAAATTTGTAAATTGAGAGAGGTAATTGGATCAAAAAAATTAACCTTTCAGTGGATTTCTCCGTTTATAAATACAGCTTCACTTTATCGAATCGGCTGCCTATTTCGGTGCCGCAGATTATTGATAGAGGGGAGATATAGGATATCAGCTATAATTTAACCTGCATGTAGAGGTTCGGCCATCGCATTCACATTCCCAATTGGGGCATGGTACCGCTAGCCTCGAATCTCCTAATTTGGAAGAAATTTTGCAGCTTTCTACAAACAAATCAAGTTGAAAATGTCTATTAATAATAACTAAAGAATTACCGGGTGAAAACAATCGGATTATATAGTACAGATGCGAGATAAGTGAAAGCTAATTTTTTTTCCTGTAAGTTTAGCTTGAAATTGTGAGGAGTCGTAAACTATTCATTACCGACCCAAATATCACCATAATAGGCAAATAAGTCTGTGTCTTTTTGATCGAACTTAACGATTTGCCCAACCTGTGTGTTATCGGTACCATCTGGGGTTTTCCCACCGATTGATGAGTAGGCGCACCAAAGATAAGAGTTACAATATCTTCTGTCCATAGCCCAAGCTCGATTGGGTTCCTCAGCCACATTGTCACATAATGTTTCAAATTTATTTTTGAAGGGTGGAATGATGGCATGCTTGAGCGCCAAAGGCTGCGTATAGAAAATCTTCATGTCTTCCATTGACTTCAAAGATTTATATCTTGCTTGTTGCTCGAACTCTTTTTTGTAATCGACTTTGGATTCTTGACCACAAAACCTAAAACCGGAATTGAACCAGACCAAAGTCTTACCATCTTCACCATTAATATGGCCCGGATGCGATCCGCAAAGTTCTTGACTTAGTTTGGGCTTTCCGTCACTTTTCAATCGTTCTTCGCTAGGGGTAATTTCTCCGATAGAGGCAGCGTTACGATTATTGAATTGAAAACCCTCATCACCGTTGATTGCGAATCCAAGCCAAAACAATTCTTTATCACCGTAAACTCTCTTGTGGACAGGTTTGAAAAAATTGATCTCGATCATCATCAATATAGTGTTGAAATGACGATTACGATCGATAGCAACCAAACCACTTTCCATGTAATGCGACATACCTTTGAAAAATTCATGGTTGAGAGTTTCACTAGTGATAATTGGAATATCAAACATAAGTGTATCGACAAGTGAAGGACTAAGCTTGGTAAACATCTTAGAGTCTGACAATGGTCTAAATTCTGGTGCTGTACGATCTTTGTAGAAGTAAGCACCCTTGTTCTTATAGCCTTTCAAATTGAAAAAGTATTCAGGGTTTTGAACCATTATAGTATCAGCATCAATGAGAATCGATTCTTCAAATGAATTGAATAGGGATGCAAGGAATTTGTTTGAATAACTTTCAAATTTATGCTTATAATCATCATGGATTACATTATGAGCGTTGACAAACCAGACTTCTTGTTTTGGTAAGCCATTGTCTGCTTCACCCAAATAGTCATCAGGGAAATATTGATGAACTTTGCGAAATGAAGAGGGTAAAGCGCTGAATTGATCCCGAGCAGCCAGAACAATTTTTTCCTTGGTTTCTTTCTTCAAGCCGTCATAATACACGATTTGAATCGGATATTTGTTATTAAGTGCACGAAGTAAATGGATAAGTCTCACTGTAGCATCGACATGCTCATCATTGATTGACATAACGAGACCTTTACCATTCAAAAGATTCTTGAATTGATTTAAGAAACAGGCTTGGCCATTGGTAAATTTGGAGTTAATAGTCTTCAGATGACCCCTGCCATTGTGGGCGTTCATGTCTGTGGGTTGAAATGGCTCATCATGAGAAATAAACTGAGACATTTTCGGAGGACTGAAAAACTTGTCGCCGGTCCAACGTTCGTAAATGGGATAACTGAATGATAACCATGGGTAAAGTCTTTTTTCGAGGTCTAAACAGGACACAACTCCATCAGTGTTCAATAACTGTTCTTCTTTGGATGGTTGGAAAGAAGACTTGATTCCATTTTTGGAAGTTGAAACCAATGTCTTGATGAAATCCTTTTGTCTCCTAATGAACTTATTGGTAGCAGTAATTTGAGGTATGTTATCACCGGTAATATAGCACTTATTGAAAATTCTGATATGACTAACATAGTCGGTCATACCTTGTTCAGATTCCATTGTTTTTTCCCAAAATTCCTTGTATTTTGACTTGATACGTTCTTCGAATTCCGGATTGATTTGAACCAAATCTTTGTCAATGTTCTTTTCTTTGGCAAGTTCTTCTTTGACTTCATTCATCTTATCATTTCTAAAGTTATCGAACTGAAAAGAATTCATATTCTCCAAATAGAAATCCTTGTTTGGGTCCAAGGACCAATTGATATCACGTCCGTAAAGGTTACTGAAGTATAGGTCGCATCTATCTTGAAAGGACAAATCAGATAACAAGCCATTAATATCATGATTTTGGAAAATGACATCATAATTTGTAGAATGCGAATCAACTCCTCTAACGTCTTTCACTCCTGTTTGTTTATGGTACATTTGAACGGTCAAGTTCTCGATGATGTCAGTTTTAGGAGACTGATGGTCTTTCTGGTATGATTCGCCATCGACATCGTAGATTGAGTTGGTGATAGACTTATAAGATGCATCCCGCTTATAGTTGTAAATCCATAGATTTATACCAATAAGCCAGATCACCAAGAGAGCATATATTGCAAAACGTTTGGTTGGACGTGAAGGGGAAGACATTACCACAGGGATAAAAGAGTCCACTAATTCCGACTTCATTAGTTCTATAAATGATTTTTTGTGCAAAGGCGATGGATTATAAAGTGCACGGCCAACTATCGTAATAAGAAATAAAGCTGAAAAAAATATCAGCTAGAAAATTTTATTGAAAGCCTTAGACAAAAATAGAAAAGAATAATTCACTCGTAAGTTGATTTGATATTCTCGAAAGGTTTAGTTGTCAACTGATAGCGGTTTATTGACAAAACAGATTGGTCTATAATTGGAAACTCAGGCTGGAAAAAAGGGCAAAACTCTATTGAGAAATTGAACCACGGCACTTTTTACAAAAGAATCAAAAATAAAGGTCCAAAAATTACGGAAAAAAAGTCTTAGTTCAAGAGAGCTTCGGGGAGCTATGAAAGGGACTAAGATTGAATTGGAACTATCTTTGGGGGGTTGGTATAACCCAGTGGTTCACTCAGAAAATTGAGATGATGGTTCAAGGGGGAAATTCACAAATTGAGATCCTTTCGAACAGAGTGGGTAACGGAAGAAGGATTATGAATCTACTTATAAACATTATCAGGGATAATTGTCGTAATATATAGTCGGGTGTCAAAGGAGAAAATTTCAAAATCTATAGTTATGAGACCTGCAAATCTATGTGATAAGCCTTCGAAATATTACAAAAAAGCCCCATACGACAAAACAAGGCACATACTAAATTATGTGTCTGTATTTACTCGTCATCGATGGTGTTGTTCATAACCAATCGAACTTTAAACAAACTTTTGATTTTAGTTTAGCTTCAGATTAACAGCCTACAGTCACATACATTTGGCTATTCTGATGTTTTAGGTTCTTCACATATATTTAGTACTGGGAGACCATATTATTTCGTTAATAATGTAAACATTTCAAAGCGTTAGTAGATCGTATACTGTTGCGCTAACACGTGGGTTTGGAACAATTCTATTATTCGCATATTATGGCGCTGTCACTTTCGCAGCACGAGAGGGTAAATTCTACAGGAGGCATCCATACACCGGCATTTTCAACGATGATAGTGCGTTGCATAGCCGGAGTAACTGGCTCGGTGGACTGATTGAAACAATAGCCGAGCTGCTTGTGCCAGGCACACAAATCGAGATAAAGCTTTTTCAGGTTGCTGCATTAAAAACTTGAAAGCTTCACGTGCCCCAGGTTCGCAAACAAGATTATTCTCTCTGTGATCTGCAAAAATGCTTGTTCTCACTTGAAAGGAAATCTACGATGTGTATTTTCCGACTGTAATAAAAATGGACGTTAAGAATCTCTCATTTCCGCCTTAATCATTGTGACAATAAGGGTATTTTTCAAGACTTCTGGATTTACGTGGTTGGAAACATATGAGTTACAGAAAGTGAACTTTTCGTTAATTTGCGAAAAATTCTGGAAAAAGCACCAAGGACTCAGCGTTATCGTCCAGCTTTTGTCTTCGTACTCTAAATGTAAGAAAATATAACTTTTCTCTGATAAATGAGTCTTTGCTTCCCCAAATACATCCACCGATCAGAGATCATACCAGCGAAGTATTTTCTCCGATCCTTTCATCTAATTCAGCATTATTCTGCCTCATTTTGAGGCGAACAATTTATAATCTTAAAGTATTATAAAATTACTCGTTAGCAAAAAATAAAAGATGCATCATAAAAAGAAACGACCTCGGTGAGGATTGAACTCACGATCTTGCGATTAACAGTCGCACGCCTTAACCAGCTTGGCCACGAAGTCTTTTGTTGAAACAAAAGTTTGACATGGACGAACAAGAGTGATTCTGATGGGTAAAACTGTTCACAACTCAAGACGAACAAAAGTATTTACAAATCAAAGAAGGTTGCTTGAGTATCGTGTTTGCCAAAAAGTTGTTTCAAGTTAATCAAAAGAGCTCTACCATTTATACTAAATTGGAATTACCTATTGCCCTGATCCAATTGCTTTACTAGGAGAACTATTCAACCGAATCTTCCATAGGCTTCGGTGAGGTTCCGTTCAGAAAATTACGTTACGGGTTTTTGTATTGCTGTCTATCTAATTTCAGTTCGGGAAGACCTTTTGAGCTGACAGTTATTTGATGGCTGACATGGTGCCTCTCTGTCAAAACCCCAAATTCATGTATTCAAGGAGTATTTCTCAAAGGAGGCAAAATGATACTTGAAACCGTTTTAACAGTTTCATCCGGCGAGTACAATTGCAAAAATTCCACTGATCGAACCATCCGATCACTGTGATGTAGCCATTAAATGAATCTGCTAGTGTCCATTTATCCTGATACCGGATAAGACCATCAAAATATGGCCGTTCCGTCGAAAGTGCTGCTTACAAATTATTCCTCGACGTCAACGCTCGGCGTTTATGTCGGTTTAGTTAATCCGAGTGGCGATTCAGACCAACATTTTTTTTTAGCACTTCTAGCAATCATCGAATGGGTAGATTGCCCTAGCAGTATTCAATGGATTCGAAAAGTTTTGAAGAGAGGGACCATTCTCACCCCTTGACGTATACTGTAAAATACGTACCAACGTTCGATTTTAGTGCCTTGGTATGACGATATGATTAGTAAGACTCTTAGAGGAAAATTGCTTCGCTTTTTCAATCTGCAGGAAAAGCGTTGGATTCCAGGTTATATCCGGGCAGCTATTCGCAGCATGCATCGGATTAAATAATATATAAGTAGCAGAAATTCCAGCAATTAGAACTCAATAATTTAATTTTATACTACATTTAAATTAATACACTATGGCTACTTCCGTTTTCGTCTCAGGTGCTACCGGTTACATTGCTTTACACGTTGTTGTTTCATTGCTTTCCAAAGGTTACAGCGTTGTTGGTTCAGTTAGATCTGAGTCCAAGGGTGAAAAATTAGTTAAGCAATTGAAGACCGATAAGTTCAGTTATGAAATTGTCCCAGATATCGCTGAGGAAGGTGCTTTCGACAAAGCCTTAGAAAACCATCCCGAAGTTACTGTCTTCTTACACACAGCTTCCCCATTCCATTTCAATGTTACCGATGTTGAAAAAGACCTTTTGGACCCTGCTGTCAGTGGTACCAAGAATGCCTTGAAAGCAATCAAAAAGTACGGGCCTCAAATTGAAAGAGTTGTCGTCACATCATCTTATGCCGCTGTCAATTCCGCTGAAAATGATTCCGATACTTCTTTCACCGCTGATGAATCCACTTGGAATGATATTACTTGGGAAAAGAGTTTGACTAACCCAATCATGGGCTACTACGGTTCTAAGACATTTGCTGAAAAGGCCGCTTGGGATTTCGTCAAAGAGGAACAACCAAAATTTGTTTTGAGTACCGTTAACCCAGTGTTTGTTTTCGGTCCTCAAGCCTTCGACGAAGACGTCAAAGGCACTTTGAACACCTCCGCTGAAATAATCAACGCATTGTTGAAATTAGGTGAAAATGATGAGGTTCCACAATCAAAGGGTTTGTACATCGACGTGAGAGACGTTGCTAAGGCTCACCTTCTCGCTTTCGAAAAAGAGGAAACCAAGGAACAAAGATTGTTATTGACTGAATACGATAGATTCAGCTCTCAAAGATTGTTGGATATTTTGCACGAAAACTTCCCAGAATATACCAAGAAGTTACCTGTCGGCAAGCCAGGTTCTGACGTTGCCAAAGGCTGTGCTATCAACAATGAAAAGACCAGAAAGATTTTCGGTGCTCCATTCATCAACTTGAAGCAAACTACTGTTGACACTCTTCAACAAATTATTAACGCTAACGGCTCAAACTAGGAAACTCACGTATTTAGTAATAACAATCTTTATGATAGAGAGTACACATTTGTAGCAGGTTGCAGGATTTCGGTACAATGGAAACGAAAGAAGGTTCAAAAATATTTTTGGTATGGGTTCAAATAAGCTGTAATCATAACAATCATAACAACAAAGGATATCGGAATACAGGATTAGGAGCTAATATTCGGTGTCAGATTAGCATTTAAACATACCACTTTGAATCCATGCTCAATAAAAAGCGATAAATTGTATGGTTGCTCAATACGCAATAGTAGATAAAATCATGTATATTGGGATAAAAAATAAGATTCTGTTATTGCACCCACATGGTAAAGTCAATTAAAGAATTAAAAAGATACGTATATGAATAAATAAATAATGACCAGGGTAGTAGCTTAGAGTCAGTCCTTTTTCTCGACTTTAACCATTCTCTTTAATGTTAATTGTTTGAAATGGTTGTAATACTGAGAAGAAGAATGCATTATTGATTGTAGACCGAAATTCCAACCAGTTGGTTTTTCGTTAGAAGAAGTTTGTAAAATATCATCAACACTATTTCTGCGATAGAGGGCGCTTCGTAAGCTTCGGAAGTGTTGGCGACAGAAGCCCCTTGACTTGAACTTAAGATCAGAAATTGAATCATAGATGATGATGACTTGTTGACCATTATTAACGTTATTATAAGAAACAAATTGCTGACGAGTCGAACCCAAATCTTGCTTGAGTGAATCGGACACCTGGTTATAGAAATAGACTTGCAGGGCATGCTTGAAGTAAATTAAATGCAAAGTGTAGTTTATCATCAATCTGAAGGTATAAATAGATATATCTATCAAACCCACAATTGTCAAGGGTAATATTATACAGACAATTAAACCACTGCATGTGTTGGTGATGAGTGATTCAAGACCTTTAAAACCTGAGGCGAAAACCATTTTAAGAACGGGTGAAATCTGTGAATAACCAAAGATGCTTTAGCGACTATACCACATATATATATATTAATTGAAAGTCCGAGGCAACTGAAAATTTTGACAAGGTAATCTATGCCCCTTGAATAACACACAATCCATCGATGAAGAAAATCGTAGCTAATTTCTTGATAGGGCCTCAGGGTTCTCAACCAGAACAATGCTTTATCAATCTCGCCATACTGAAGCATTATACACCTGCACCTCGAACAATATATTTAAACCCCACTATTTTTCCCCTTGTTTAATTACCTTACATAGCCTATAGGGTTACCCGCAGCAGAATTTATAAGAAGAAAAAATTTCAATGCCTCAAATGTATAATATTTCCGTATGAATGGAAAGGCACTAGAGGTTTACCGAGGGAACTCAGTCGACTTTAAGACTTATGCCGAAATTGTCCGAATGGTATGTGAAATGATGAATTAATGAATTCAACCTTATCTACATTGTCTGCAATCATCTTAGATGGTGAAGAAAAAATTCATAATCTGATACTAACACACACATCTAGTATTCAAAGTTTATTTCTTAATAATAACAAGAGCGAGGCAATCTAAATGATTTCTAAAATATAGAGGGTGGTGTTATCTTTGTAGCAATTGAGCAAACAACAATAGCCCCCGTAAATCTATTTGGAAAACTTTCTGTAATACGAAAGCTTTGAGTTTTCTCACGCCCGCAGATTTATTTATTTGGACTAGACTTCTGCGTCAATCCCGAGATTTACAATAGACCACATTTTACTTTATTGGATAGCCGTCTGGATCATTTTCTGGATGTGCCACTCCGGACTTCATTCGGAGCATAGATGTAGAGCAGGGGTCTCCGGGAAAGGTATTAAATCGGATTGATATCCGAAATCTCCTTCAGCCCGAAGGGGCTATTAGGATGTAAGGATGTCAACTATTATTTATTTCTGCTGTATGGTTGAGAACGTCACACGGAAGTAAACTTTAAGTTCGGAAAACTGATAAGAGGTTGCATCCACAGCTATTTATCTTGAAGTTTGCCCCCTTATCAAAATTGGGACACTTTACCAATTATCGTAAGAATTATTTTGTCATCGTCACTAAATTCAGTTTCTGATCCTTTTCCTGAATCTTGCAATGTCTTTTTCGATTTGTTAATGAACTTACATTCTGCTAGTTTTCTCAAGCTATGAACGTATTGATTACCGCTATAAATAGCTATTTATTTCGGGCCCACGGTGGTAACTCGCCGATGTACATTCGGGTGAGATTATGGCATGTCTCAAAGCAATCAATATTTGGGAGAACAATAATTTGACACTTCAGTGGGCTACAATGTGCATTGATCCTCTAAAATACTCACTTCTGTGATGCATCCCGGTCGTTTTGGCTTCACCAGTCTATGCGAGGCCTCTATTTGAATTGCTGAGTACGCTGGTTTTTAAGGACCCATTCAATTGTAGAAAGAATCTTATTACTATGTTAGTTAGTACAACCAATTGCTCGGAATAAGAACATAATATCATTTCGTTCACAGGCCAAAATAAAGATTCTACACTCAATTTGTGATAGCACAGTTACGACGTCATTAAAGTTCCATTCCTTCATAAAATCTTCTGTTAAAATTTGCTCTTACGGCCGCTTCCCAATTTGGTGATTTCACGTAGAGTTCGAGTTTCGATTTCTAGGATTTCACACTATTACTTTTATTATCGCAGAAATCTTACATACGGACCCCAGCAGTATTTGGAATAAGGATTATAATTGAAGTTAGTAATGTTCCTTATATTGATGTGTCACGTTTCTTATTGTGAACAATCGTTATTAATGCGTTATTATTGGAAAATTTTACATGTTTCTTTTATATGGTCTGGACTTAAATTTTTAAGATTGGCTTATTCGCAGGCAGAGGAAAGTAACCTCATCGGATATTAACTTTGTCTCAGAATATTTCATTTTAGGTCTGAGTGCACTGGATTTATCGACAAGTTTGAAGCAGTGATCACGAAATTTTTGACGCTACACTTAATCTCAAGCCTGTGAGCATATATATAATGTGGCTAAAATACGTGCAACCAATTTTAGGTTGTTTTCTGATTATAGTCACCAAGCCTGTACATAATTACAATTTTATGCACGCATCTGCAGGGTTCGGAGACAAGCTTAAAAATGGATGTGAAAGTTTTGTATACCGAACTTCAATGTCTTCATTTGGCATCTTCTAAGGTTCAATCTGTAACTGAAATGCGCGTATTCCATGACGGATCCTGATCAGGCTTTTGCCTCTCATAACATTTCAATGACTGTCAAGGTTGTTGAATTTAGTGGCGATCCTTGCAAAGAACATAAAACCAATGCGTTTGTTCTGTTAGAATTGACTTTGGATCTAAGGAATTCTATAGCTTTTGCCGAAAACCGTATATCATGGAAAGGTTGCAGAAATGCCAGAACTTGCCCAAAATAGCTAATGATGCTTATTTTTATGCCTTTCCTTGCCTTGAAAGCAGCAAACACACAGAATCAAATCTTTTTCTTTGATAATCCGACCTGCCTTGGTAACCACCACTGTTCTATTCTAACCCCACCCCATTGAATATTAAGATTTGGCATACTATGAAAAAGACTCCCTCAGGCTATCAAATTGTGGAAATTTCCTTCTTATGAGCGAGTTATTCTAGCACACACCTCGTACTGCTTCTCCCATACACGAACGAGGTAAACGAAACACAATCCCTTGTTTATTTGTTTCTGGAACAATAAAAGACTACCTAATATTTCTTTTTTTGTATTTTCGCTACCTTTTCTTTACTCGCAAATTTCTTTGTTTGGTGGGGAATTCTTTTAATAATTTGTTAAGCATTATTATTTTTTTTCGCTTTCTATGCATTAATTTTTGTTTTCTGTGCAATTATTTTTGATTTCTGTACAATTATTTTTTCACTTGACTAATGCAAATTCACTTAAAATTATTCATAATCGATAAGTCATACGCCGATGTTAAGTTTGTATAAATATTATGTTATTTCCACTTTATGTTCTTTTCGTTCTCGTATCGAAATAGTTTAAGGCCATGAAATTAAGTAAAAAGAAATTAAGTAATCAAGTGAACTCCTTAAGACCGTACAAATCGAGAAGTCAGAGACCCTGTGACTTTTGCAGACGAAGAAAGACATGTTGTATAATAGAAAAATCAATTCCATGTACTGCTTGTATACAATTCAATCATGGGTGTTGCACATTTCAAGAGGGGCCAGTCAAGAGAGTCAATAGGAAAAAGTCGTCAATGTCATCTGAGTCGAGGCCCAACAAGTACGTGCCAAAAACTCAATCGTACAAAAGCGAACCTGAATATTCATTCCAAGTTTCTCCTGATCAACTAAATCCATTCACTTGCTCTTCAGATCTACATTCTAGTGCCCAAGCTCAATTTCACACATACCATGATACTGGAAACAATGAAAAAAGTAACTATAATCAATTGCCAAAGTTACCTTCAAATCTTAACGATGTCCACCAAAATAATTTGGATAAATTAGACATCACTCACGTCTATTCTCATTCCGGCGCAAGTGAATTCAACCGCAGACAAGAATCAACGTCATCAGCAGAGTCTGACTGCTCAATTTTCGACAACAATTCTTCTTGTTACTCTTCTCCCACTTTGACAGCTTCCCAACATCCATCAAATGGTATGTTAGACAAAGGAGAACTACTCGAGTTTAATCAGAACCCAGACGACTATAAATTGCTTCAGTTTGACCAATTTCCACATCACCTGGAACTCGATTACCAGCAAACAATTCCTTCCATCCATTTAATGAACATAATCCCGACTCACAGCGATGGTGCATCAAACCTTAGTTATCAAGACACTTATAAATCACGAGGAGCAAGGAATACACAGATACTTGAAGACCCATTTTCTGGTAAAGTGGAGGACGTCAATTTTTTTGCTTTCCCTTATCCTAGCTCAGTCAGCTATTCGGTGGATTTACACGCAGACTCACCTGTATTGAATCTGTTTGAAAATTCTATACTAAAAAATTGAATAACTTTCTGTCCACTTCGAAAAGACAAAAATATTCGACTGCTTTTTTGGATTTTTCGAAAAAATTATTTATCTCCGTTTATTGCTTCACACTCTAAGAAAAGTTGATCTGATTCTTCAGTCTTTTTTTTTTCGAACTTATTCAATAATTTACGTCCCTAGGTCAGTTTAGATAGTTTTCTTTAATGCTGAAATAAAAGTAAGATTCTAGTCAATGCGATTCCTCTTAGGCTTATCACCTACAGCTAATCTAAATCACTATATACTAATTGGCGTTTAAGCATACTCGTACTTTTTTATGACGTACTTTTATGTACAGGAAAACACGGGGTTAAACCTCATATACGCCTTTAAAATAAATGAATCTAACACAGGATATAATAATTAAATATGACTGGATGGGAGACAAAGAGAGATGGCCAGATATTTTGAAACAGATTACGCAGAAACTGCAATACAATGTTTTGAAATTTACGACACAAGTGAAAAGTCTGGCTGTCTGCACCAAATCTTTGACTCAAGTAAAAGTAGGTTGTCGATATTTCCAAATTCACTTGCTAACAAATTGAATTTGGTTTTCAATTGGAAGTGAGAAGCATTTAAAAATTTCCATAGTATTTGTCTGCTGTACAGCTGTGACCAGATATATGAGTGTTATTCGACAGCACGAAACCAGAGAATTTGTAAATTATTATTGAAGCTTACGGTTTCTGAATTAAGGTAAAAAATAATACTACAGAATGCCGCTTAGGTACTATTCGCCTCTCTATTCCAATATGGAGGTAGTTCGAAGACTTTTTTTTTCTTCTTTGAATCTGCAGCTCTCGTAAATTCATGCAATGAGATGCGAAGATTATCGTTCCATAATATTTTGCTTAAGATATATTCGATGTAGAGTTTCGAATCCATTGATTGAGAAAGATATGGATGCTAAGAATTTAAAGTTTGGAATGGGTCTCGTATCTGCTTCCAGCCTCTGACCAGTTGATGACATTCCAGATCGCTTTGAAGTAGTCGACTTTTGCGTTTTGGTACTGCAAATAATACGCGTGTTCCCAAGCATCAATTGCAAGCAAAGGCACCAAAGGACCCGTAACAGTGTCTTGATTATAAGTCGTGATCACATCCAAAGTATTACCGTTTTCGGTATTCTTCACCAAAAAGGCCCAACCTGACCCTTGGATACTTGCTAATTTTGCGTTGACAATTTCAATCAATTTCTCAAATGAACCATATTGCTTGATAACTTGCTTGTAGAAAACGTCGTCTTGGTTTGGTAACTTTCCTCCAAATTTATCAACTGGTGACAAAGACTTCCAAAACAAAACGTGATTGATATGTCCCCCGGCAAAGAACTTGATATTCTGTTGTAAAGCGATAGTTTCCCTAGTATTTCCTTCTGATTCAGTTTTAACTAATTGCTCGATGGAGGTATTGTAACCGTTGACATAAGTTTGATGGTGCTTGGTGTGGTGAATCTCATTGATTTGACCAGAAATGTAAGGCTCCAAAGCATCATATTTCCAATCCAATTTAGGTAATTCGACTTTCTTTCTGGACTCGAGAGATAATGACATGTTCGTGAACTAATATATGTCTAGTTAAAATAACCTCTCAGTGAATCGAGAGCAATTTATACTTTATGGAAAAGATTTCCCAAGAATTCAAGGGGTTAGAGACAACTTTATAGTATAGTGGTTACGAAATTATTTCAGGCTCAATGAGCAAATTAATTTACTCTTTTGATATGTTTATTGTAAGAAATGAACACGAACAACCATGCGTTTATAAAGGAGATACAATTGCCATCAAAAGAAATTACTAACGATATACCATATAAGATCAGTTTGAATATTTTGAAAACCAGTCGATAATAAGCTCCGATACTTTGGTCGGATCTTCGCGATGTAAGAAGTGTCCAAGATTACTAAGGGTTTGTACTTTGACATTCGGGGTATTTTTGAGCTTGGAATATTCCAAATCATAAGTACCGTTATACATACATCCGTCAACAGCACCTCCCAAAATCAAAGTGGGAACCTTGTTGAAATCAACAGGCCACCTGCGACCTGAAAAATTCAAGATGGCGAACATGCATCTGTAATAAGCGGTAGCAGCGTCAATTACTCCGGGCTGAGATAAAGTTGACCGAACACTTTCAATATCTCCTTCCTCGTAGTCCCAAGTTGGAGACCAATACCTCCAAAGTTGATCTAAGTAACTATCAGGGCCCAGCTGAGAAAATCGCTTTCGGTATATTGAAGCAATTTGCATAACGAGCATATAACTGGAGCAGTACAACTGCCATGGAATCAAGAATAAGAATTCCCAGATTCTAATGTTAGCAAGATAAGGTATTGCCAACGTCACAGCAGAAGTGAAATATTCCGGATACATACTGGAAGCTTTGAAAACAGCAATTGCACCCCAGTCATGACCGACTAAGTGTATTGGAACATCTCTTTCCGGCAAAATGTCGTCTACCCAAGCTTTGACATCTTCTGCCAAGTTGGTAACACTGTACTCATTGAAGGGACCTTGGCTCGAGCGTTCGTAGCCCCTCATGGAAGGTGCAAGCAACAAAGCTTCTCCCTTATACGCATCATTGAGGATAGGGAAAACTTTCAAGTATGAAGTATGGTTGTCAGGAAAACCATGGAGAAGAAGTATAACCCTGTTCCATTTTCTAGTTTTATGATTGGTATTTCTGACGTCTGATTCCTTGAAGTTACTAAATGCAGTAAAGCTTCTACCTTCGTTTCGAAGTATGACTTTACTGAAAGAATGCATTTTACTCGACTAGTTCATAGGAAACATACATTTCGAGTGTTTCTTCACCTATATACATCTCATGACAAAACGCATGTGATCTGAGCCTCCTCACTCATAATTGTGGCACGGGTTGCAGCAAAAATTCTAATAAGGAGTTTTAATTACAAAACCGGGCGATTTTTTTTGCAGCCGAATTCATGTGAAACTACTGATGGAATTTTGGGTTTTCGATAAATATTTGTTGGCATATATGGCATAATTTTTTTCCTAATAAATGTCTCGAAATTACTCAGTTAAGGATACATTAACACCATCAACTAAAGATAAAGTCAATTGGTGATTCATCTTTGGTGGGTAATCACCAGTGTCCCTGCTTGATAAGTTAGGGAAAAGTTGACAAAGTCTAACAATTACGTAAGATGCCTCAGTTAAAGCAAATTGTTGACCTAAGCAGATACGTGGGCCACCATTGAATGGCAAATATGCCCAACCAGGTTTTAAAGTCTTATCTGCCCATCTTTCTGGGATGAAAGTATCAGCATCCTTACCATAATAAATTGGATTACGATGGGTGGCAGAAATAACATAACCAATAACTCTTCCCTTTTCGATAAAAACACGTTTGTTACCGTCAGATCCTCCACCCGTTGGGAGAGTGGTATCTCTAGTAGCCACACGGTAATTGATAGGAACGCTAGGATATAACCTCAACACCTCATTAATAACAAATTTCAAATATTCACATTTCTTCAAAGATTCGAAAGTAATTTCGTCGATACGAGGGTTTTCTGGTCCACCAAAATCGTGGTAAATTGACTTCTTTAACTTTTCCCAAACATCGGGATTTCTGGACAATTCGTAGAAAGTGAAGGAAAGTAAACCAGCGGTTGTATCTCTACCGGCAATCATAATATTCAACAATTGGTCTTGCAAGACTTTAGGATCTCTAGTTTCTTTGACCAATTGGTATAAGAAAACGTACCCATCCTTGTTCATTTCGTCAAGTTCCTCTGGCGAAGCTTTCAATGCCTTTTGAACGTAATGTTGAGCAAAATTATGAACATGTTTGTTACTTCTGTGAAATTCAGGGAAATTTATCAAAAAGTATAATTTTTGACACCAAGCCCTGGTGGCCAAATACGCCTGAGAGACATTGAAAGCATCATAAAACTCTTTGCTGCCTTCAAATTGCTCTGGAGGTTCCATACCAATAGCACTATCAGCCAAACCGAATAAGGAAGAACCAAATAAGAATTCTGTTGCAGTATCGACAGTGAGTCTGAAAAAATATTCTTGCAAGTCAAAAGCGCCACCTTTATGAAGTCTGATATGTTTAGCTAGATTTTGCAAATGAACCTCTAGGGATGTAAGATGCGCAACCTTTTCTCTAGAGAAGTTGGGTCTCAACATAGCTCTTGAATGTTTCCAACCGGCTCCATCTAAGGTAAATATACCATCACCAAGTAGAGGGAGGAAATGTTCGTGTCTGAAGCCAAGGGCAAAATGTTCGAATTGAGTTGCCAATATGGCCTTGATATTTTCAGGGTCTGAAGTAACAAACAAAGTTGAGCCACCGATTCTAATTCTCCAATTTTGCCCACTATCTTGAAAAAATCCCCAAATCATTTGCAACATAGCACCATTCGATTTAGCCTTTAGCATGACGTGCCAAGGTCTGCTAAAGAGAAAAGAGAAAAAACCGCCACCTTGCAAGTAAGGTGATTCGTGAGCATCCCATTTTCTCTTCAAGTAGGCGATCCTAGCTTCGTGTGTAACAACATAAGTAGCGACAAGACCAATCAACAAGACAACCCAGTTGTCGATCAATGGTTCCAAAAGAGACATTACAGAGTCTAAAGATTCTCTTAACATTTTGATGACAATCTGTTAACTTGTAAACTAATCAAAACTTCGTAACCTCAAGCTTGACCAACATATATAACTGTTTCTGAGGTTGCAAATTAATCAAAGCATGTGAAAAATTTTAACTGTGGATACTGCATATAATTCAGAAAAATGGTACTCGAAACCCTTGCTTAACCCACCCCCATGAAGCCTGGGGTAAAATGAGTCCTCAGCGAATAAAATGGCCTGATGATAAGCAATCGAGCACGAGTAGAATAGTTCTAGGCATTGAGTAGATACATTTTCAGTTGATAACATGTGAATCTTATGGGAGATAGCATATAGAGTTTGAGAAACGTTTTTTTACGATGGTATTACATAATAGGTGCAAAAAATGGAGGTGTCCAGTATAAAAATATAGAATACAACAAATAGCAGAATCGGCAATGAAATCCTAAAAATTTAGCGAACGAATTGTTTGCAATAGTTGGGTTAGAAAATTCCTACATCACGCAAACCAGACTGGTGTCATTGAAATCATATATTGTTATATGCCACTATAACTTCGGTCTTGGGTCTGCAGCTCTTAAGATTTTCTCAAGATTCACTGCTTTCATCAAGTTTCCCTTGACTTTCAACCGGCCGGCCAAGTAAAGTTTTTGTGTGGCCACCTTATTGTCAACCAACTTAACGAAATCCGAATCTCTCATTGCGACCGTAATTTCACTTTTTGGGGGATTACCATCTATTTTTTCAACGGTACCATTTTTCTTAAAATCAAAGAACCATGATTTGGTGTTGTTATCCTTGTTTTTTAAAGTGAGAGTAATGGTACTTTTCGCCTGTTTGATGGAATCAGCTCTTAGCTTGGGTTCCTGATCAAGGACATCTCTCATAAAGTTGATTAAAGCGGTTCCTTCGAATCCTTCTTCAGACAAATCTTGCTTATCAGACATCTTGTAACGTAAAGTTTGTGAAAGGGTTATCTACTCAATATACTTCATTTGCATTTTTATACTTGTATTATATCCCAACAACTCTATGTGTACTGATTATACTCAATGTTCCCAGGATAATTGACTTTTCATGTGATTTGGATCGAATCTTTATTCCAAGTATACTAGATGTTGAGTCGCGAAATTCTTGATGACGAACAATTCCTTTATGAGATAATCAATTTCAATACATCTGTTTCTCCTCCTTTGGCGGCTCTCCTGTGAATTTGTCTCTCCAAACTCTAAATGAAAAACTACCTTTTGAGCACGGAACTACCATACTTGAAAACTCATGTTGCTTTGACTGCAAAAGTATCACGGATAATGCTATTGTGATTTTGCCCTAAAAGTGGGGGTTTCCGACATGTGCTCATGAATTATAGCCTCGAATTGGTAAGTGAACGATATAATTAAAAACAATAATTCTCCCCTCCTTTTAAAAATGTGGGGGTGGTTCGCAGAATTTCCTGTGATATCATCTTTGATTTAAAGTAAGCTTTCGGTTAAAGTTCGTGGCCCTAACATACTTTAAGCCAAGCGGAGTCGACATTCCCATCCCATGGAAGCTACTGCGTATACCCCGTTTCCAAGTTGCCTCTATCTATAATCTCGGGTTAAAGGTACAAAACTATACTACTTTCAGTAGATTTTATGCGAGTTTGATTTTTCACATTGATTTCTCAATTTAGTATCGTAAATTCATTCGGGTATATATAGTAATTATACCCCAGATAGCTCCCCAATGTATACGCAAACGACTTAAAAGTTTTTTCTATACTCCTATCTATTCCATATTTCATTTCTCACTATGCCTGAGCCTTTAGCAACATCTCCAGTAGGAGCTTTATCAAAGTCTGAAGAAATTGCTATGAAGCAAGCGTATGCTTATCTCATGAAAGCCTGGGGATATGACGTTAAGCTTACCTTGAAACAAATAAATGATACTAAAAATTTCCAATCTTCCTCTAAAAAGGACGGTGCCTTTGGCGAAGGTGATGTCAAAGAGATTGTTCCTTCTAAGTCTACTCTTAATGCATACCGTGCCGCTCGTAAGAACCTTCACCATTTCGAAGTGAACAACGATTCGAGCTCTCAAGAGACTGTGGATGAAAAAGATCACCATAAGAAGCATCACCATCACCACCATGCTAAGACAGATCATGATACAACCCATCATAATTTGACCAACTTTAATCCAGTTGAAACTCAACAGAGTTTTATTGGAATGAGTAAAAACGACTCCGCTGATCTTAACTTGTTGAGGTTCATGGTTGCTCGGAAATGGAATGTCGATGATGCCGTTCAAATGGCAGCTAAAAACATGGACTGGAGAATCAATTCCCACCCCGTTGATGAATGGTCAATGGCTGGTGATGCTGAATTTTATTGGGGCAAAAAGCATCCTGAAATGATCGAGGCATTCAAATTGAACCAGGCTTACTTGCGTGGTCATGATAAAGAGAAAAACCCCATTATCGTTATTCACGTTGAAAAACATTTGAGAAAGAATTGTCCAGATCATGATTTCGAAAAATTTATCTGTATGATCATTGAATGGGTGAGACTTTGCTTGAAACCTCATCAAGAAGGTACTACAAAGGGCTGTATTCTCTTCGATATGACTGGTTTTGGTATGAAGAACGCTGATTTAGCAGCCGTCCACTTCTTGGCCATCATGTTTGAAGCTAATTACCCAGAATGTTTGGGTATGGTTTGGATTCACAATGCCCCTTGGATTTTCAATGCTGTTTGGAAAATCATCAAAGGTTGGTTAGATCCAGTTGTTGCGTCCAAGATCCATTTCACCAAGGGGTTCAAGGATTTGAATAAGTTCATTGATAGCAAGTACATTCCAAAACTGTTAGGAGGTCTGGATACCCATAAGAATGAATATATTATCCCAACCCGTGAAAATAGTGAGAAGAAACCAAAGGACTCTGAATTCGAACAACTTGTTACCGAAAGAGACGATCTTTATACCAGATTTTGCGAAGCAACAATTTCATGGATTGAATCAAAAACCCCAGAAGAATCGGGAAATCTTTTGAATATTAGAGATGATTTGCAAATTTCATTATCCAAAAACTTCTTGAAGTTGGACCCTTATATTCGTAACCGCAATTGTTTTGAGAGAGCTGGCCAAATGGGTAAAATCGGATACTAATTACCCGAACTTTCCTGTTTCTCTTTCAATTCTTGGTGTAATTTATTTATTTCTTATATTGGTGATGTAGTTGATTTACATGTATTTCATTAATACAGGATAGATGCAAATTACAACTTGTAAATGTCCTGGCCTGCTTCTTTTGGGAAAAATCAAACGAACACGGACTACTGCTTTTCGCTTAAAAGATTTAGCCTTTACAAGGAAGCAAAGAGAAACCCTCGATTCATATTTTAGACTGAAGAAAACTATACTTGAATTCTTGCATCAAAAATTATTGTGTGTTTGAGATGAACTCAATATTGACAAATAATCACAATTACAATCCCTGAGCAGGCCCGTGTCCTAAGTATTTCCGCATGTCATGGAATACAACAGGGATCACTTGTAAACGCTTTTGTTCATAGGCCTGTCGTCTCCTCTCGCCAATACCTCCAAAACTTCAAGTGGTAAGAACTATAAGTATGTATTACCTCAATTGTTCAAATTTGATATTACAAGAACTCTGTTAATAATAATATAGCTGTAAATGATAATCAAATGAATATATAGTATAAATGCTTTAGAATTGAATATGAATAAATAATGTTTACCGGAGAACCCCAATTGAGAGATAATTAGATCCCAATACAATACAACCTTGACAAAAGATGAAAGCTACTTGTGATGATGCGTAGTCCATTTGAACTTTTGGATGTAGAGAAAGAAAATGCAAGTCAGTAAAACCATCACTATTAGGAAGTAGAGGCTGACTGATTCCAACATCTTTTTTCTTTTAAAAGCTTTCTTTTGCTTGGATTTTGCAAGCTTCTTATCACGTAGAGCGTCTTTTTCGTTGATAGGGCTTTTTAATTTAGCGTAAGAGATGCACTCAGAGGTATGCAAGTCACCCAAATAGAAGGGAGTTAACATGTTCAAAGCAGACTCTGAATGAGCAACATCTTCGAATGCCTCAGTTGCATCGACACCTCCACAGTCGAATAACACTTCTGCACCTCCAGGGTGATCTTGGCAAAATTTAGTAACATCGTATACTTTATTGTAGATAACCATCCAAAGGTCTTGGGGTGTATCATGGTGGGTTATTTCCGACAATTTGAATATTCTTGGTCCTGGGTTAGGAGTTTCCTTGATTCCAAATTGATCCTTGTATGCAACAGGTAGTTCTTCTTTATTTTTAGATCCTTGACTTTCGATGGGAGTCGATTGTATCGGGGGTCGATACCTATTCAGGTAATGGGTTTCTTTCGAATTTATCATGGGAGTTTAACCAATTAACACTAACGTCTATCGATGTTATATAGGGACAAATGTCATAAAGGATGCAGAATATGTGTCAAGCTTGATTACCTTGCTTATTTTGATGGGTCAGATAAAGGATCAATAGTATATTGAAACAAAAATGTGAAAATCGAATTTCCGAAATTCAATGTATTTGAACTAATTTCTTGTAAATCCACTCGTTGCTCGCACATCAATTTCGCTATTTTTTTCTTCGCAAAATAACTTTATTCCTACCAATTTGGGAAATGTTGGGGTCTAGATCGGCAAGATTTAGTTGAACAGAATCCAGGACGATATCAGACTTCAAATATTCTTGAAACCACCATCGATGATAAGGTGTCCAATTACTGTAATGTATGTCGTGATTTGGCAGGACAATTCAAGTCAAGTCGATCGTGGTAAATTATGAATCACGTGATAGGAGCCCTTTCTTCTTGCACTTGCGATCAAATTAGCCCGTACACCGACAACATTCGCTCGTCAGGCCTTATATTTGAAACTTCAAATTTCGATTTACTAGGTTCGTACAATCACGTTTATAAGCCAACGATCAGAGGTTATTGTCCTTATCAGTTTCTCAGCATATCGAGAGCTAAACCTTTTTCCATTTCACTATCATGAGTTACAGATCTTCAGCCCTTCCTTCGTCCAAGAAGACTCACAGTGAAAAACACAAACTGATCTTGAAACAACTTTTGAAGGAGCCTGCCAATAAGACATGTGTTGATTGTAAAACGGCGACCCATCCTAGATGGGCTTCTTGGAACCTAGGCTGTTTTATCTGTATAAGATGCTCGGGAATCCATAGAAGTATGGGTACTCATATTTCCAAAGTTAAATCAGTTGATCTTGATGCTTGGACTGACGAACAAGTTGAATCAATGGTGAAATGGGGTAATGAAAAATGTCATTTATACTGGGAAGCCAAATTACCTCAAGGCTACGTTCCTGATCAATCGAAGATTGAAAATTTCATTAGAACTAAGTATGATTTGAAAAAATGGGTCTCTTCTCCTTCTATCCCAGATCCTTTAACTTTAAAAAGCTCTACCAGTGGCAATGTCCCAATTGAAACTCAGACCTCGAACTCGACGAAACAATCCCATTCTCAGCCGGCATCCTCAATTGATTTGTTGGCTAGCTCTCAGCCTGCTTCTTCCAAATCAGCAAACAAAAATGCTTCCTTATTGGATGATGACTTTGGTTCGTTTACTTCTTATTCTGATACAGCTGTTTCCCAAAGTACATCGAAAGTCAACAATGTTAGCAGACCGGCCCCAAATATCTCACAATCCCCTAAGTTACCAACCCAACACACCGCTCCTGGAAATATGGGCAGACAGTCAGCCCAATCTACCGGTGGAAGTCTCGGAGCCACTTCATCTGGTCCCTCTAACGGTAGAAATGATTTGAAGAAATCTATTTTATCTTTGTACTCAACCCCTTCTTCATCATCATCTAGTTTTGTTCAGCCAGTTCAACAATCACAATGGGCGCCAATGCAACAGTCTCAACCCCAAAGAAATTCTTCTGCAACGAATTCGTTCAATTCCCTTGCTAACTCATTGAGTGGGTTGAATTTCAATAATGCGAACCTGGCACCTGCTATGAACAAGGCTGATTCAGTCGCATCTTCAAACCCCTCAAAAAGTAGCACTCAAACTAGTTTGAACCAATCGAATGGCAATGCAAACACCAGCAACAATGGTCAATCTTTACCACCATCATGGAACAACGAATGGGCCGACAATAATGCATCTTCATCTAGTTTACAAGCATCAAAAGGCACCACTGGAATTAATGTTTCTGGATTAGATGATGATTTATTCAAGAATGTTTGGAGTTGAATGGCATCGATCGAAATGAATATAATATTAACAGTACATTGCATCAATACGTTAGATTTAAAAGTTTAATAGACTTTGTTCCTAATTATATAATCTAATGTCCACCGGTTGTAGGTAAACCAACATACACCTTGAAAGAATCATAGATCAACCATTGGAAACCAGTCAAGGTACCAATCATGACGATTCTAACAGGTAAACCGTTCCACACGCCAGAGAATCCAATCTTTTTATAAATCCTGGACAAGGCTTGTCCAGTGGATTCACCAGGTTGTTTATCGGAGTTGATTTTGGACACCATCACATCAGCTGGATGAGAAACAACTGCACAGAAAATACCAGCAATATAACCACCTAAGAAAGAGACACCAGTTTGTTGCAAAGGAGTGTAACTGGAAACTGGTTTACCCAAATATTTGTAAATTTCCTCTACGGTTTTCTCGAAACTAGCAAATTTGACCATAGTATAAGGAACCTGTCTAGCCCATAAAGGGACCAAGCCTTTGTACAAACCGGCAATTCCTTCAGTAGCAGTAATTTTCTTCCAGCCGTCAACCACTCCACTGGCATAAGGGGGGATTGTAGTTTGAGTCTTTACTTTGATAGTTTCTAAAGGACATAATGCCAAATCTGCTAAAAATTCCGCAGACGCTGAAGCTGCTAAATAAACACCAGTTTTATATTTAGCTGCGTATTCTTCACCAACAAGGTCGGAATAAGTTTTTTTGAAAAATTCATAGAACCCATATTTACCTGCACCCTGGAAAGAATAACCAATGAAAGTAGCACCAATACCAGTGAAAATGGAGTCACCTTTGGTTTTCAAAATGGTCGACCAGCCTTGAATATTAGACTTATATAAAGAGCCATTGACTTGGCGACGACATTTGACCAAATCTAATGGAGTCACAGCTGAATGCGTAGGTCCACAAGCAACGATACCTCCCAAAGTGCAAGCAGCGTAGTATTTACCTGAAAACAAGTCAATTTTACCAAATGGTAAGGATCCCCCTTTATCAGGGGTATTTGACCCTCCGGAACCTGAAACCTTCTCGGAGATTTTTTTAACTTGGTCGTTAATCGGTTGAACAATTGCTTCAGCAAGAGAATCTGATGCCATTTTTGTTGAGTTGGGAATGAGAAAAAGAGTTATTAATCAATTTTTTTGATCATTGACTGTTTCAGGAGTTTATATGGGTGATAAATTGCTGCGATATGAGCCGCAACAACCGAAAACTGATTAGGAAACTAACAGTATTCGGCGAGATTATGTGTCAAGAATAAGTTTATTTAAACATAGATACTAACACTAATTACGTACTATTTCCCATTTTACATCAACAACACTGACTTCTTCACCTGCAGTGTCATCATAATCGTACCATTCACCATCCTCTAAGTCAACCTCATTGAATTGGGTTGACGATTTCAATGACTTACACTGGAACCTACCTTCGGGTTTGAATTCACTAAAGTCAATGCCTCTAGCGTCGATTTCAAGTAATGCAGTGGGTTTGACAACAGTGGTACCTGTTTCTTCATCCTCGTTGATGAGGGTGTTCTTATTTCTAGTGATAGATGCAGAGTGAGACAGTTTACATTGGCGACACCTAATGATTAAACTGGCTTCACCCTTGGAACCTGGGATTTCATGGCTTTCGAATCGATTGATGCTAACGGGTTTATCGTGGACTTCTCTGCATTTAGTACACTCAACGATGAAAGTGTATTCGAAAGGGGATTCAGCGGTGTCAACCGGTTGTAACCCGGTGACGTTATTCAATTCCGCACTTGCTTTGAGATAGAACTTTACCATTTTTTGATTGATGAACTTTTAGCTGAATCGAGGGGAATCTGTCTGTTTATATAGTAGGTCAATAGTTGATTTTGATGGTTTTTCGATGTTGTCTCACTATGACCCATCTTCGGTGATAATCGGTGCACGGGTAAAAATTTCCTAAATGGGAGTTAGCTCCGGTGTGAATCATTCCCTGTAAACGAAATACCGCCCGGTGGGCTGAATCAGTAGGTCGAATCAAATCAATCTCGGGATTAATCTTTTTATGATTCACATTTTGCGTGTAGCTTTCATTAAGTCGGATATGATTTAATCGGGGAAATTTTTGCATTTTTGCATTTTTTTTTGGTTTCTGTGATTAAGCTGCTAAATTTGAGAAAAAACGGTGAAAAGTTTTCTGGAATTCTCGGACTCTGAAAAACAGAAAAAGCTAGTCATTTTTAGCAGCTATTAGCAATATATTATGATATTAAACTGGTGAATAGCCAGGGTTGCTCGAAACTTCATAATTCGGAATTGAATACAACGTAGTGGTACAACCCCAAACACAGTCAATTCTATTCTACGCCGAACTTTTCTTTTACTATTCTTCAAAAGCGTTAAGCGAAGCGAGCGATTGTAAGCAATCACATGGACAATCCGGGGAAACACCGAAAATTAGTCATATCGATCAAACTCATGTAGTGAATAGCAGAATTGTTTGAAGTTTATGCTACGATGCTTCATCACCAATTCCACATTCTTTTCATCTTTTTTCCGCCGCAAAATATCCTTGTAGATGATTTAGGATCATCTCGGCTTCTATTGTTTACTCGGAAAAGTAAGGAAAGTGGCTCCGATTTCAGTGCGAGTAATGATATCTAAAAATCAATTAAAAGCTTTTAATCTTTAAGTTTTATAGGATTATTGATCACCATTCAAATTTGACTAAGTGTGAATTCCACCATATAATCGATTCAAGAAACCATAATCATTCAATCATTTATTCCTCTTCTCATTCTCAAGGTTGTACCAAGCTTTTTTTTGAATAATTTTAACTGCTAGAATCAAGCAGCTTTCTTCTAGTTGCACATATAGACTAATAGAACTGATCTCGGAGTGAGAGGAAGTGGAGTATAAAAAGACCATTCGAACGATCACATCCTTTGTTAAACCCCCTCCATCTTCATCAAACACCAACTTTCGTTTGAAAATGTCTCCTCCTCCGTCCGACAAATATCCTCATCTACCTGATCCCCCAGATGTCCCATTTACACCACAGGCTCTTATAAACAGAGACTTTTCTGACATCGTTCAAGGTGAAGATCTTGAGTTCAGAGAGTCAAGGGAGTCTAATTTTCAAATTACTCATAAGATAGACCTGCTTGGAAATTTTTTACCCCCAAGCTTTTTGAACAAACTTTCACCAAGCCAGCTAGTCACCATTTCCGGTGCAGCCTCCGGATTTCTTGCAGGAGTTGTCGTTTGTCCCCTTGATGTGGTGAAAACAAGACTTCAAGCCCAGGGTGCTTTATCAAAGGCAAATAATCACCATCAAAGAAAAAATTTACATGTTAAATACAATGGCTTTCTCGGAGCCTTCAAAACAATTTTACGGGAAGAGGGCGTGCGAGGTCTTTATAGAGGTTTAGTACCAATAACTATTGGATACCTTCCTACTTGGACAATATATTTCACCATCTACGAAAAGGCTAAATTGTTCTACCCCAATTTTTTCGAACATAAATTGGGATTTAACTATGATGGTTTGAACCATTTTTGTTCAGCATTGACTGCTGGTATGGCATCCTCAATTGCTGTCAATCCAATATGGGTTGTCAAAACAAGATTGATGATTCAAACTGGTAAAAATTCTACAATTTACGATAAACAACTTGTTCAACAACAAAAAATGTCCAGTGAGGAAGCTTCCAAGATAAAGCCAGAAAGAACATACTATAAGGGAACTTTGAATGCTTTCAGAACAATGTATAAAGAAGAAGGTTTCAAAGTTTTTTATAGTGGGTTGACACCTTCATTATTTGGGTTATTACATGTTGGTATACATTTCCCAGTTTATGAGAAACTTAAATACCTACTCAAAGTTGATGTTACTTCAAATGGCACCAATGATGTTCCGGAACATAGACTTTGGCGTTTGATAGTTGCCTCTGCAGTTTCCAAAATGATCGCCAGCACCATCACTTATCCTCACGAAATATTAAGAACCAGAATGCAAATTCAATCCTCAAAGCTGGATGCTAGCCATCATAAATCTGATTCGAAATTAATTAATGTCATATCGAAAATTTATCATAAAGAAGGCGCTCGAGGCTTTTACGCAGGTTACGCAATCAATCTAGCGAGGACAGTCCCTGCTAGTGCAGTGACCTTGGTGAGTTTCGAATATTTCAAAACATACTTATTAGAAATTAGTGGAAAAACTCTTGAGTAAATACATTTCATAGCATTCCTGCATCCTCCATCTAATTATTCAGCTAGTCTGGCTAGAAGACAAACATCTTTATAAATTCATAATTATTTATTAATTCAGCACGTGTAATAATTCAACTACTAGTTGGTCACTTTGATTCGACGATCAAAATCTATTATTTTAATCAGCTTTTTTTTTCAGCTCAGGGTTTCAATATAACTTTGCGAAAGATAAAAGCGCTAAAAGGAAAAAAACAATATATTTGAGAAAATAAGATCATTTTTCATTATAAAATTGACTGGCCAATGAAATTTGTCTTACAATTAGCATGGTTATCGTGCTGGTTGTTTCTGTTGGTTTCAGGCGAACCAGTATCCGTTAAGGAGATCCATGCCGCCATTGAAAAATCTCAGAAGGGGAACAATTTTGATGTGGTAAATACAAATGACAAGCCAGAAGCAGATGAAGGAGCTATTGAGCAAAAAATGGAACAAGAAAAGCTTGATGCTATCCCCATGCCAGATGCATTGAATCTAGGTAATTTTGATGAACATACGAGTCAACAATTGACATTTGTTGAGTTTTTCTCACCCTACTGTTCACATTGTATGGCATTGAAACCGACCTGGGAGAAAACTTACAAAATTTACAAGGACCAAATGAAGGAGATCGGCGTATCCATGGTTCAAGTCAACTGTGTGGAAAGTGGTGATTTGTGTGAGCGTGAGAATATCGATTCTTACCCCAACTTGAGACTCTATTCCCCAGAGCGTAATAGAGAATCAGGAGAGCTTGTTCCTGGAAAATCAAAATTCGTAGATTCATTTCCGAGATCTTTGACTAGGACTGAGGATAATTTTATGAAGTACATGAAGAATTCTGTGGCTGAATATAACTCTGGCTCTATCGATTTACCAAGCGCGTCAGTCAAGGTTGAAGTCGACGACATCTTGAAATTAGTCACTGGTGAACACGATTACAAAGAACCCTTTTTCGTTACATTTTTCCCAGCTACTGACAGGCAATGGGCAGAAACTGATTCTAAAGGTAAAAATCATTTTGACAGACCATGTTCTGGGTGTATCGAAATTAAGCAAACTTGGGACAAATTATCGAATCATATCATAAGCACAACTAGAACTGGTCATTTTAACTGCTGGAGTAACCCCACCGTTTGTGATAAAATTGGTTTGAATCATTTAAATACTAGGGCAAGGGCTGCTCGCCCAACGTTTATGATGTTCTTACCAAAATCCGCTGGAGTCATTAAATTCGATTATGACGGCGAAATATCTGTCCCCGAAATGAAGGCTTGGGCCACTAAAATGTTCCAAAACTTTCAATATGATAGTATAAATGCGAGAGGATTGACTGAAGTTATGGAATACAGAAACAGTTTACCGTTCGAGCCTTTAAACTCATACTATCCATTGGCCAACAAAATTGCAGTAGTTTTTTACTACGACGATCAGACTGTGACAGAAGAGGACAAAGCCATTTTACCTCATCTACTTGAAATGGTCACCAAGTCTCCATTCAACATTAATATATACACCGCAAGAGCAAAGAAGATCGAAAATAACATGGAGCTTCAGGCAAAGAATTTGGCCGAATTTATTAGCTATGATGAGAGCAGACCACCTATGGAATTCAATAAAGCATTACACGTTGCAACGACTATTAGCTCAAAACCATCATTGTTGGTAGTGAAAGACAACACATTGTTCACAAGTGTATTCCAAAGCTTTGCTCCCGAAGACATCAGAGATTTAGCAAAGGTTGAAAAATTCATTGAACAAACGCAATTTCCACTTTATCAAGAGTTGACTCCTCGCTTAGTGGACACCTACTTCAAAAAGGGGAGTCAATCTCAAAAGGTTGTGGTCACTTTCATCGATAGTCAAAATGCTGATAAAACCAATAGTGAGTTGTATAATATCTCACTTATTGCACACGAATATCACTATTTGAAGAATGAATATTACTTCCAAGATTTGACTACCAAGAGAGCCGAAAAGTATTCGAAAGTGAAAGATTTGAAAGAAAAGAACGCTGATAGCATGGAGATAATCAGTGCAATGAGAGAAGAAATCCCCCATTTGTTCAGTGAGGATCAAGTTTTATTCACTTTTGTTGATATAGCGACTTTCCCTACATTGAGCCTGAGATTGGGATGGGAGGTTCACGGTGAGGATTATAAAGCAGGAGATTCAATCATCGTGACGAGAGACATGAGGTATTATTGGAATCAGAATTTGAAAGGAGAGAAATTAAAAAATGATCCTTACAAGATGACTCCCGTGTTGAAATACTTATTGAACCCTAGATTGGTCTCTGACGCTAAAGTTTCTTTAGTCAAAAGCTTAGTTGGTAGCCCATTTGGGGACTACCTTAGATTCATGGACGTTGTTCATGATCGAGGAGTATTTGGATATTTACAAGTCTGTGTCGTTTTGTACATACTTGTTTTGATATATCAAAGATTTATTTTGAAAAAGAAGCTATTCCGTCACCTGCGGAGTAGAAGTGGAGGACAAGGATTGGGGATTCTTGGTCATATACCGAAGAAAGATTGATAGTACTTTCAAGTTACTAAGCTTTCATAATATCGTTACAATCGTAAGAACTTATATTAAATGCATTTATGATGAACCCAATATTTGTAGTTGCTTTGCTTCGGTCTCTATAAGTTTCTTATAGCTATTAGTTAATTCTTTTACGCAAAAATCCAACCCAGGCGTCCCACTTACCTCACTGAATGGGGGAATAATTGTCTTAGAAGGAATGGTGGTCCCTTTCCGTATAATGCAACAGTCATATACAATCGACAAATTAGATAGTTTACAATTATCCTCTATGATAACCCGATTACCTATTGAAGCCAGATGAATTTCTGAGTTTTTACCAATAATTGAGTATGAGCCAATGGAAATAGGACCATGGAACGGTTTATCATCATTCTGTTTCAATACGGGTGGGGTGACCTGACAATTAACATCAAGGTAACAGTATTTACCTAGCTTTATGGTCGGTGTTTGTCCCTTTTGAAGAAATTCCACATCTCCTCGAAGTATTACGTTTTCACTTATTGTACAATTCTCGCTTATTGATATTTGATGACTACCATTGATAGTAGCTTTAGTTGAAATTCGGTTGCCGTTACTCGTTTCCACCCAATCTTCCATATCAATGAATGCGATTTCAAATTTATTGAAAAGCCTTTCAAAAATCGGAGCACCTGCAACCGCTACACGCCGGAACAATAGAGCGTGGCTGAAAAAAAAAGAAAAACACACCAGTGTGCACCGTGTTCAAAATTCGAAAACATATAATACATATTGGAAATTCCAAGCAACATATTTCTTACTTCTTTGAGTGTAAGAACACTTATAAGTTATTATAAAAAATGTCCGAGCTTTTCAGAATCAACTGTGGATATCAAAACTACGATTGGGGTAAAAAAGGATCCTCGTCCGCCGTGGCCCAATTTGCTTCACGCTCTGACCCGTCAACAAAGATAGATGAGTCAAAACCATACGCCGAATTATGGATGGGTACTCACCCTTCTGTCCCTTCTAAGGTGGTGGAACCCTCCAACGTCAACAACGGTAAAGTTTTGAGAGACTTGGTTGGAGAAAATCCTCAACAATTGTTGCACCAATCTATTATTGATAAGTTTGGTTCTGACAAAGAGTTACCATTTTTATTCAAGGTCTTATCCATCGAAAAAGTGTTATCTATTCAAGCTCATCCAGATAAGAAACTTGCTGCCCAACTCCATGCAGCAGACCCAAAGAATTATCCTGATGACAACCACAAACCAGAGATGGCCGTTGCTGTCACCGATTTTGAAGGCTTCTGCGGATTTAAACCATTGGAAGAAGTTAGTCAAACTTTACAACTTGTTCCCGAATTCAGAGAAATTGTTGGTGAAGACTTGAGCAAGGAATTCATCTCTGGAATTAAATCCAATGTCACCGCTGGTGACGCAGATGACATCAATAATCGTAAATTATTGCAAAAAGTTTTCGGAGCTTTGATGAACACCGATGAGTCCATCATTAACAAGAAGGCCCAACTGTTGGTTCAAAGGACTATCGATGAACCAGAAGTGTTTGATAAAATTTCTCCAAAATTGGCCAACCTAATCCAACGTTTAAACAAACAATTTCCTGATGACATTGGTTTGTTCTGTGGCTGTTTATTATTAAACCACGTTCCTTTGAAAAAAGGTGAAGCTATGTTCTTACAAGCTAAGGATCCACATGCGTATATTAGTGGTGACATCATGGAATGTATGGCTGCTTCCGATAACGTGGTTAGAGCTGGTTTCACACCAAAGTTCAAAGATGTTAAAAACTTGGTTGATATGTTGACCTATGATTATGGCTCTGTTGATACTCAAAAGATGCCTTTATTACCATTCAAAAAATCATCAGGCGAAGCTACTACTTCTGTTTTATACAATCCACCAATTGCAGAATTCGCTGTGTTGCAAACTATTTTCGACTCTGTTGCCGGTAAGAAACAATTCTTCGAGGAATTTGAAGGTCCATCTATTGTCATTGCCACCAATGGTGAAGGTACCATTCAAATCAAAGGAAGTAGTGATGTTAAACCATTCAAAACTGGTTACACTTACTTTGTTGCACCAGGTGTTCAAATTGAATTGACTTCTAAATCCACCGATGAACCATTCACCACCTACAGGGCTTTCGTTGAAGCTGACATTTAGTATTTATTGCTGTAATTAATACATGATATTTATATATAATTGACATAAAATATGGGGAAATTAGATTAACAGTTTCACTCTTATACAGGACTGAAAAAAAAAAAATTTGCCAGAAAGGTTGAGATAGGAAGGAGCGAAAAAATGGGTGACTTAGTTCGAAAACTAGTATAGTTGTTGAATTCTAAATTTTGAGGAATTGATCACTTCTTTAACCTTGAGACAAACCTGACTGCATCAATTCAATTCCTGAAATACCTAAGGACTGAATCACCGGTGAAAACGACTGGAAGTTAAAGAGAATTGAATAAGGAATAAAAGCCGTTGATTTACATAACAAATCATACAATAGCCAAATCAAAAAAATCAATATGAGTGAAATTTCTGAACCAAAGCAAGAAATTAACGAAAAGGCCGAAGTCACCGAAGTTATCGCTAACGGAGTTGAAAAGATTGACGTGACTGAAACTGAACAAAAGAATGGTAGACCAGTTGAAACCGAAGAAGAAAAAGCAGAACGTTTAGCAAAGCAAGAAGAAGTTGACAGCCGTTCAGTTTATGTCGGCAATGTGGACTACTTATCCACTCCAGAACAATTGGAGAATTTCTTCAAGGAAGTTGGTGTCATTGAGAGAATTACAATTCTTTTCGATAAATTCACCGGTTATTCAAAGGGCTATGCTTATGTTGAATTTGAAAGCCAGGAAAGCGTTCAAAAGGCAATTGAAGAGTTGCACGGTAAGACGTTCAGAGGTAGAGAAATTAGAATTACCGCTAAAAGAACAAACTTGCCAGGTTTTAGAAAAAGAGGTTCGAGAGGTCGTGGTGGATTTAGAGGTGGCCGTGGTGGATTCAGAGGCACTCGTGGCGGATTCAGAGGCGGTCGTGGTGGATTAAGAGGCCGCGGTAGAGGTCGTGGTGGATTTAGAGAGAACTCAGGACCAACTGAACAAACCCCTGTTGAGGCTGAATCCACTTCAACTGAAAACTAAGCTTATTCACAGCTAGCCTTCATTAGCAATTACGTATTCATCAATATTCTATACACGTTATGAAAAACTTCTTAAGCATTATTTCCTCCAAACCAGTTTCTATTCAAAAATATGCTATTGAATACTTTTCACCATTTTCACCTGGCAATATAGTATTTGTCCGGGGTCGTTTCCACTCTTCCGAATCGAGTAATCAACTAGAAACTCTAAAGGAGCCGTCTATTTAGACCTGTACACCAATTTAACACCTGCATATTGTACTTTTCAATTAGTTTTTTTAAAGCTCATCTCAGCGGATAAAGTGTTGATCTTATCAAGAACACATATATTAATCATCAAAGATGGCCTCCGTTAGAAAGAGAAAGATGGCACGTTCTTCTGTGAAGAAGAGTACCAGAAGATTGAAAGACAAGCAAAGAAATATTAAAGTTCATGCTAACCCAGTCATTGCAGCAAATTGGGACCATTCTTTGACTTTAAAACAAAACTATAAGAAATTGGGTCTCCGTTCCAAATTAGGTAGGCTCGCTGGTGGTGAGGAACAGAAAATCGAGACTTTGAGCGATTACAGAGAAAGAAAAGCAGAAGAAGAAAACAGAGTGAAGGTGACGCCTCAAGATATCGAAGAAACTGATGATCCTGCTAAGATTCCTGAAGGTCAGGCTCGTATCATCCGAGACCCTGAAACTAATGAAGTACTTAAAGTTATTCATGGTACCATGAAGGTCCAGGGTGATGTCGCTGAAGAAGATGAGTCTGAAGTCATCAAGAAGCTTGAAGAAATAGCTGCAAAGAATGCAGCTATAGACAGACTGCGTAAATTATCGGATAGAGAAAAAGACTGGATTGCCCAATTGTATTATAAGCATGGTGATGATTATGAAAAAATGAAATGGGATAAGAAATTAAACATTTATCAGCAAAGTGCCGGAGATTTGAGAAAGAGAATAATCAAGTGGAAAAAGGCTAACAAAATTGATTAAATCTGGTCTTATATTGCATTAATTACATAAGGTCCTATGTGCTACAAGTCCGTCATAAAGTGTATAATAATAGTCATAAACTCTTCCGTTCAAAGACATGTAGATCAAATCCTTGATGGAAGGTTTTTGTTTAAAACTTTATCAATGATATCACTCATTATTGGTTTCAATTGGCTGTCTTCATATAAATCAATGAGTTTTTTCTTGCCATCATTTTCTTCATTATCTTGCATCTCGATCATTTCAACGAATAAAGGATCTATAGGGACATTACCTAGAAAAGTTAAATTCAATTGTTCACTCATAGCTAATCCACCACCACTCAGAAATATATTAGTGCATTCAGCGCAATAAGGACATATGAAACCGCTCATGTTTTCCACAACTCCTAAGACATTGAAATTAACCTTCTTACAGAAATTAATTTCTTTTCTAACATCAGCTGTAGCCACTTGTTGAGGCGTGGTAACTATGATAGCCCCATCCAAGGGTTGTGCCCACCTTAATTCTTCTGCAATTGCAATATGTTCGTCAGATGTACCGGGTGGTGTATCTATTAAAAGGTAGTCTAAAGGTTTTTCCTTAGATCCCCAGACCACGTCTTTTAAGAATTGACGAATCATGGCAGTTTTCTTGGGCCCTCTCCAAACCACACTATTCCCTCTATTACCGAGCAAAAATCCTAGTGACATCAAAGACAACGATCCTCTTTTCTTTTCACTGCTTCCTCCATACACAGAAACAGGGACCCAACCAGCTGCTGATTGGTGAACTTGTTTCTTCTCAACACCAAACATTCTGGGTAGAGAAGGCCCCGTTAAATCTATATCAAGAACACCAACATTGAAACCTTTATTCACTAGAGTAAGCGCAGTTTGTGTTGTGACCGAAGATTTTCCGACACCACCTTTGCCGGAGAGAATCAACACCACATGCTTCACATTTGCAAGAGACTTTGGAACTTCTTGCTCTGACATCTTGTGAAACTATGACGAAATGTGACGAATCAGCAAATTATAAAAAGACAGCAGTGATCGAGAACAATATTTTACTTTCCTGGAGTATTGAGACGAGGTGTATGAACTATATTTTGTTATCGTCTATCTCTTCTCCTGGTCCATAAAAGCTGAATAAAGAATAGTGTAATCTTAGTAAGCTTATCGTAGCTAACAGGCAGAAAAAAATCATGCGCGAAACAATGCTACAATTTAATAATAACTTTCGTGTTGAGTTGTCATCAGTTCTTTCATTTCATATTACAAACTACTTTTCTTCTTCAAAGATTCAGCTGGGAATAATAGAGTTCTCAAACCATTATTGAGTGGAACACATCACGCAAGTAGCTTCAACGAATTTTTGTGTTCGCTTTATTCAAAATTATTATTACGTGTTTTGATCTTGATCTACATTTTTAGTCAAAAGCCTTGATTAAACTAGATTCAACACCAATTTTTCTGACAATCTAACCATGTCATCCAGATACTCAACACTTGGTGCTGCGCACCAAAGGGATTTGAGGACCCAATTATTTTCAACACCGCCATCTCGTGCCATCTATGCTCCTCCAAATCGTATGGGATCTCCATATGAACAAAATAACGTGAACTCCAATACCGCCAAGCAGAATGAGTCTTTCCTACTGTCACTTGAAAGCCAAAACAACGAAGAAATCGATTCCATGGGTCAAAAGGTGAATATGTTGAAGAATCTAGGCGTTCGAATGGGTACAGAAATCAATAAATCTATTAAAATCAATGATGACATCACGAACAGTTTTGAGAAAGGGAAAGTAACTTTGAAGAACACTTATAATAAAATGGTTGTTATGAGTCAAAGAGCAGGAATCACATGGAGAATGTGGTTGGCTGTATTTGCTATTGTCATCCTTTGGTTTCTATTCGTTTATCTCACTCGTTAATATTCTTCAATCCTTGCATTATTAACTGACTTGATGTTTATGAATCAAAAATACTGTTCAATTCTGAAAATCTTTTGTCTTACTTCTGCCACCTTGTTTCTGTCTATGTATATTAATCGAATAAGAATCAAGAAAGTCTATATACACTTTTAAGAATTAAAATCATTGCAAATATCCTTTCAAACTGGAAAGGGAGTTGAGGTTTGCGTCGTAACGTTCGTTCTCGGTATTATCGTTTGTTCGAAGTATCGTTCCTGCGACCGAACTGCTGGATAACTCACTTGATCCATCATTTTCTCTTTTGGAGAACTTGAACTCGACTGGGTTACTTCCTATAGTTGGATTTCTGATGCTTTTCGAAGAAGATTCTTTGGGTCTCATAGTACCTAACAAGAAATCCACAGGCTTGGTTGCTTCTGCCGGAATTGGATTTGGCTCGGGAGACACACTCTTCACTTGCACTATACGAGTTGGACCCTTCTTGTTCAAACTGGATCCATTTATCTTGAGAATTGATTTCTTTGGTTGCAAAACGTAGTGTGAAGGCTTGAATTTGGGGGTTGGCGACACATCCTTAGCTTGAATTTCTCCACTTTGTCTGTTTTGTCTTCTTTTTAATCTTCTTTTTTGCATTCTTTTCTTCTTCTTCAAATCAGACTTAAACGCGGAGTAATATTCATTTGTGTTACCAACTATTCTTCCAGATTCATCTGAAGATGATGATGGTTCCTCAGATGATTCACTCGTGAAGATCATGTCATCGCTGAGATCATCATCTTCGGTTTCCGTATTCAATTCGGATGAATTGAAGTTATCGTCATCACTCATCAATTGACCTCGATCTAAGACTAATGTACCTTGCAACGCTCTCCGAGCAGGCGAAAATTCCTCTAAGGTAGGGAAGTCATCGTCTGGATTGGATTGGCGTGTCAAGCCATGGCTCCTGTCAGACGTCACTGCCTTCGATTTTGGATAAGGTGTGATTGGAGAACCATTGATACGGAGCTTCTTGAACAAAGTCATTTGCGGGGTCAGCTCGACAGTTGGTGTAGACTTAATGTTGGATAATTGAGTCTCGGGATCCAATTGCAAATTGGGTATTGAAGAAAAGCCTTTTGAAGAGGTTCCACTAATGATTGAGGTATATAAGAGATCTAGTGGATTTGGTGTCAGCTTATTTGGGGCGTTTGTCAATATGGATGCACTATCAGAAGATTTTGGATCATAATGTATTCCCGAGTTTGGCTCAATTTGTACATCCTTGAGTTGTGAACTGAATATATCGTCACTATCGTATCTAGCCTCTTGGGTTGCCCTGTATTTAGAGATGCTAGATGCCATGAAAGATGCGAATTTAGCCGGGTCTTTCATTTCATCGTCGTCCGGGACTGTAACTGGTGTGATTGCTCGACCCTTTGGGACTGGCTTTGAACCTTGTATCGTTATAGAGTTTTCAGGAGCATGATTTTTCACCGTGGACTTTGAACTTTTTGCATCAGCAGAAACCATCTGAGAAGTTCCATTGGACTTAACGGGTTTAGTGGAATTTTGAGCATTGAAGTATTTGGAAATTAAGGGATATTCATTATCGTTTAAGGAACTTGTACCATTTATTACCAAATCCAATTTCGAGAGTCTTTTTGCTAAAGACTTTATCTTTTGAGATGCCTTGACGGAGGAATTTAAAGCTACAGCGATATCATTCTCGATAGTATCGCCGTTTTTTCTTGAAATGGAGTCTGTTTCTCTTATTTTTTGAATTTTTTTGTTTCTAGCGGCTATTTCTTTGTTCAAACGAGTCGAAAGTTTAGATATGTCAATGTTCTTGTACTGAATTCGCTGTTCAATGGACAATTTGTGTTTAATCTCCTTACGAAGATCTGTCTGGTAACTTTTGGTTGTCGCCAAAATCGATTTGGTCAATTCTTCAGACTCTGTCGGTAGACATTTATTCAATATGTGGGATAGTTTGAACTCATCAATTGCGGGTAAAGGGTAAGGATTTGTCGGGAATTTGGGCTGGTATCTTCGGCCCGACAGTGTCTTTCTGTCCATGTTTGCAGTTGGTGAATTTTATCGGAGAACTGTGGTTTCAACTTTCATTTATAGGAAAAGGCCAAAAGTGCAGAACATACCATCAAATTGAGAAGTTGAAGCCAAAAAAAGAAAAAGATATTTGATAATCATATATAAGCAATTAGTGCAAAATTTCGTTTTTTCCATTCAATTCTGATGTTACTTGTGCCATTGACCTTGTTTTCAGCGTCAGAGTCATTGTTGATCGCAACACAGGTGATCGGAGGATGTTGCTTCAATGTGTTCGTACTTGAAAATCTCTTAGCACACAACACCCTGGATGAGTCTTTAGGAACTATTGTTACATTTGCTCAATTTTTATTCATATCCATGGTATCATACTACCCAAATACCAGTAAAGATTCATCATGGAAGCGCTTATATCTTCGACAGCCTGCAATCCCACTCATCAAGTGGGCAGCAGTGGTATCGATGTTTTTCACTGTATCACTCTTGAATAACTTAGTGTGGAAATACAACATCAGCATACCTTTCCACATTGTGTTTCGATCAACTGGAACCGTGGTCACCATGATTGTAGGGTACTTGTTTGCAGGCAAAAGGTACTCCACCAGAGAGGTGATGTCTTCGGTGACTATATCATTGGGTGCTATAGTGACCACGATGTCACTGTCGCTGTCTCCATCTAAACACGTTGAATCGAGTCTGAGCGGTCTGTACTCGATTGGAATCACTTTCTTGATGTTGGCCTCAGTATTGGGAGCTTTCATGGGAATATACACGGAGAATCTTTACGCCGTTTATGGGAACCAATGGCAAGAGAGCTTATTTTACACCCATTTCTTGGGAGTTCCTTTATTTGCGTTGACAGGGCCCACCATAATTAAAGAATTTAGCATATTGTGGAATAGTAAAGGTGGCTATAGGATTTTTGGTGTTTTTGTGCTGAAACAAACGGTGAATCTATTGACTAACATGGTATCTCAGTATGCTTGTATCAGAGGTGTAAATATATTGGCAGGGAGGTCTTCAGCGTTGACCGTGACCGTGGTGCTCTTGGTCCGGAAATTCATCAGTTTATTCATAAGTATACTCTGGTTTCATAATAAAGTAACATGGTCTGGAGCGATTGGAACATTCTTGGTTTTCGCCGGTGCCCTCCAATATACATTTGCCCGCTCCAAAGGTGTCAGAAAAGGAAAGAAGAATGAGTAGTATTATAGAACATACAAAGTTTATAGAAGTTAATATAGAGATAACAGTTGATATGCTGGAAAACAAACAAAGAACTAATCGTATGCGGATTTGACATTACTTGAAGCATGAGAATCGCCGAAGGGGTCACTTCCCACCGTGGCAACACTACCTTTACGATTAAGAGGTGGTTGTAAGCTAGCTGAAAGAGAAGTTGGCTTAGCAGGACGCGGAGGAGGAGGCGATTTACTTGAACCTTCTTGAATGTTTAACCCACCCAATTGGCTTTCCACATCTTCATCATTGTAAACTTCTTCTTCTGAGCTTTCTGTATAGTAACTTTCATCACTATCTTCATCATCATCGTAATTGGGTGCTGGATTGGCATCAGTATAGCCACAAGCACTATCAAATTGCTTGAAGGTTGAGACCAATTGCTCGTTGGCGCCAATCAAAGAACCCAAGAATTCTTCATCCAAGGCAAGTACTTCCTCTGATTTGTAACTGCTGTCACCGGCCCCAACGTATTGAAGGTAACGTAAAACTTTACGACGAATTGATCGACATTTTTCAAATTCTTCTGAAGCCCTTTCATTATCCAACGGTGACTGATTTGGGTTAAGGGTGATGAGAATATTATTCAAGGCTGTAGTATGAGTAACGCAGTCAGCAATGGTTGTTCTAATTTTTGGAGCTTCCACTTTGTAATTGATTTGAGGAATTTCAAACTGTTCATCGGCATAAACGATACCATTTTTACCTCTTTTCTTCCGTCTTCTCTTATCTTTCTTTTCCTTTTGTCGTCTATCTGGGAATGTAGAGGTCTTATTAGTATAAGGAGAAGCAGTTTTAGGACGCGGAGGAGGTGTTCTTTTGTGATCAAGATCAGGGGTCTTTGGAGGTCTGCTGATAACATTACCTGACTCATCAAAGACATTCTGGCTGGTAGTTCGAGAATGTTTTTTAGCACCAGGGATCGATTTCCAGAGCAGGGCAATGTACTTATATTGATCCAAGTCCAGGAATTCAGATTTCCAACCTAAAGCCATACCGCGGACGGTTTTTTGAACTCTGGAATCATATCCAGAGCCATCGCCTTTGCGGGCAGAGCCATCTATAATTCCACGTAAAACATCTAATAATTTATCGTCTCTTGCCAATTGAGGCCCTATACTTGGCCCCAGATTCAACACTAAAAGCTCCAATACATTTAGGGCTCGAAGCTGTTGACTGACAGAAACACCATATTTGATCTTCTTTCTGATTGCACGAGCAGCTTCAGCAGCTCCCGTACTTGGTTGAATTTTGATCAAGGCGATCAAGTCAGATAAGTAAAGCTCGATACTTTGGTCCAATTCTTCGTTATGATTAGGAGTCAGAAGCTGGTCAATTTTCACAGTGATAGACGTCACCGGTTTCTCCCCGAAGATAGGCATGATTAAAACAGTTTGTTCGTGATTCGTTCAACTGCAATTCGTCCAAAGTAGAAATAATCAAGTGAGACAAGTTTAATTTTTTTGAAAATGTGGAGCCTTATCGCAATCGGAAAAAAACTAACATTTTGAAAATGTTTTTGATCTTACTGGTTCATTCGACATGCCATGTATTTCATGAAGATAAGGCTGGCAAGATTTGTTGTGGTGGCAGTCTTACTGCTCGTGGTGACTTATCAAATCTTACAAGTGAATTCTGTTAAAGTTAAAAGAGCCAAGCTAATGGTGAGACTTGAAGAGAAATTCGTCAAGTTCAAACAAAGTTTCCAGGAACCTGATTCTCTTGTTTCAATAGCACAACTTACCAAGGACAAATCAGACGTCGATTTCTTCAAGGAAAATGTTGAAAGAGTCAAGGACGAGAAGCCTTTGGTGGACTCAAAGGCATCAATTGAACCAAAGGACTTGACCAAGCAACAAGTTAGTGAAGTAAGAGGTGCATTGGTTTTGACAGCAAATGATGACTCAGATATAAGAAATATGTTGAAGACAATCAACAGTTTCCAGCTTCGCTTTAACAATCGCTATAACTACGACTGGGTAGTTATAATCACACACCTTCTCAAGAGAGAAGCACGAGAAGCAATTGCTACAGCGGTTTCACCAAGTGTAGTGAAATTTGTGGAGTTGAAGACCCACTCAGAAGTTTTGTCGTACCGGGATGACATTGACCGTCAAAAAATGAGGGAAGCTCGAACAAAGCTTCGGCTCCCGAATATTTATAGACGATTCAATGCACTTCTGTCTCGACACTTGACTCGATTCTTTTCGGGTCATTTCTACAACTTGAATCTGATTTGGGAGGACTACGACTACTACTGGAAGTTCCCTAGTGGAGCAGAACTTCAGTGTGATGTCGGATATGACGTTTTCGCTTATATGAGGGAGAAGGATATCAAATATGGATGGATTCACATGAGAGAAGATCCTGAAATCATGTATCCTAGTCTAATGGATCACGTCAAGACATATACACAGAACCCTGATTATAATTTCTTGAATGAGACAGGACCTGTTCGCAATGATTTCCCCTTTTTACTAAGTAATGATGCCATTCGCCAATTTGCTAAGGGCGAAGACGTTCCTTGGGAGTATTCTTCTTGCAGCTTTGACACATCTATAGAGTTGGCGAGCCTTGATTTCTTCAAACTGGAACAATACCGCCATTTCTTCAATTATCTCGATACTTTGAATGGCTTCTACTACGAAACGTGGCGTGAGCCCCAGGTCAAGACAATTGCAACGTCGTTGTTTCTTGACACTAAGCAAGTCAAGTTTTTCGATAACTTGTCGGTGGAGACTATAGGAGCCAACAATTGTCCTACCAATTCAGAATTGTACAATTCAATGAATTGCAATTGCGACCCATTAAAGCATAATTCAACTTACAGTGTCGCCAGAAGATACACTGGCAAATTTCAAGCAATGAGCCAAAGCTCCTGCATTCGAAAATGGACAAAACAGCTCCATAAAGAATTACCACCGACCTTTAGCAATGAGGATTCGGACTTCTTCAAGGTGTTCGAACAGTCATTATAGTGGACAGACAGGTCACTTGTCACTTTAGTTAACAGACAGGTTCTGGGGTTAAGGTATTAGGTGTATTAGTTTTTCGCAATCAGTAAACACCCATGCGTCTGAAAATTTTTCCACGCTGAGGTATAAAAAATTTTAACGTAATTACATCAGTAAAAGTATTCAATATAATCAATAAACATGTCTGACCAGGACAAATTGAGCCAAGATTTGCAGAACGCATCTCTCAACGACCAACAACAAGGTCAACAAGGTCAACAACAGGGCCAGCAGTATTACAATCCTAACGCTACCCAAACATTTGTTCCTCAACAATCTTACCAACAGTACCAACAAGGAGGGTACCAAGGAGGATATCAACAAGGTGGCTATCAACAAGGATACCAACAGCAATACCAGCAAGGTGGATATCAACAAGGTGGATACCAACAGGGCTACAACAACTACAACAATAGAGGTGGCTACAATAACTATAGCAACAGAGGTGGTTACAACAACTATAACAACTACAACAATGCCAACAGTTACAACAATTACTATGACCAGCAGCAACAGCAGCAGCCAGCTCAACCGGCTGGCATGTCTTTAGCAGACTTTCAAAAACTGCAAACTGCTAACACTAGCTTGAACAAACCAAAGAGAACATTGAAATTGGCAGGCTCTTCCAGTATAAAATTGGCTAATGCTACCAAGGCTCCAGAAAAGAAGGAAGACACTCCAGCCAAGAAGGAAGAAAAGAAGGAAGCCACTCCAGCTCCAGCTGCTAAAGAATCTACCCCAGCTGCAGCCGCTAAAGAGTCTACCCCAGCACCAGTTTCTAAAGAATCTACTCCTGCTCCAGCTTCCAAGGAGACCTCCAAAGCTGCATCCAAAGAATCGACTCCAAAACCCAAGGACACCAAACTGGCTGCTGCCAACAAGACCAAAGAATCCACCCCAGCTGATGCCGTGGCCAAGCAACAAGAAGACGAAGTCGATGAAGAAGTTGTTAAAGACATGTTCGGTGGTAAAGATCACGTTTCAATCATTTTCATGGGTCATGTTGATGCTGGTAAATCGACTATGGGTGGTAACATCTTGTACTTAACCGGTGCTGTTGACAAACGTACCGTTGATAAGTATGAAAGAGAAGCCAAAGATGCCGGTAGACAGGGCTGGTACTTATCATGGGTCATGGATACTAACAAAGAAGAAAGAAATGACGGTAAAACCATCGAGGTTGGTAAGGCCTACTTCGAAACTGATAAGAGAAGATACACTATCTTGGATGCCCCTGGTCACAAGATGTACGTTTCTGAAATGATTGGTGGTGCCTCTCAAGCTGATGTGGGTATCTTGGTTATCTCTGCCAGAAAAGGTGAATACGAAACTGGTTTTGAAAAAGGTGGTCAAACCAGAGAACACGCTTTATTGGCCAAGACTCAAGGTGTTAACAAGATTGTTGTTGTTGTCAACAAAATGGATGACCCAACTGTCGCTTGGTCTGAAGACCGTTATAAAGACTGTACTACCAAGTTGGGTCAATTCTTAAAAGGTATTGGATACGCCAAAGAAGACATTGTCTTCATGCCAGTTTCTGGTTACACTGGTGCCGGTTTGAAAGCACATGTTGATCCAAAAGATTGTCCATGGTACTCCGGTCCATCTTTATTGGAATACTTGGATGATATGAAGACCGTCAACCGTCACATCAATGCTCCATTCATGTTACCAATTTCAGGTAAAATGAAAGATATGGGTACCATTGTTGAAGGTAAAATTGAATCTGGTCATGTCAAAAAGAATGGTTCATTAGTGTTGATGCCTAATAAAACTAACATTGATGTTGTCACTATTTACAATGAAACTGAACAAGAATGTGATGCTGCTTATTGTGGTGAACAAGTCAGATTGAAGATTAAAGGTGTTGAAGAAGATGATTTGCAACCAGGTTATGTTTTAACCTCACCAAAGAACCCAGTCAAGACCATCACCAGATTCGAAGCTCAAGTTGCAATTGTCGAATTGAAATCTATCTTGTCCAATGGTTTCTCTTGTGTCATGCATGTCCATACTGCTATCGAGGAAGTCAAGTTCGTTGAATTGAAGCATAAATTGGAAAAGGGTACTAATAGAAAATCCAAGAAACCTCCTGCGTTCGCCAAGAAGGGTATGAAGATTATCGCTGTTTTGGAAACCGAAGAACCAGTTTGCGCTGAGACTTATGCCGATTACCCTCAATTAGGTAGATTCACTTTGAGAGATCAAGGTACTACCATTGCTATTGGTAAAATTACTAAATTATTGTAAAGTAACTATATAGTTTCTCATGATTTGTTTAACCTCAAATGAATCTATTAATCGACAACCAGTTCATCCAGTATGCTCTAATAGTTCTCCGAAAATTGTGATCAAACTTTCCAATCCCGCAAGGATATTCTCATCACATCCTTTCCCTTCTACCCACTTGGCGTGAGCGAAATCGATAAGGTTCAAAGAACTTAGTGGAGCCAGAGCACTTTCAATGTATTCATCATCATCATCATCATCGTTGTCGTCATCGTCGTTTTCAACTTCATTTCTAATAAGCGGGTCAGCCAATTCGTATCTCTCGTCGTCATTTGAAACCCCAGCCCATCGTATAGGGTCATTTTCATAAATGAAAAGTAAGGATCCGGAGATAATTCTCACTTCTGAGTCGATCAAGCAATTATATAGAAGCTGGAGCCTTTGATGGAAACGGTTGATCAATTTTCTGACTAGGTTGGGGTTATTTTGATGCAAATATTGGAAATAAATTAAGAGACCTTGCTTGATATTAGAACCATTGAGTGATCTACCATAAAATTTATCAAATTGTAAGTAAAAGTCGTCACCATCTTTCTCCAAAGAAAGAGTTTTGCCAATATCGGGGAATATTTCAGGTACTTCCTTCTGTTCTGATGTTTTACTCCCACTGTAAAGTCTCATGCCACAAATTCTGAAGCCATGTGACCCACTGGTTGTGGATAAACTTACTTGTTCGAGTCGAGCAACTTTTTCATCTTTGGCGAACTCATCAGTTAAAACCTTACCCAACTTGATATCCAATATGCTGGGCTTTTCATATCCATGATATAGATTTTGAAGCACTATATATTTCCTATCTTCATCTTGTGATTGGTGTATGTGGAATTGTTTAGTGCTAACGGTCAACTGATCTACCAACTCCTTGTCTTCTAACGTAGAGGGTAATACAATGGAGTCATCCGTTTTATCCTGAAGATTGCCCTGGGTCAATGTACCCATGAATATTGGCATCCAATCAGAGAGAAGAGCCCCAATTTCCACATCACCGCCCATCGACTCAGAAAACTGATCTTTAACTTGAGTCTGAACATAGAAATCAATCTCTTGCTGAGAAGTGAGCTTTGCAAATACAGCACCACTATCTGGCGAAACCAAACAACCTTTGTGTCCGGCGGCTTGGTGTTTAGAAGGTAGGAAACTTTCTATACTAGAAGAGATTGGCGACATAAAGGAAAACAAAACTTTACAATTTTTCGACTTAACCAGGGGAATTGGGAGGATTATAATCGGTTTGGGATCGTAAAGACGCTGATCATTCTATTACTTCAATTGAAGATGTGGAGTTGTAATGAATTTAGTTATTAATAGCATAAATCATTCAAAGTTGACAGAATGTACGGAGGTGGCATGGAAGAAATGGCTGAGTTTTGAAAGTTTATTGTTTTTCTTGCGAACTCGTAGCATTTTTTTTGTACACGAGAGTTTGTTCGAATAGAAAAACATTGATTGGGATTACATTTAAACATTTGTTATTGATATAAAGAAAAAGCAAAAGCTAGTGTCATAATGAGTAACCCATACAACAACTCCTACGAGTTGAAAAACTATAATCAACAACCAAGACAAGGGGAGGATGATTTTGTTTCGTTTATGAATGAAATCCAAGATATCAACAATTCGTTGGACCAATACTCCAATTTGATTCAATTAATCTCTAATAAGCAAAGAAACTATCTTCAAGAATTAGATTTGAACGAAGAAGATGGAGATTACAGCTCCAAACAAATTGATAGTTTGGTTTTGGAAGCTCAATCATTACAAAATGAATTAAAGAGTCGTATCAAGAATGTTCAAACCCAAGCTGCCCATTCTAGAGATAAAACCAAGATCGATCAAGCCGAAAATTCACGTAATAAGTTTTTAGAATTGATCCAAGAGTACAGATTAGTTGAGGTTAAAAATCGTGAACAGACTAAAGCTCAAGCTGAAAGACAATATAAAATTATAAAGCCAGATGCCTCAGATGCTGAAATTGGACACGTTATTGAAGAAGGCGGTGACAATCAACAATATTTCCAACAAGCTTTATTGCAAAGTAATAGAAGAGGTGAAGCTAGAACTGTTTTGAATGAAGTTCAAGTTAGACATCGTGAATTATTGAAATTAGAAAAGACCATGGCTGAATTAACTCAATTATTCCATGATATGGAAGAGTTGGTAATTGAGCAAGATCAACCAATTCAACAAATTGATGAACAAGTTGCAACTGCTCAACACGATATTGAACAAGGTGTCGGACACACCAACAAAGCGGTAATTAGTGCTAAAAAGGCAAGAAAGAAGAAGTGTTGGTGTTTCGTCATTTGCCTTATTATCATCATTATTATTGCTGTTATTCTTGGTGCTTACTTTGGTACCAAGAATTGATCAACCATTTAGTTGGTATTGATATCCCATTAGAAGTTTTAATTATAATTTTTACTTGAATTAAAATTTCTTTGTTAATCTTTAATATTTCAAAAAGAACATTATGAGTTTATTTCAATGAAGAATTGACTATCTTGACATTGAATTCACTTGTAGTATGTCGAGTTATCCTTTTGTATAGATAATCAATGTTACATTATTTCAAGTGTTCAAATACTTATCAGATAATGCAATTTATTACTGTATTTTGACAAAGTTTTCGATTCAACATATCTTTCTAAGTATAGCGGATCAGATCAAATCGAATTTCAATATAATCAATTATCTTTATCAGCGGGGACACTAATTTCTGGGGTATTTAGGTTATGTCCGAATTATTCAATTAACAACTGATAAGCCGCTCAAATGAACGGAACTTATATTTTTTTTCACCTTAGCACAACTGCCTTTCCAATAATCGATAGCCGAAACGTTAATAAAAATTCAAGGGTTAGAATATATGAATATTCCCCAGTCTCTACTATTCCAGCGAGTCACGCAATAAGCTACAAAATACAACAGTCATTCAACGCTGGTTCACTTAAGTGCATTTAAACGTCTAACCACAAATCCGTCTCGTGATATTTGTGCTCGCCCAATAAGCTTATCAACTAATTGTTTCATTGGTCAGCTGCTTATGTCAGCGCCCGCGGCATTCCCGAGGAGATCCTGTCCGCTCGCTTCAACCAGTAATCGCGAAATGCAAGTACGGAAGACAATTTTGCGAGTGGATCGATGAGCTAGAATGAAACATTTCGATGACCAGCTAGCTAACTCTACGATTTATTCACACAAGACCAATACCAAGTTACTCTGATACATGGCGGCAGAAAAATTCAAAATTACGGCATTTTTCCAACCACAAAATCACTTGCATGTAGACTCGGAGCTTTTCTAATAAACGGCGAATGGCTTTATCTATTGAAGCAATTTATTCTCATCTTAACTCTGCTTTATTATTAACGTTTTTTTTTTTTTTTTTTGTATGAATTATTCCTTTCTTTTTTATTTAATTTTATTTTTTTTTTCTCGCTCCTGCCTTGAAACCGAGAGGCACTTTATAAAAAGCATCAGATTTCATCTTTCAAAAATTATTGAAAGTTCATTGTGGATCCAAGCTTCTTAGAAGTGTCACTTACAAAACAATCTTCCCATATTCTAATCACCTCCTCCCACATGAACAGAGATCCCGAATTAGCTTCAGGCTCTAGTGCCGATATGAAGAAGAAGAGAAACTCATTCGACTCATTCGAAAAATCACTCGAAGACCATTCAGGCCATGCTGAAGTTTCCAACGAAAAGCTTAATTTCATTGATAACTGGGCTTCCAAGTTAAAGGCTGAAACCAAAGGTATTGACATCGTTACCGATGAAGAAAAAACTGAAACCTCAACTCTTAATGCCGCTACCATGTGGTTATCGGCTAACTTGGTCATTGCCACTTTCGCCTTAGGTGCCTTGGGTATTACTGTTTTCCAATTATCCTTCTGGCAAGCTGTCTTGGTTATCATTTTCTTCAGTTTCCTTGGTGTTTTACCAATTGCATTCTTCTCCATTTTCGGTCCAAAACTCGGTTTGAGACAGATGATTTTATCTAAATTTTTAGTTGGTGACTATGGTATGAGAATCTTTGCCTTCATCAACATTATTGCCTGTGTCGGTTGGGGTGCTGTTAACATCATGTCTTCCGCTCAGTTGTTGAACATTGTTAATAACGGTGCTTGTCCTCCTTGGGCCGGTTGTCTTATTTTAATCATCTGTACCATCCTCGTCACTTTCTTTGGTTACCATATCATTCACGTCTACGAAAAATGGTCTTGGATTCCAAACTTGGTTGCCTTCATTTGTATCATCGCTAGAATGGCCATGTCTGGTAACTTCACTGCTGGCCACATGAAAGGTGGTGAAGTCACTGCTGGTAACGTTTTGACTTTCGGTGGTACCATTTATGGTTTCGCTGCTGGTTGGACTACTTATGCCTCTGATTATACCGTCTACCAAAGAAGAGATGCTAACTCTGCTAGAATTTTCTTCGGTATCTTCTTTGGTTTGATCACTCCTCTTTGTTTCACCCTTATTTTGGGTGCTGCTTGTGCCACTGGTACCCTCACTGACGAAAGATGGGCTACTTTATACGAAACTAAATCCATCGGTGGTTTGGTTTACGCCATCTTGGTTGAAAAATCCTTGCACGGTTTTGGTGAATTCTTATGTGTTATTTTGGCTTTATCTACCGTCGCTAACAACATCCCAAATATGTATTCCATTGCCTTGAGTGCCCAAGCTTTCTGGTCTCCTCTTTCTAAAGTTCCAAGAGTCTTTTGGACCATTGCTGGTAACTTCGTTACTTTGGCTATTTGTATCCCAGCCTACTACCATTTCGCTACCGTCATGGAAAACTTTATGAATTTAATTGGTTACTACTTGGCCATTTACCAATCTATGTGTCTCTCTGAACATTTCATCCATAACAAGGGTAACTTTGCTGCCTACGACTACAAAAACTTCAACAACAAGACTTCTTACCCAGTTGGTTTCGCTGGTGTCTTTGGTTTCTGTTGTGGTGTCGCTGGTGTCATTATCGGTATGGACCAAGTCTGGTACGCCGGTGTGATAGCTAAGAAAATTGGTATGGGTGGTGATATTGGTTTCGAATTGGCCTTTGGCTTCTCCTTTATTGGGTTCAACACCGCTAGATTCTTGGAAAAGAAATACGTTGGTCGTTAATCCTCCTTTTTATTTATAATTGATTTTGGGCCTGGGTGCCACTGTATAATAATAGACGTTTAATGAGAAAATTATAATTATCAGTAGTGAGAAATTCTTCAACCAATAAACTATTCTTTTATCAGACCAGTAATCATGAATATGACACCAGCTTATTGTATATCAACAATCTTCGTTGTTGTTGCTGGTATGATAATATGCGTACAGAAAATACCCCAATTACATGACATTCTTCGATATGGCAAACAGGCCAACGACTCCAACAGACCAGAACTGCCAACTTCAATTGTTGATAAGACTATGAACTTTCTAACCTCGTTGACTGTGCCGAAGTCCTTCTTCACTCATTACTATATATTCTATCTTGCCAACTTGGTTTGGTTAAAATGGACCATCGAAATCTTTGCACCTTATCAAGATTCGGAATACGACGCAAGCCCCAGTCAATTGTATCAATTGATTTACATGCTACAAATAATCCAGGCCACAAGGAGAGGGTTGGAAAGTATGACTGTCTTCAATTATAGTCCGACGGCGAAGATGAATATTGCCCATTATGTTTTGGGGTTAGGTTATTATTTCTTGAATTCATCAAATACACTTATTGCAGTGCAACATTTCCCAAATAACCCATTCCAGGTGGATACCGATTTCATTCTACAGCCAAAGATTCTTGCATTTATTGGATTGTTTGTATTTGCCTCTGTGGATCAACTGGTTAATCATATTCATTTGGCCCTGTTGGTTAAATACACCAATCCTTCCTATGGCCTCTTCCGGTACATAGACTGTGCCCATTACTTTGATGAGGTACTTATCTACACTTCTTTTGTTTTGATGATAGTGGGGGCCAAAGGCTTTCATGATTGGAGTATCCTTGATGTGAACTACGTGACAAATTGGCTCTTTGTCATAACCAACTTGTCAGTCACCTCAATTGACTGCCACAAATATTATAAAAGAAAGTTTGTGGACTACCAGGAACGCTGGTGCATCATCCCTGGACTCATATAATCTTTGAATAAATCCAAATTCCCCCCAAAGCTCTATTAGCATAAATCTATAGTCTCATGACCACAGACCATATATCGGCGATGCTTATCCTGCAGATAACTGATGGGCGTAGACCATAATATTGACATGCTATAGCCACTAGTCATTTTCATCCAAGATCATTTATTTAACGATATAGCATAATACAAGCAATTGTCACCATTCCGACACTCCACGGCACTCAATACCTGTTTTAATTTATTGGCTGCTCATTTTTCGACCGTACACAACTGATACTCTATAAGCATAAGCCTTCAAAATATAAATAAACACAATTGAACTTAATTTCCTGCGTTCACGAATGAAACAGTTTGCCAATATCGGGAGTACCCCGAAACCACAGTGTCCGGTTCTAATAAGTCTCAAAGCTTCAAGTAAAAGCATAGTTCATGGATGTCCAGGAGTTCCAAGAAGTATTCCAAGAATAGAAACAACCATTGAGCTAAGACCAGCAAATGGTACGCCATTTACTTGCAGAGCAGTAGGAGTGGAGTTAATAACTATCCAAAAAGTCAGCGTTCCCTCTACTATTGGTTCCAATGACACGTTCAGAGAGTACAAAATCTTCGAGGATCCATTGATTTATGCCCCACCCGTGGGGGAATTCAGTCAAGAGTTACTCGGGATAGACATCCCATTGTTGATTCCACTATCTAAGAATGTCATGTCAAGCGGTCAATTTCCTCATTGGAACGCGTCTACAATTCACAAACTACTTGTCAAGATCTCTTGTGGTGACTCCTATGTTGATGAGATCAATTTTGTGGAGAAATTCCCAGTTGTAATCAAATTATACGACACACTCCCGATTTACCGTCAATTTGATAAACCATTAGAGGAGTCAGAGACTTCACCCGATTGTCAAGTAATTGCCGATGTCTCGTTATCAACTCCCTCTGTTGGACCAAAAGATGAATTGGTGATGGTAGCCAAAGTTGCAACCAATTCTCGGATTTACAAAGTCAACAAACGAGTAAGACTCAAACAATTGACATTTCAGGTTAAGGAAATCTTGGAATGTCATGAGGGGGGACTCCCAGCTCACAAAGAGTACAAAATATATACTTCATCCGAAACTTTCGAGGACCGTTCGCTTGACACATCAGGTTACTCGCTCGAGCTTCACACAGACTTCCCAGTTGACAATGACTACCTTCAACTGTATTCGATACCATCATTTTCTGATAGCCCAACATCTCATGGTACTGAGCCCGAGGCAGGCACATTCAACGGGTTAGTATCGAGCTCCTCAGCATACTTCAACAAGAACAAGAACATAAACAAGGTATCTGAAGGTATACCAATTACGCATACACAGGGCTTCACCACCAATGGTAAATTATTCTCAATTAAATATGAGACAGTTGTGAAGGTAAAACTTAGCCACGCTAAGGACTTAGAGATACGATTGCCACTCACAGTGAGTACTTACAATAAAAAAAGCAGTGGCTACTTGCTCAAGTGGATCACGAAAGAGTGTGAAGTGGCCAAGATGACATTTGGGAAGCAACTCGTTGACAGTTTAGCTCGCACCCCAAACTATCGCCATATGATCCTTCTCTTGAATCCTTTCAAACAGCCCCCGGTCATTTTCAAGAACACAAGAGAAGACTGGGTTAAGTTAGGGTTCAATTACGATGCATTTGGAAAAACAGATGACAGTAAATATTTAGTAGACTTCATCGATTAATGACATATTTTTCATCTTTGTGAGATGAATTAGTAATACGCGCATCGAATTCTTCCGGATATTTTCCGTGGAAAACCCTATAAGAATACCCGAATCTGTATCACAGTATTTGAACACTGTGAAATATGGGGTGAAATGTTGACAAATTCTAGTGGCATTCTGCACCGATATGTCCGAAAAACGGTTTTTTCTTACTAACGGTTTATTTTTTGCATCGTTCTACCGTTGCAAAACCTGTCAACTACTTAGTAATTGTGTTGCGAGCATCAACAAGACTTAGTAATTATGTTGCAGCAATTATGATATAAATATTTCTGTAGCTTCCACGTTTCCAAGCATTGACAAAATATCAAGGATAAAATTATGTCTTCTCCTGTTGAAATTCGTGCATTGAAGGATACTAAAGCTTTCAAGCCAATCAAAGTTGGTAAGAATGAGTTAGCTCATAGAGTTGTTTATGCTCCAACTACTCGTTTCAGAGCTACCAAGTACAACGAACCAAGTGATCTTCAAGTCCAGTACTATGATGAGAGATCTAAATTCCCTGGCTCATTGTTGATTACTGAAGCCACAATTGCCACTCCAAAAGCAGGTTCATACTACAATGTTCCTGGTATCTACGAAGAAAAACATGCCAAGGCTTGGAAACACATTGTCGACAGAATCCACGCTAACGGATCCTACGCTTCAGTTCAACTTTGGGGCCTTGGACGTGTGGCTGATCCAAAGTTTTCTGCTGAAAAGGGTTTGCCAATGGTTGCACCATCTGTCAGTTACGAATCCGAAGAGTCCAAAAAAGCCATTGAAGAAGCCGGTGCTAAAGTTAAAGCCCTCACCACCGAAGAGGTGGAAGACTTAATTAAAGTTGAATACACCAGAGCAGCCAAGTTAGCCATGGAGGCTGGTTTTGACTACGTGGAACTCCATTCTGCCCATGGTTATCTTTTGGATCTTTTCTTGCAATCATCCACCAACAAAAGAACTGATAAATATGGTGGTTCCATTGAAAACAGAGCCCGTTTCGTCTTAGAATTAGTTGACCACTTATCTTCCATCATTGGCGCTGAAAAACTCGCCATCAGAATTTCACCTTGGGCCACTTTCCAAGACATGTTAGGTGCTAAAGATCCTGTTCATCCGATTGCCCAATTCGGTTACTTAGTTAGCGAATTACAGAAGAGAGCCGATCAAGGTAAGCAGTTGGCATACATTTCATTGGTGGAACCAAGAGTTTCCGGTATCATAGATGTCAAGAAGGAAGACCAAGCTGGTGACAACAGTTTCATCACCCAAATCTGGAAAGGTACTTTGGTAAGATCGGGTAACTACTCATATGATGCTCCAGACTTCAAAGGTTTGATTAACGACATTGAAGATGATCGCACCTTGGTTGGATTCTCTAGGTTCTACACTTCTAATCCAGATCTTGTTTTCAGATTACGTGACGGTAAATCTTTAACTCCTTACGAGAGAGATTTATTCTACAGATTTGATAACTGGGGTTATAACACTTATCCAAAATTCGGTGAACTCGCCAAATTGACGAAAGAACAAGCGGAAGCAGTGATTCCTGAGTTCATCAAATCTTTGGCTTAAATACACTTATGTGCTCAATAACGAAGTATTCATCATTCGAAATGTAATAGTAAAACTTGTACTTTGCAACCAAATAAATGCTGCATCGATTTATCGCACAAATGTATTTTAACAAATTAATTTTGATCTTTCCTACTACTTAAAAATTTAAAATATCAAGTAATGGATAATCAATATACCATACCCGCCTATGCACCCACTTCCACTACGTCATATGTTCCCAGCAAAGCATACAAAGAGATCAGCCGATCCAGTTTGATAAAATCCAATCAACATAAAGTTGTGTATGATTCACTAGCAGAGATCTATTCAATAGTGACTACACTCGAGCTCATTGAGAACTCCTTCATCAAAGACTACATTACAGATAAGGAGAAATACACTTCCACTTCACTCCGATTGATCAATCAATATCAAATGCTCATGAAAGGATTCGAAAATGACGATTTAAAAAATCAGATATTGAATGAAACTTTGGTAACCCCTAGTAGTACGATGTCTTTATTACCTGACCAATCCAACCTTCTAGATTTATTGACTATCAAATTCAACTTGCATGCTCCGTTGGCAGTGAATCGATTAAAGTTGGGCATTCCTGCTACCATCGAACATTTCCACACCAAGGTTGAAAGCTCCCACAATCCGCATACTGAAAATCCAGTCAATTCTTCCTCTTCGTCATTATCCAAGCCCTCCAATAAGGCTAGTGCAAGATTAGTGGCTGAGGTAACTGGGAGTTTTATTACATGCATGGATGCTTTGAAATTAAATTATAGATCCAAAGAGCAATTACATCCAATATTGTCAGACTTAGTAGTGAGTTTGAATGATCTAGTAACATTCGATGATGAAAGTGGAGAGAATGATGAAGATGATGACAGGTTTAAATCAATTGAATTTCAGGGTAAGTCAAAATTGGTTAGCTGGCTAATAAAGTTGAATAATCTCCTGGATGATCAAGAGTTGACTCAAGAGGAGACTGACACATTCTTAAAAGATTTGGATACCGCTTATAAAGGTTTCTACACATCTTTAGAATAATAAATGAATTATGTAAATATTCTAATTTAAATGATAGATTCAATTTGCTCGGCGTAGTTTAAAACATTCTTGATGATGTTTGAATTATCTGACAGTAAATTGTTTTCATTAGACGAAGTACTGAAAGTGACTTTACCGTTATTGAAATTCCAGTTTTCAACTTCTAATTCTTCTTTCAAAACACGTTCGAAAACTGCGTCGCTTTGCTCCTGAGGATAGTATAACAAACTTTTGCAGTTGTTGATTGGGATGGATTCATAAGTTCTCTCCAAAGATTTAGCGATTTCGTATCTTAATGCATTGGTTAAAGTTCCGATAAAATGATTGTATTCTTTGCACGGTAAATTCAGATCACCGGAGTTTAAGAGTTTCCAAATTTTTATGTAATTACCTTCCATTAAATTTTTCTCCAAATCAATTGGGAATTGCAAATATTTGTCTTTTTCCACATGATATCTAGACGAGCTGTAAATACTCTCTAATTCAATTTGAAATTTGGATATAGACCCTTGGCTCAATAAGTAAAATAAGTATAATGAAATTATCTTGGTGGTATCAGTATTGACTTCTTTTTTACTGTGTAATTTGTCATTTGTGTAGAAGGGTTTCAATTGGGCGAAATAGTTCTCGAATCCTTGATAGTTGTTACTCAACAAGGTGGATAAAGAACCAATCTCTAAGATTCTTTCCGCTATTTTCAAATCATTGAGTTGATCTTTAGTTGCAGTGTTTGATGCTAATGGAACTAATAAATTGTGTTTAATCAATTCAATTTTGACGGGAACCAATAATTTTTGGCACTGCTCGTATTCTTCTTTGTCGAAGAGTTGATATAACTCCAGGGTGAGCTTTTGTAATGACATGATGATTGATGATAGTTTGGTGTATTTGGATTCAAGCTGCGAGATATATGTTGCCACTAAAATGCTGGCAGAGATCGTGCGATTACCACCCGAAAGAGCCGTACATCCGAAAGTGGGTGCAAGTCTACGCTGGTTACAAACGATGGAAATCGACACTGGATGGAACCGAAGCCTGGGCATCATAAGCTGGTTTCATACGGCAAGCAGAATAATGACAATCTTCTAGCGACTAACTTCAAGTTGTTGATAATTAACCACATCGGTATCAATTGCCTTGAGATCGCGAGAGTACTGGGCCCCAATCGCTAGGAAGGTATTAGCCGAGCATGAATAAACGATGGAGTCATCCAGTTAATCGGTCACTATCTCTCTGAACCCAACTGATAAGTAATTTATTGTTTCATCTAATATGACTAATGACCGGAACTTTCGCTAAGATGACTCAGTTTTCCCGATATCTAGCGGGAGATTGTGATTTCCGGTATCGCGAACCGCCCGATCTCAGCATTTTACAGTAGTCAAATACGATTTCCGAGGGTGAAAAATCTCCAGAAATTGATCGAAAAAGCGAAACAGGCCCGGAAAAAAATTTTCCAAGATATTATAAATTATACAACAGTTCCACTAATTTTATAGAAGTCAAACAACAGTAAATTGCAGTTAAAATGTGTGGTATTTTCGCTGCTTACAGACAACCTGAGGTTGAACAATTTAAGTCTAAAGCATTACAATATGCTAAAAAAATCAGACATCGTGGTCCAGATTGGTCTGGTAACTTAATCCAAAACTCTACCATCTTGTGTCATGAAAGATTAGCTATTGTTGGTTTGGACTCTGGTGCTCAACCAATCACTTCTCCAGATGAAGAATACTCTTTAGCCGTCAACGGTGAGATTTACAACCATATCAAGTTAAGAGAAGAATTCAAAGATTACGGATTCAAATCTCACTCTGACTGTGAACCTATCATTCCATTATACCAAAAATATGGTGCTGATGCTCCAAAATACTTGGACGGTATGTTCGCTTGGGTTCTTTATGACAAGAAAGCCGACCGTATCATTGCCGCTAGAGATCCTATCGGTATCACTACTTTATACATGGGTAAGAAATCTTCTTCTCCAAAGACTCGTTACTTCGCCTCCGAATTGAAATGTCTTGTTGAAGAATGTGACGAAATCTTTGCTTTCCCTCCTGGTCATGTGTACGACTCTAACACCGATGAAATTACCAGATACTTCAACCCAACTTGGTGGGATGAATCTAAAGTGCCACAAGAGAGAGTCGATTACAAGAAAGTCAGAGAAAGTTTGGAATTAGCCGTCAGAAAGAGATTGATGGCTGAAGTCCCTTACGGTGTTCTCTTATCTGGTGGTTTGGACTCCTCTTTAATCGCTTCCATCGCTGCTAGAGAGGCTGAAAAGGCTGCTGATTCTTTCGGTAAAGATGGTTACGACGCTAACAAAGAATTATCAGGTGTCGACTCCAAGGGTGCTTTGCACTCCGCTGCCTGGTCCAAATTACACTCTTTCGCCATCGGTTTACCCGGTGCTCCAGATTTAATCGCTGCTGAAAAAGTTGCGCACTTCATCGGTACCATTCATCACTCCCACACTTTCACTTTGGATGAAGGTTTGGATGCTTTAGATGATGTCATTTACCACTTGGAAACTTACGATGTCACTACCATTAGAGCTTCCACTCCTATGTACTTGTTATCCAGAAAGATTAAAGCTCAAGGTGTTAAAATGGTGTTGTCTGGTGAAGGTTCTGATGAAATCTTTGGTGGTTATTTATACTTTGCTAATGCCCCATCTGCCAAGGACTTCCACGAAGAATGTGTCAAGAGAGTCAAAAACTTACATTATGCTGATTGTTTGAGAGCTAACAAATCTACCATGGCATGGGGTTTGGAAGCTAGAGTTCCATTCTTAGATAAAGAATTCTTGGAAACTTGCATGAACATCAACCCAGAAGATAAATTGATAAAGCCTAAGGAAGGTAAAATAGAAAAATACATTTTGAGAAAGGCATTTGATACCTCTGACGAACCAGATGTCAAACCATACTTACCAGAAGAAATTTTGTGGAGACAAAAAGAACAATTCTCTGACGGTGTCGGATACTCTTGGATTGATGGTTTGAAAGACACCGCTGAATCTACTGTTTCTGACGAAGAACTCGCCAACCCTAAACCAGAATGGGGAGATGATGTTCCAACCACCAAAGAAGCTTACTGGTACAGATGTAAATTTGACCAAATCTTTGGTAAATCTAAAGCTGCTGCTTCAACTGTCATGAGATGGGTTCCAAAAGCCGAGTGGGGCTGTCACGCCGACCCATCTGGTAGATACGCTACTACTCATGAGCACAAGGTTGACGACAACTAATCTGTGTATATAGTGTATTAATGTTACAAAAATGTACATTCAAATTTAGAAGCTCATATTAATAATGATTTGAAACCATCCACTGTTGTATGGATTGGTGATCTCTTTCATACCAAGTAGCATAAATTGAGATATAATCCAATGCCTGATTGTAAGATCTTTCGAAACCATGCACATCTTTATCTTTGAAAAAAGATTTGATATCATTGTACTTCTCTTGTGATTGATAATTTCTCAAAGAGAGTTTGATGAATCTGTCCAACACAACCATGTTGGTGGACATGTATCTGTACAAAAGCTCATAGTTATCCTTAAAGAAATTCCAGAAATTATCCCTGGTCAGTACGTTCCTGGATAAGGGAACACTAAGAAAGTGACTATCCATAATTGGGATTATACTGACGTCTTTCAAGTACAGAATCAACTTCAAAGATATTTCATGGTGTTGAATATGACCTAAAGCTCCGAGAGCAACTTCTCTAGAACTCAAAGAAGTTGGATTGGTGATTTCGTCCATTATAACTTCAAAACTGTCTTGGTTGATTAGGTCAGGGGAAGAAACTATGGTACTGAACACAAACAACTTTAGCGAATGATCAATATCTTTGGTTTCTTTCCACTTGTTGAAAAGCTCAACAGCATATTCCTTAGCTTCTTTGATTTGCAACAAACCAGCATGATAAAGAATTTGAGCTCTGAGCTTTTTGTTCAAAAAGTCAGAATCATCAGGTTTAGTTTTAACTAATTTAGTGGCAATTTTTGAGTACACATCCTTAGAAAATGACTTCAAACTAGAGCCAATCTCACTGTCTGCTTCGAAAACAGTAGTTAAAGAACCCAATCTTTTACCAATTTCTAACCAAACTGCGTAGTCTTCGCCAATTAAATCCTTGTCAATCACTGTTGATTTAATCAACTGTAATAATGATGCACCAGAGTCTTGACCGGATACAGCTATCGAGTAAACATCAGAGATGACGCCGATCTTGTCTTTTCTGGACAACTTCTCAAAATAAGGCAAAATATTGTTTTCGAGAATAGATTGTGAATATTTGACACGATAGGCGCCTTGAGAATCTTTATTGAGTTTGAAAAATCCATCCATGTGAGGGAAATCCAAGGACATGGATTTCAGGGATAATTCTAGAGCAGGCTGCGATGACTTTGACTCTGAGATGATAGATAAATTGAGAGGAACCCACCATTCAACTCGATCATCTTCTGGCTTAACATCTCCGCCATTCAAATATCTGTTCTGCTTAACATTCAACTTGTTATCGTGGAGATCAACGGTGACCAAAGGGAACCCAATTTTTTTTATCCAGGAGTTCATCATTGAGCCAATTGGCTTACCAGATACTTCGCTGATGGCAGCCCATAAGTCATTTGTGGTGGCATTTGCAAATTTGTGGTTGTTTAAGTATTTGGCGACACCTTTCAAGAACAAATCAGTTCCCAAATAGCTTGATATCATACGAATGGTTGAAGCACCTTTCAAGTAAGAAATGTCATCGAACAATTCGTCAATCTCCAAAGCGTCCTTTACAGGAACTTCGATTGGATGAGAACTTCTCAAACCATCAAGATCAAGTGCTGGTTGTAAAGACTCGGACACGAAAGATGAGAAGATGTCCCATTCAGGAAAGATATAGTCCACGGCAGTAAAACCGACCCAAGTAGCAAAACCTTCATTGAGCCATAATTCATCCCACCATTGCATTGTGACTAAATTTCCAAACCATTGATGAGCCAATTCGTGAGCCACGACATAGGCAACTTTTTGTTTATAAGCCGGATCTGATTTGGTTTCTGAATATAAGAGGGCGGTACTTCTGTAAGTGATAAGCCCCCAATTTTCCATTGCATTATGGGAGAAGGAATGAACTGCGAGTAAATCGAGTTTTGGCAAAGGATAATCAAGGTCAAAAACCTCACTGTAGTAGTCAACGATTTTAGGAGTGATGATAGAGGCGAGCTTTGCATCTTGAGTATAACCCTTGGTAGTATAGATACGAACAGGTAATGGTTTACCATTTTGGTATGTACGTTCAGTAAATGATTCAATGTACTCAAACTCTCCCATAGCCCAAGCTAAAAGGTAGGTTGACATGACAGGAGTTGTTTCAAAAGTGACTTTCTTCAAAGTGTCATTGAAGTCAGATTCAATAGCCACCGGAGTATTACCCAAAGTGACCCAATTCTTGTTAGCAAGCAAGGTAACGGAAAAAGTGGCCTTCAAAGCGGGCTCATCCAAGCAGGGAAAACCTCTTCTGGCGTCCGTGGCTTCGAATTGAGTGGATAACATATATTTTGTCTGCCCATCTTCAAGATAGCTTGATTTATAGAAACCCGCCATATTGGTTTGAATGATTGCTGAATAATCGAGAGTGACTTTAACGGATGCAATTGACGAAGGTTTGAAGGAATCCTTGAATTTTATAACGAAGTACTCCTTCTCCTTGAATTCTTGTATGGAGTCAACAGAGACATTTTTCTCTTCAGTGCCATCAGTATAAACGGCGGATACCTTGTCAGCGGACACCAACAAATCACGATAGTTCAAGTGTAATTCATTAGTTTCATTGACCACATTCAAGTGAATGGTAACAGTACCATTGAAAGTTTCCGCGTTGATATCGATATCCCTAATGGAGACGTCGTAATGAAAGGGTTTCAAACACGATGGCAATGCGTCGTAATAAGGTTTGGACTCTTGGACACACATTATCGATATGGCTTTCTTGAAAGCAGTCAGGAATTCTAGTAGACAGAAGAAAGAAGTGGTTTATAAAATGAAAAATTGATGGTATTCTGGATTTTCAACCCGATTCTCACGGCACCTTATGTATGTGCGGCTCTCATCGGAATGGGCATCAGAGAGCGAGAACCACCAAATGTTGCAACAATTGTCGAAAGTTAAACGTACATTTTTAATAAAGACAAACTAATACTACAGGTAGTTGTAGCCAACCGGTGGCGGATGTGCAACCGCCTTTTGTAATAATGACACGGGGAATATAAACGGCACAGCACTGGGGATACAACGACAATTACTGTCTGTTATTTTTATGTTTTGGCTTGAATCCGTTCTTACCCTTGAAATCTCTGGACCCCTTCTTGTTGGAGTTTCTTCTCTTGTTGAATTTATGGTTACTGAGTCCTTGATTGAAGTTTCTATCCATGATACCAATCTCTTTAGCCAAGGCGGTTCCGGGTTCCACCCCAAATTTTTCCACTCTGGATAAATCCTTTTGGGCGGCAGCGGCAGCGGCCTCATCACCGAACTTATTGGCTCTTTGAATCTTTTTGGTGATCAAATCAACTGCCAACTTCTTCCTTTCTTCTGGAGACAAAACCTTAGGTGCGGGCTTTTCCTCTTTGGCCTCCTCCACAGGTTTGTCTTGCTCTTGAGTTTCGTTCTGTTCTGTGGAAGGTTCAGTCTCCGTGGCACCGGTCGATGGTTCGGTAGCTGGAGCTTGCTCCGGGGCCTTGGTCTCAGCTTGCTCTGATTCACCAGCTGGCTGAGCATTTGTTTCGTCATGCTCAGTCAAGCGTTGAACCAAGTCAGCTTTTTTACCATCAACTGGCAATGACCTTTCCTTCAAAAGGTCCTTTAATTGAGCCACAGTCTGGGAAGAATACTGGGACATTGTGATTTATTAATTGAGTTTACTTAATGAACGTTGAATTGGAAATTTTGGTGATATTTCAATGTGTTGTTTTTTTTGCTCAGGGCGTGTCCTGGCCTCACTAACAATTTATGGAGGTTCATGAATTTGACAATTGGTTTCAAAGAGTTCTAGATCAAAGGCGTATATATGTTCTTTTTCCACGGCTGTTGACGTCTTGTTTGTTGTCAATATTTTTGATTTCTTAGTCTTCTATCATCTGTCAATACGTTCCCAAATTAGGGTCCTCTACGTCTTGATACTTCCAGCAAAGCACACTATCATCACGCTGACCACAAGAGGCACAATTGTTGCCAATTCATATCGTGCTGTGGCGTATTTGCCGTCAACAAGACTCCACTGTGTGTTGTAATACCTGGATGTGGCGAATATTATGATTACCACGGCTATTCCCATGCATGAAATACCCAAGGGGGGACTGAATTGCCTCAAAAAACTATCTACAGAGTCTTGAGGGATATCGTACTTGATCCCTTGATACTCTATTGTGGATGACTTCATTTCTATTCGATAAAGCTGTAGAATTGTAACGCCTAATGTTACCAACGCTAAGGCCGTTCTGATATGGGCTAGAAGCGTTCTCTCATTAGCCAACTGATCTGTTAGTACCTAGAACTAGTGGGATTGACAGTGTACATACATGATCCCTAGCCACAGAGCCTATATTCGGGATGCGCAAGAAGAGTTTGGATGCCAATGAAGAACCGATCGATTTACCTGACTCACTATTAGTAGATTCAACACGGCTCAAATTTGGTCGGGATTCGGGATTCAGTTGAATTTGATCGGGGCGCTTATCTTTGGATGTGGCACTGGATGCTTCGACCACAGGTTTGCTTATCACGGAGCGACTTCTGCTTCGTATTGTTTTGGGTGGTTGTGTCATTAAGAATAAACAGTTAGATTTCAACAGTTTCGGCACACTTGTGTCAAAATTCGCAGCAAAATTAGTTGGTTTCAAATTTGAGTGTATAATTACTGAAAGAATATATATTAACAAAACAACATTGAGAATTAAACATGGAAAAGAAGCAAATTTTGTAGTTACTAAAATACATTGTAAGTGGGGAGGAGACTTAATCATCCATAGCGTAGTCATTTTCGTCCAAATCGGTAATGAACAAAGTTTCACCGTTATCAACCAATTGGAAAACACCATAAGAGCAGAATTCAAGTATACAGTCCTCAAATTGTTGAAGTGTGTAACCTTTGGCAATAACTCTTTGCTTCAACTCTTCTATTGGCAAACTAGAGATTGGCTCATCCCCAGAAGTGGCGATATTCTTGATTATACCGAAGATTCTAGTTGTTGGCGATTCATCTTCTTTAGCCATACCTTCACTCGAGTTCAAAGAGGATTTGGAAACTTGAATCAATCTCAATGCTTCATCGACATGCTCAGAAGTAACAACATTACTGAATGATAATCTTGCCAAGGCCTGTGACATTCTCAAGATACCCAATAAAGTTCTTGGTGTAATGTGTGCAAATTTCTTGACCGATCCTTCGTTTCTATGAGATTCTTTTCTCATGTTGATGTATGATTGAACAACGTAATCACCCACTTCTTTTGGAACAGTGGGTCTGTAAGTTCTAGCAATAGAAATATACTGTCTAATGGTTTGAGAATCTAATGGTTCGAAATCCATTTCTGGTTGCTTGTTATGCATATGGACGTAAGCAACGTGACTTGCTAATCTTTCATCATTTTCTCTAGAAGGCTGATCCAAAATAAGAAACATGATATCAAATCTGGATAAAAGAGCGGCAGGTAAGTTAATGTTTTCATGTGGCGATAATCTAGTGTTGTATCTTCCGTACAACGGATTAGCAGCTGCTAAAATTGATGTTCTAGCATTCAAAGTGGTATTGATACCAGCTTTGGAGATGGAGATGGTTTGTTGTTCCATAACTTCATGGATAGCAGTTCTATCAGATTCCTCCATTTTATCGAATTCATCAATGCAACAAATACCGTTATCAGCTAAAACCAAAGCACCACCTTCCAAAACCATCTCATCCGTGATTGGATCTCTCATAACAGCAGCAGTTAAACCAACGCCGGAAGAACCTCTACCAGTAGTATAAACAGATCTTGGAGCAATTTTACCAATAGCTTTCAACAATTGAGACTTAGCCACACCAGGATCACCCATGAGACAAACATTGATATCACCACGAATCTTCAAACCATCTCCAATTTCTTTGGTGACACCACCACACAACAATAATAACAAAATCTTTTTGACATCCAAATGACCGAAAATTTCTGGTGCAATGGATTTAGCCAATTTATTGTAAATATCACCTTGTCTATGTAAATTCATAATCTTGTCTTCAATGGAGGGGGTGATTTCCAAAGATTCGTATTGCTTTTTGTGTTGACGAACGTATTGAGCTTCCAAGTAAGTTTCAGTCAATAAACCAGCCCTTAAAGCCCGGAAACCAGTGTATGGTGACGGTAAAAAGATACCTGAAATATCAACAACATCACCTGGGTTCATGGATCTAACTAAATCACCATTGACATGAACAGATAAGGATCTTGGTATATGACCAACTGGGACTTGACTAGCCAATTCTTGAATTTTAACTTCTTGGAAAGATGAGAATTTAGAAGCTCTTGTAGACATGAACAATTGTCCTTTTTGTTGATCATTTTTGCAAATGTCAGAGGTACATTCGGCCAAAGGAGTAAATACTTTAGAGTTAACTTCCTGGAAGATTTCGTAACCACACTTATCACAAGTGTAAGCGTTAACCAAAACAGAAGGCTTAACATCTGATACACGAATGACGATACCTCTTACTGTAATGAATTGACCAACGTAGTTACCCTTAACTTCTCTAACAGCCAAAGCCTTACCATGTGAAAAATCTGGATTACTGAGAGGCTTGAAATACAAGTTGTAACGACGGGTTAATTTAGAAGGGAAAAGATTAGTTGCTGAAATTTCATCATTAGATTGATTCTCTTGATTGGAATTTTGATTGAAACTTTCTCTTAAGTTATTGAATTCTTCATTGTTTTCTTGTTGTAATCTCGTATTTCTCAAAGTTCTTTGGTGTAAAATGACATCAAGGACATCACTTTTATAGTCAATATTGACGGTTGGCTTCGGCATCAAAGTATCAATGACTCCACTGAAAACTTCAATATACCTGTAAGTATTCTTCATGATCTTATTCACTAAAGAGTTACCACTGATTGATTGACTTTGACTTTGGCTGAATCCACCGGCGTGTTGAGTATCAAAGTAAGTTTTAACATCATCTAAATCAATGTATAGGGTATTCAATTCACGATTAGCAACTTTTTGTAATAGATTCAAGTATTTGATACCACCAGCTTTATCAAGGTCCATATCAGCATCGAGATCTTCTTCGATAGCATCTACCTTGTAGTGAGTAAGGAAATCGGTGATTTGTGTCTTGATTTCTCCGTAATTAACATTCAATTGAATGCTTGGTAGCACAGATGTAGTGGTAGCCATTATATTGATTCTTGGTACTGAAATTCTAATAAATTATGGTCACCTAAGAAGATTTGACTAATGACTTAAGGAGTAAAAGGCAGAAAAAATGGAAAAGATGAGGGTTTGAATTTTTCAAACTTCTACGCGTCTAAATGAATGAAGCTAATTTGTACTAAATAGGAAAAATTATGTGCTCCACATAAATCCAGACACCTACGCATTTTTCTAAGAGGTATGATCATTAAATTAAAGAGCGTGACAAGGATTCTTAACCAAGAAACTAAATAAATCCTATAAGACTGAAAAATTGTAGACTGTTAACTAAACAAAAAGGGGAACCAAAGGCCCAGAAATAAATACCCAAAATAAACCAAACCAACAAATCAGAAATTACCTAATACAACAATAGATTCGAAATGAAATTAGAATCAAGTCAAACAGACATCAAATCAACTAAAGCAATTGCTGCAGCTGTACGTTCGTCAGAATCCTTCGACTTGTTATTGTCTCTATCATCACCATTTTCACCTTTGTTTCTGAGGCTTTCGGCACCAATCGTAGCCCAATCTTCCTCATCTGTATCGCTTTGATTATTATTGTTCTGACCAGAACGATTGATTGGAGCTTTTGGTGGGGCTAAACCTGAAGAACCTCGGTGAACAGAATTGGCCGAGCTAGAATTGGAACGTACATCATAAGGTGGTTTCAGTAATCCAGAATGATGCTTTGGTGGTGAAGCGACCAGGGCTTTTGGAAGTGATGAAGACAACGTAGAGCGAACGTGTGATTCATTGAAAGAAGACTTTCTCCGACCAGCAGAAGACATAGCTGCAGCAAGACTGTTTTCAGGAGATGTGGTTGCAGTTTGAAAGCCAGAGTTACTTGAGTGATGAACATAATTTTGGTTAGAATACCATGAGCTTGGAGGTGAACCAGATAACATAGCCGCGTGAGAGGCCGAAGGAGGTGGCGAATTAAGAGATACACCTGAACCTTTGGCTGAGGACACAATGTAGTTGTCCAAATTTTCAATGGAGTTCAAACGGGATCTGTTGAAAATTTGGTGTCTAGTTGAGCCGTAACTATGTCCATTCTTGTTGATGATTGAAGATGATGATCTTCTCCTTGAAGTTGTTCCGGACCCGGAGATACTGCCGCCTGGAGGAGGGCTGACTTTCAATGGGACTCTGTTTGCAAACTTGATAGGGGGAGACCTAACCATTTTAAATTTATCAATACTATCGTCTTGATCGAAGGCGAAAAGTTCATCTTCTTCATCCTCTTCGATGGCATCATCATCGTCTTCGTCATCATCATCGTCCTCATCATCATCTAAAGCGAAATCGTCTTCAGAATCTGAAGTGATGGCATTTGAAGAAGTAAGTTTTTCATTTGGTAGTTTCATATTGTGTAAATTAGATTTGTTGTTTGTGATGGACTGTCTTCTAGCAGTCACCACTTTAGTCGACTTTGGAGGTTTCTCAGCCAGCTGTTGTTTCTTACTCCAACCCAACTTTAAACCCGATTGGTTCCTTAAGTCATGGACATTAATCTTATTACCCTCAGCTTCTACCAGAGGCGCTGAGACGTTCTCTTGTCCATCCTTCTCAGAGCCTTCAGTAACGATGTAGTCTGAATCAACTTTTCTAACGGCCCATTGACCCCAACCGATTTTTTCGAAAACCACATTATTTTCGGGGTCTGTTTGTTCCATTGCTGCCATAATCAATCTTCTTTGCTTAGAGAGTGAGAGGAATTCGAAGCCAGGAACTTCAGCAGCAAGTTGTCCAGTAATGTGACGGATTGGTAAAGGGCCTTTCCTGATCAAAAGATTAGCTAGACGCGTTGAAGTAATTTTCAGAGCCACTTTGATGGCCTCTGGGGAAGAAGTTGATAAAAGCTTTTTGGGGTTATCTTCGTTTTTAACATTTGAAACAGTTGGGTTACTTGGGGAGGAGCCAAGGCCGGCTGGCTGTTTGTTGACTTGGTGGTTTTCGAACGGTTTGGAGTCGACATTCATATTATTTTCATTTATGTTGTTGAAATTATTATTGCCGTTGTGGGCCGCGTTTATCGTGGAAATTGGCACGTCAAGCAGACGCTGACGTGAATGGTCGGGACTATGAGCAGAAGTAACGGTCATGTTAGGAAGGCTGTATTGGCGTTGGTGGAAACTTTTAGGACGGTGTGTATAAGTTTGGAAAGGTAGCGGAAATTGTTGTGCCGGGTACACAATTGTACCTTGAATTGGGGGTAACTGATAAGCCGTGTGAGGTGAATAGAATTGGTTATAACGAGGTGAAGTCAGTAGAACTGGGCGATTCTTTTCCTGTTGAGAGTTCAATGGAATAATTGATGACATAAAAGAAAGAAGGGAAAAAAAAAACAAGAATTATGATAGTTATATAACTTGAAAAATTAGTCAAATGCGGAAAGTTCGAGACTATGAAAATTACTCGAAAAACTTCGGATGCGTGGGACTGAGACAATTGAGATAATCTGGAATTGGCGTATTTATTGCTATAATTGTGAAATTCTCAAACCAGTAAAATAGAATTGATAAAAATTAGCTGGGCGATGAACAATTTGAAACAATGAATAGTTCGTGACTGTATTTATAATTTCACTAGCTTCTAAATTTAACAAATAGCTGACACTCTTGAAAACTTCTGTGATGTTAGTCACTATGATAGTGTGGGGAATGACGGCTATGGGCGATTGGCGCGGTGCACGGGCTCAGGTGGGTTGGGTAATTTTTTAGTTGGGAAACCACTTAGTCACGAATTACTTAATCTGGGGTAAGTGTGACCTTAAAATTTATTAAGAGGCAAAGTGAAATTAAACTGGGCAAGAGTGAATCGTGAGTTATCAATTGGTTTTGAATTGAATTGAATTACTGATTCTAAGAGGCTCCAAAACTTATCGTCTTTATATAATCTCGGGGATATCGCTGGTGCCGTGGTAAGGATAGTCTACTTTACAACCTCCGAGTATTTCCTGCCATGTGCAGGCGAATGTGTACATGATCGTAAGCTATTGATATTATTGTCAAGTATGTTGAGTAAATTGATGTCATATAGTTGTAAGAAGTATTTTTTCCAACCTATCGTAAATTGGGTAATCTTCAGGACTAGCAAATAGCCAATTTCTTTTATCTCTTCTAATACAAATTTGATCTTGACATCTGTATCACTATATTCGCCTCTATCGTTGCCCAAACTTTGATATAAAACCTTAATAAGGGATCAATTGTAATTATAATATCTGGACATTAACCCCTTTGTTCGTTGTAAGTGATCCTTAAAATTTCTTTGTTAGTTGCAAATTGAATAATGCGCATGTGGACTTGCAACATTTACTTTCCCTATTAAAGTCATCTTTCAAATCTAAATCACCACTTGATGCCTAATATCGGCCCATCTCTATTCCGTAAGGAGTTATTGTAGATAAGTTGCGTTAGTTCCAATTGCCGTTTGGTCTAAATATTGCAAAAAATGCCGTTACCGGGCCGGAATCAATTCCATTTTAGCTCGATTCTTAATAACACACTAGTGTCTTCCCCGGATTAGGTATCCGGATTGGGTACAACCCGGTGGAGTGTCGTAACATAATCTTTGAACAATCCTCGTGTTGAATAACTCAATTATGATCAAGGTACGTCACTGAGAACTCTCAGAAGATCATATTTTGCAAAAAACTCCTACATACTGTTCAAGTATCCTGCCCCATGGAAAAGGAGGTAGCAGCTGGATGGGCTCGTTATAACCTTCTGGTCTGGGTGAATGGACAGATTGGATTGCCACGGGCATTGTTGTTTTTCCGTTAACGCCTTTATGCCTACTAACAACCAACTGCCGTCAATTGCAAACAGTTTTGCCCCAGGTTACCTCCATGAATCGAATTTTACAGATTTGCGTTTTGAAATAGAATCCCCGTAACCTATGCTTTGATTGTTGAGAAGTAGCAACACGTAATGTCCATGATCAAATGATTGCAAAATTTGAAACAATTCTCCGTAAATCTGACTGGTTACCCCAATTATTGTCGGTTGCTATCTGAGATGGGCTACAAGGTACCCTTCAATACACAATCAAGTTAGCTGAGATATCATCGCATGAATCAGCGAATATTTGGAACCGGGTTCTGGCCAGTTCGGGGAAGAGTTTTGGCACCTATGAAGCTGATTGCGCATAAAAAAGCAGTGATTAGGGAATGGAGCCACAACGAATTATATTGAATGCTATAATTTTAGTGTCTTTGAATCTATTATTGCATAACTTATGCAAGACAACAATAACTTATGCAACTAATACATCAAAGAAATTTCCTAAAGTATGCTACATGGTCACTCGAAAACATTTACTCGTTTTCGGGGAGCATTATAAAACTACTGATTTTGGAGTGTACAAACTCATCCTTACAAAAATTGTAGTATAAACTTACGTTTCATACATTAAATACCTAAAGAAATAGCATTGCAAGTATTTGATCAGTGAAGAAAGATCAAGACGAATTTACCACTTGGAAAAACAAGGTTGCAAAAATCGAACTCCAAAAAAACTTAAAATATTGTCTAACAGGCATGAAAAATGTCATTAATATGCAAAGTACTAATGATGCAATGACTTGTTAAAATCAAATTAAGTAGCTGGAGTCACATTTTAGCTGCTTATAAAGATGGGAATTTGGAGTCGTCTAATTGAGTTTTAGCTGGAGCAGCAGCGGCTTTAGACTTTGGTTGTCTACCACCTTGAGGGTTGACACCACCTCTTCTACCGCCTCTCTTGAAACCACCTCTAGCAGATTCAGATCTGAATGGTTGTTGTTGGTCAGCGAAAGTAGCATCAATGTCGAGGAATTTCTTTTCCTTTTGACTCTTTTGCTTAGCCTTCTTGGTGATGGTGGATTCAACGTAGGATTCTCTTTGCTTTTCAATTTTTTCAGAGTCAGCCCATTTGGATTCAGCACCTTCGTTAGCTTGTCTCAATTTCTTGGCACCGTCCAATTCTTCTTGTTTGACCTTTAATTCAGCAAAGTATTCTTGTAAAGATTTCTTTGGAACAACACTTTCAGTAGTAGATTCACCGGCTTCGGCTTCCAAGTCTTCAGTGGCGTCTTCCAAGGCTTCAACTTCATCTTGAAGTTCTTTCTTGTCATCACCCCAACCTTGTCTAACCTTCTTAGAAGAGTCAGATTTGGTGGATCTGGAGTGACGGTCCATTGGCTTCTTGTAGTGTTTAGAAGGAGTAGAAGAAGGTCCTTGAACATCCTTGTTGTTCAATTTGTTCTTCAAAGCACCTTCATTACCAGTTGGTTGCTTCTTGTTTTTAGCTCTGGCTGGGTCAGCTTTGGCTGGAGCAACATCCTTCTTTTTAGAAGAAGTAGCGTTCTTGACAATTTCTTTGATTGGTAAGTTTGGGGTGGAGTCGTCTTCGACATCGTTACCTAATAAGGCATACAAGTTCTAAGTTATGTTAGTAATCAAAGTAATGGTGGAATTGTCGTAATTGAGTTTGCCTTCTTTCAAATTTCCCAAATTTGAAACTTTGAGCTATTGGACATGACCAATCTATACCCTGAATTGCAAACAAGCCAAGTCAATCTAATTGACCACAAATTATGGATTATGGAGCTTGGGTTAACATACCTTGTTTTCGAAAGACATCTTCGTGATTAATCAATTGTCCGTCTGTTAATGTCCTTGATCTATTCTTGAATAGCAAAAGAAAAAGTTGGAGGAAACGGATGTTAAATTTGCTTGAGAGTCAACGAAAATTTTTTCTCAACGAACGACCAAAAATTTCAGTGCCCAAAATTAGTGTGAGTGACGAAAAAAATGTCACAAAGTGTCTTCCTCTCTTAGCCATAGGCAATTTATTTGTGCAATTGAAAATTCAGTGTTTGCTTGTGCTTCGGGAAGAGGGCAATAGTTGCTTCAGTGTGATTGCAATGACAAATTGGGTGCTCAGTTATTGTTTTTTAAAGCTTATACAGACAAGTATTTAGCAATCGCATGACATTTATCCTTTGTGGAGAACTTCAAGTTTCAAACACTATTGTATAGCATCGGAGGTTTTCTCCCCAACTCCATGGGACAGCGAATACCATTGGCATTTCAATTTGCAACCGACCAGCAATGTACTGCTGAGGCACATATTCAACGATTCATCTCATGTTTACGTGGGTTGCAACCATTTTTTGTAAGACATGGGCGTATATTCCAGTCCGCTGGTCGGTAGTCGTGTGCATTTTACACAGTCGCATTTACTGCAAAATATATTTAAACAAACTCAGTGATACTAGAATTATACAGTTGTTGCTATATGAGGAGATGGTAGATTATGTGGACTCTTTGTGAATAAATGTGTCACCAACTCTGGTCAAGAAGACTTTGATAGCAGTACGGAGATCTGCACTGATACTTTTGGAGAACAAACTAAGTGTCAAGTTGTACATGCTTGAGGTATACTCGATAAAGTCATCTTCATCGAGTTCGACGAAACCTTGGTATATTTCGATTATAACTGGTTTCCAAGTGACAATATTCCTTTGTTGATTGACTTCGTCGAATTCGGAGTATCGTTCAATAATACCATTACAGAGAGGCATGATAGATTCTTTGATCTCCTTTTTGGTTTTATTATCTGTTTTATCATCATCGCAGTACATTCTGAACATCACGTTCAAAAATACTGCCAGAGAGCTTGACTCTTGTTTCAAAAGGTTAGGCAACCGTTCAATCACGCCAGCATTCCATAATCTCACTCTTAAGTCATAGTCATCATTGAACTTCTTGGAGAAATCATAGCTTTCGTGCAAGAAGCTAGCAAGCTTCTTTAAATGCTCATATGGAACAGACTCGTAGAAAGTTTCATTTTCAAACAATTCACTCAATGTCTCAATCATCAATAATTGCAACACGCACTTAACAACAATCAGTGATTTCTCCTTTGATTTCTTCAATCTAGCAGCTGTATCACCAACGATCGAGCTTGATAGTTTGTTAGCATTGGGGGAACTTGGATCATTCAAATCAACGGTAGACCCAACATCATTCAGCTCATCATCTTCGATGTAGTTATTCTGCTTTAAAGGATCAGAAGTAAACAATTCCTTAGCAGTGGTCAAATCGAATAAATTACCAAAAGCATTGGTTATCAAAGCCCATTGGTCGTCTTTGAACTTTCCAGCATTGTCAATCAATAATTGATACAAACAAGATCTGCCGATTCTTGCAATGGTATCATTTTCTTGACAAATACATGATATTATCAAACCAAGGTAACCCTCTAACATTCTGCTCAACGAATCGAAGTAGTGCGTGAAGAGTGTGATCATATTGCGTAAGGCTTGGATTAATGTTGTAGACAACCACACTGATAACTTGTCCAATTCGGAACTGTTGTTTCCAAGGGCTGGGCTACCTGGAAGACTTGAAGGAGCATTGTCGATATTGCTCAACTCCCAATGATTACTTAAAACGCTGAAAATCGGGAATAATAATTGACGGCAAATTAAGTCCCAGAAATCATCTTCAAAGTCCTGACCGTATTCGAGTAGGCTATCAAATAAATGCGTTAATGCTCTAGACCTAACTTCTAATTCCTCTCCGGTCATGATGATATCGTGGAACCCAAATAATACAGGGAACCACAATCTGACCAAGTGTTCACTCTTTTCGTTCTTCCCGTCCTTGCCGACTGTGATAGTCTTCTTTCTCTTAGTGCTGATATCATCGCTGAAACTTAGGTCTGCAATTTGTTTAATCAAATTTTGTAAAACCTCCAATGATAATAAGCTGAGCTTCTGGAATCTTTCATTCTTGGCGATTTGTGTAAAGCAAACAACTAAATCTGCAAACGACTCTTGATTGGTGACCTCATCCGCAAATTCTCTATTAATCCAACTAGCCATTTTGAAACTCTTTCCTACTAAAGATTCACGGTTCTCCTTGGCTGCCGCGGTCAACACACCGAAAATAGTCTTCCAACCGGATTTGATTTGCGATGATCTCGCTAAAATCATGTTATTGAGACACTCCAATACCATGTCCTTAACCTCTAAAGCATTGTTATAAGTGATGATGTGTTCGAATGGTTTTAAGAATTCTTTTTGAAATTTGAAATGAGACAACTCATCGATATCCAAAAATCTCATTGATAATTGTCTTAAAGAATCAAGAGCAAAGAATACAATGGCCATATTGGAGTGAGTACCAACTTTGTTGAATGTTTCTCCCATGATAGCCCATAATTGAGACCACTCAAGACGGATACGGCTCATGTTGTAGTAACAAATGTCGACGACTTTCTGTAAAGAGAACATTCGAGGATTAGAACTTTGACCTGAAGATTCGATCTCCTCAGCAGAAACATCACTTAAAGCCTTCACAAAATCAACCATGCTTTCACCAGATAAGTTTGCACTATTTGTAAAGACCTTATCAATTGCGACTTCTAGAGTCGTTTGTGTTAATAAGTTAGCCACTTGAGGAGTCAAATGCTGATTGTGAAACTTGTTTGCAGCATTCTGAGATGCAGTCGTTGGGTGAGTGAATGACAGGAAAAATCCTGAAGAAGTATTTGATGAGTTGAAATCAATTGAAGACCTGTTGACAAGTTTTGCCACAGAAACGTCAGGGATAGAATCTTGATCCACACCCTGAGCAATAAGTTGTAATCTTTCCAATTGAGAAATGGAAGTTAAAATTTGAATCCATGATTTCTTTAGATTGTCACCCTCAGCGACAGCAAGGTCAAGTATAATGTAGATGGCTTGAACATTCTTGGGTTTCATTTCCTCATAGTTATGCAAGTTTTCAAATTGAACCAAAGCACCAATAAATGATGTTCTAGCATAATCTAAATCGAACATACAAGCGATCTTGATGGACAACTTTATACCCTCTAAACAGATACTCAGCACTTCTTCTTCATCAAATTCCTTGAATGGTGGGGTGAGTCCAGCCAAAATAGACATCCATAAAGTGTCGAAAATGGACTTAACATGGTGCACATGAGAAGCGGCATAAAAAGTGCTACTCCCGTTAGAGTCATCAGATTTCAGTTTCTTACCGAGACTTCTCACCAACTTTTCAGTTTTGGTGGACATTTCCTTTGAGGCGTGAATATATGCTTCACGATTCAAGTCACGACCACCAAAGAATCCGGGCGATGAAGAGCCACCGATTGAGAGATCACCAGCTAACAATGCAGCATGTTGTTCGGATTGTAATTTGATCTCATTGTTTTGAATTTCGACGTAAATCTGAGTTAAAAGTTCTTTTGGTAAATCTTTACCATCGTCAATACCAGAATTGTTCATGATAAAACTATCAACGGTCATTCTGTTTTTAATTTGAGGTGAATGTAAGTCTGTGTTCAATAAGATAACAGAGTATGACAACACGTAAGCAGCGTCTGCATTACTGAAGACACCGGGATTACCTAAAACATAGCGTTCGGCAAATTTCAACATGAATCTATCAATCTTCTGAGCTTCACCTGGTAATCTAAACGACTGTAAGAATCTTCGCATGGCATCAACGAAATCGGCTTTTGTGAAGTCCATTTGATCAACAAATGCATGCATGATGGCGACATTTTTTTCATCGCCTTCACCCAAATATTCCCCAATGGTGGCCTTATCCAAACTATCATTGTCAAGTAAGAAAACAGCAATATCCTCTGGTTCGTCTGATTTTATGAAACCATTGTCCAAGAAAAACTTGATGCCCCTCTTTGGCTTTTGATTAAATTGCTTGATACCTTCCAAGAATAGCTTTTTTCTTTGCTTCAAGTTTTCAAATTGTTCCGGGTTATCATTGTCGTTACCAAGCTCCGCTTGTGCAGCCACAAATGATGCATTTCTTGAGGTGTTGGCGGTTGATGAATTTGAGTCCACAGTTCCTGATCTGTCTCTGCTCGAATCTATACCAAAGGAATCAGATGCCAAATGCAACTTCTTGTTGGTAGAGATACCTTTCTGAGCCCAAGAGTATAAAGACCTGAGGAAGGCAACAGAGCAGTTGATAGAAGTCATCTTCAATGCGTACTCCAATGGAAATTGATTGTACACATCTGGTTCTGGTGGTTTCGAGGTCATAGTGTTGGTAGTTAAGTTGGCTATTCGGCTAATATCGTAAACAGAAATACCTTTACGTCTATTTTCAGTGAAGGCCTGTTTCTGGTTTGCAGTAACTTCAATTCTTGCCAATGAAAGCTTGGTGAGATAATCAATAATCTTTTCGCAAATATTTGACATGTTACTATCACAATCATAGTTCAAATAAAATTCAATGATACATCTAGAATCATTGCAAAGTCTTTCGATGATGGATAAAAGATATCTTTTTTGATGTGGAGTTGAGGTTTTCATTTCAGCCACCGGGAAATAAATTTCATCCCAGAAAACAGGAACCTCGTCTTTGAATTCTGATCTTAGGTTGGAAATTATGAGCCAGAAGATTTCCAATGTTAACTCGAAAACGGGAGCCAAGGGAGATGCAGCATTTCTCGCAATTGCGACGCTTAAATAATCCCTAACAGCATTGATTAATCTTGAAGGTTTGTTATTTGAGGATAATAATACAACGTCATGATTCAAGAAAATCTCAATGTGTTGTTTCAATATTGTGTGTATAATGTGAAGGGATAATAACTTGGATCTCACCGAGTGAGATTTCATGTCCAAAGTTTCTGAATCAAGCGACTTGATGGACAACTTACACATTGATCTAAAAATCAAGAATGCGTCTTTAACGGCCAAATCCTCGTCATTTTCCGTGGCGTTATTAGCTTCATCAACACGGTCCAGGTCCTTACCATCAGCGTTGAAGTTTTCGAGATTTTGAAGAGTTAGCTTGACACCAGTGTTAGGACCTTCTGCCAAGTCATCCTTACTGGTAGCTGCGGATTTGATATTCACGCTACTTCCAGTTTTGCTTCTCTCATTTAATGATTCTGTAATTCTTTGAAAGATAGCACCTATGACCTGGGTAAGAGTACCTTGGGCAACAGCTTGGTTAGCTGGATTCAAAGAGAAAATGAACACATTATAAATTTGCCTCACAGCTTTCAACAAGGAAGCACCATGACAAGGCATGAGAAGAATGCTATGCATCAAAGCACGGACCACTTGTAATTCGACTTCCGGATCGGTGCCTTCACCATCGAAGCAAGCAGCAACAACCTCGACTGAATCGTCAGTTAATTTGACCTTGTCATCATCATCATCGAACAGAGCATAATCGAAAAGTTTTGCAAAAAGATCTACTGCCTTCGCTTTCAAGTTATCATTTGAGGATTCACAGGTCATTTTCAAAGCAGTGAACAAAACATGGGGGTCTCTTGAATTATTGTCATTCAAAGAATCAAGGGCACTTTGAATGGCTGCCTTGAACTGTTCGTTCTTCTTGGCCTCTTTACTGGCAAGAATGATATCGAATGTTTTCTTGAAAATGTGAGTGTTGTCAACAGTTGCATTCGTTCCCAAAGAGGCGATGGATGCCTGACGGGTGTGGGATTGTGCTGGTCTAGAAGACAGCGAAGGCACCCGCAGAGGCGTTTGGCTTGGAGAAGGTGTAATACTTTCTCCCACAGAGATCTCGGGTGTATTGGGAGTACCACTCTGAAGTGAAGTGGACGTGTTATCCGAATCTCTTGCGGTTTCAACCAAGCCATTGGAGGCGGTCTGGGAGCTATGTTTTTCTGGAACCTCTGGCCTAATGTCGTCAGTTGGCACAGGCTGTGGTTTTTGATTTTGATCCAATTCTGCATCTTTTTCACCATTCTGCGCTAAATCACCGGTTTCTTCGAGCAATTCATCAGCATCCGGCACATTCTCGCCATTCTCTTCGGTTTCTGGATCCTGTGCCGACGGATGATCCAGATCGGCGCCTAACTTTGGAGTTCCTGTTTCAAGCGGTAACTCGGTATTGTTTGATTCAACATCTATGGAAGGTGCCACTTCTCCCCCATTGGAGACACTAGGGTCGCCTTCTGCCATTTTGGTCAAATCGTTGCTATATGGCTTATCCAATGATGAATGGACAACTAATTTCGTCTAGTTTTGAATTAATCGCTATAGCCTTTTTTTGAGTATTTTGAGTATTCTTTTCCGTATTAATGGTGGGAAAAAGCGCGGCCCAATAATTTTGGGAAATAGATTGATTTAGTGCACGACGCGGTAATATCAGATTCAACACGAATACATTATTATTAAGAAACATATAAATTTAACAAATATATAAGCCAATTTAAAATTCACTCAATGCTACAGCAGTTGCTTGGAAATCGTCGTGGGAGATGGAGATGTTAACATTCTTAACACCAGCAGCATCAGCGGCTTTTTTGGCATCACCGTGTAAGACAACTTGTGGAGCACCGTTGGAATCATGAGTGATTTCAATGTCAATTAAGGCAGCACCTGCACCTTGGGATTTGACACCCAAGGCTTTGAAAACAGCTTCTTTGGCAGACCAGGCTCCTGTGAAGGAGGCTTGTGGGAAAGAAGACTTGGAGGCGTATTCAATTTCACTGGAAGAGAAGTTTCTTTCAATAAAGGTTTCGTTTTCCAAGTTGAGGGAAGTAAGTAATTCCACATCCACACCGACACCTTTACCAGATTTGTTCAAGCTGGCCAAGGACTTGGCAGTTGCATCGGCAACTTTGCTAACGTAGTTGTTAGCTTGGACATCCTTCTTAGAGAATTCCATAGTCTTGCTTTCTTCAACACGAACCAATGGATCCAAGTAGACAGGTTGTTCCAATTCATCAGCATATGGAGCTTTATCCTTGGCAACGAACATAGTGTTACGAGTGATGGCATTGTGCATGTAACGGTAAGCCTTCTTGTTACGAGCGGTGACCTTCACGGCGTACTCTTCATAAGTTGATTGATCCAAGACTGCGAATAAGTAGTCTGGATGAACAACAATAGCTTGAGCACCTTTTTGACCGAAACCGAAAGATGTAACAGAAACAGCTTTGATACCATCAGTTTGAATGGATCTCGATGGGTATAAGACATACTCGAAATCTTCCAAGACTTTATCAACGTTATCGGCGTTTCTGTTACCTGGAACAAGACCAGAGTTCAAGATTTGGATGGCACCGTTCAACATCCAAGCACCGGCTGCACCCTTTGGATGACCAGTCAAGTATTTTTGGAAAACACCGAACACTGGGTTACCTTCAGATCTACCCAAGTGCTTCATCATAGAGTTGATAGTGGCAGATTCATTCTTATCATTGGCAACGGTAGAAGTACCATGGAATGAAGCAACTCCCAAATCATCAATGGTCAAGTTGAAAGCAGCCAAAGCTCCTCTCAATGGTGCAATTCTTGGATCACTCTTGTAGAAGTTGTTACCCCATTGTTTCTTAGCTTCAGAAACTTGAACCTTGGCTTCACGGTGAATTTCTTCAGTTCTTTCACGGAGGAAGTCAGAAACTGAGAACTCTTGTCCAATTTCTTCCTTGGCTAATTCGGCTTCTTCATACAAGTAATCAATTTCAGATTCTTCCCAAGATTTAATTTGAGATAATCTTTGTTTCAATTGACGAGATCTGTATTTGATGTTCAACATTGGAGATGGGTATTTCAAGTCACCGTGATGTTCACGAGCAGTGGTCAAGATACCCTTACCTGGAGCTGGAACAGATCTACCAATCTTGTCACTGGCAGTGGCAGACATAGCAAGAACGGCGTAAATTGGGACACCCATTCTGAGAGCCAAGTCGGCAGTCATGATAACTTGAATACCGGAACCTTGAGCTTCCATGAAACCGTTTCTTGTGGTAGTAGTTGGTCTGGACATTTCAGATGGAGTTCTACCGTGTTCAAATTCTTTGATCGCGTTGGAAGTGGCGTTCATGTTGGCGAATTCGTAAGAACCTTCTTCTTGGAAGTCATCATAACCACCAACAATGACAATCTTGGCTTTACCAGATTGAATAGTTTCGATACCAGTGTCGACAGATTCAACAGCGGTAGCACAAGCAGCAACAGGAGTCTTAAGAGGACCAGAAGAAGATAACAACAACATATTGACCCAAGCAGACATGGTGTTGATGAAAGACTCTTGCAAGATGTCGTTTTGAACAGGTTTATCAGCGTATCTGTCTTTGAACATACCTCTCATAGCAGAAACACCACCCATACCGGAACCAGAACAGTTACCAACTTCTGAAACATGGACATACTTGTAGAATTCATAAGGATCAGTGACACCTGAAGACAATAATGCTTCAACAGTAGAGACCAAAACATACAAGGTGATAGGATCAACTTGGTTGATGGTATCCTCAGAAATACCGTAATTCTTAGCATTCCAGCCAGTAGGGATTTGACCAGCTACCAATCTGTCGAATCTAAGAGCCTTTGGAACAAACAAAGTAGCACCCTTCAAGATCTTGACGGTGTATTCACCAGAGTCTTCAATTTCGAAAATTTCACACTTTTCACCATGTTCGTGCTTGTATTGTTCAGCAGTTTCCTTAGAAGTTTCGAATGCTTCCAAATCGTGTTGAATGACAACTTCTTGGATCATTTGTTTCTTCTTTGGATCATAGCCATCAAACAACTCTGGTTCGATGAGACGAATACCAGCGTGAGCAAGAATTTCTTCTTCGTACTTGCTCTTGATCTCCTTGTCTTCAACAGGTTGTTGAGTTTTAGCATCGACCCAACCAGAGTATGGCTTACCCTTCAAGTTACCATTGTGGTATTTGATCAAACCCATAATCCAGGCCATTTCGATACAACCTTCAAGGGAGAACTCACCTTGAGCTTCCATTTCCCATCTGGTTCTGGCATTACCCCATGGACCGACTTCAGCGAAACCAGTAACAACAATAGTGCTACCCAAATCTAACATACCTTCCAATTCAGGAGCGACTTGTTTGATTTCCTTGTAACTCTTCAAGCCTGGGAATTCGAACTTCATGTTGGATCTTGGTTGAACGGTAACCTTGGTGTAGTTAGCGTCAACATTGTCACCATTGATAACCTTTTGTTCGATGGAAGATTCAATGGAGACGGCTCTTCTGATATCAGCATTATCCAAGATATCAGTTCTCAACTTGTGAGTAAATTCTTTCAAGTTTTCAATGAATTGTAAACCACCGTTCAAATCAGCCATGACTGGTTCTTCTTGACACAATTTGATGATTTCAGGGGTCAACAATCCAAGGATGTTGAAAGCCATTTCCTTTTGACTAAAGGTTCTGACACCCAATTTTTCAATACCTTCAGCAATGATGTTGTTTCCACCCATCAAACCGGTACCTCTAGTCCAACCGATGACGGCACCACAGACAGTCAATTTGTTGGCCCAATCTTCAGAGTACCATCTGTTGAACAAGGTTTCCAAAGAAATTTTGGATTCCGAGTATAAACCATCGAAACCAAAAGTACCATGGTTAGGAGAAAGCGGTAAAATGACTTGAGCAGGTCTAGTCTCGGAGGTCTTTCTAACCTTGATAGCACCCAATAATCTTAACAAATTGGTCAACATGATTCTGTGAGCCAATTCAGATTTAGAGTCAATGTTATCCAAACCATTACCATTTTCTGGAATGGCTGCGAAAGGAATAACGGCATCCAAGTCCCAGCCTAAACCGCCCTTCTTTGGATCGTTGTAGATGTAGTCAATCAAGGATTCGACATCCTTTTTGGAACCTTGGTTGAATGGAACCACAATCAAGGTAGATCCACTAGCACCGTATCTAGAGTACATGGTTTGGTAATATTCAGTAACCTTCTTGGAGAAACGAGAAGTGGTGACAATAACTTTAGCACCACCACTAATCAAACCTTGCAAGATTTCGGCACCAATAGAACCAGCACCGGCACCGGTAACCAAGATGTACTTGTCTTTGAAAGTCAAACCATTGACAGCAGCACTTTCTAAACCGTCCAAGTAAACAGAGGATAACTTACGGTTGTATTCCCAAGATTCACCTTCCTTCTTCTTCAAGTGCAAGAATGGTAAAGTTGTTGGTGGGATGGTAGAAGACACTGGTTGCAAAATGGAAGTCTTATCTGGTAAAGAGGCAATTTCGTCATCTTCAGAGGTGGATTGCTCATCGGAGTCGTCTTCTTTTCCGGATGGAGTAGTGGCACCGCTGGCGTCGACAGATGCATTTTGCAAAACTTGTTTCGTTGGTTGGTCAGTTTGAATTTCCTTGTTGGATTCGACATAGTTGATTAACTCGTTGTATAATTTTTGAACTTCCAACTTGGTAGTGGTGGATAAGTTAGCTTGTTTGGTGATGGCTTTGTAAACTCTAGCCAAGTCTTCATTGATGGTTGGTTGAGCTTTACTTTGGGTCATCTTACCACCTTGAGCCATTTCGTAGACATATTGTTCGAATTTTCTAACGGAATCCTTGTCTTGTTCTTTGTAGTTGATTTTACCCTTGGCATCAACGGTAGTCTTTGGACCGGTGATTCTGGAAACATCTTTGAAAACTGGGTCAACACCTAAAACTTGTTTACAGTTATCAATTAATTGTTGACCTAATCTCTTAGCCAATTGGTAAGTTTCACCTTTGTATTCTGGGACATGATCAACGTGATATTGCATGAATTTGATTAAAGTAGGATTAGAACGGTTCATGATTTGAATACATTGGTTGATGGTTTCACGATCAATGGAAGATAACTTTCCGAAAATGATGTCGAAGTACATTGACAAGACATCTTGTCTTGCCCAATTCCAGTAGGAGTCGTAGGTTCTTGATTTCAAAGGAGAGAAAGTCGGTTGAATACCCTTAGCATAGAATTCACCGTGTTCTTCTTCCCATAAGTCCAACTCTTTTTGTAAGACGGAAGAGGCTTCCTTTTCCTTGATGAAAGACTTGGCACCTTTATTCAAGTCAACTTGTAAGTATCTGGCCAACACTTCCAATTGTTGTCTGGCCAAGCGTTTGTTCTCGGCTGTCAAAGCATCTAAAGCAGCACTATCAACAACGGCACCACCGGCACCAGCACCAGCACCACCGGCTGCTGCACCTGAAGATAATGAGATTCCTGCTTTAGAAGCGTATTTAGTGGCGACAGAATCCAAGAATTCCTTAGCGTCATTTTCAGAGCCCAATCTACCGGCTGGCTCGTTGGTCAAAGCCATCAACAAGATAGAGTCTTGTCTGCCGGAACCCAAACCATATCTGGATTCCAAGTATTTTCTGGCGATGGTAATGGAGAACCCACCAGGCATTTTGGAGGACATCAATCTTCCGATGAGAGAAGTGGAGGTTTTACCCAATTGGCCATTGAAGGTATCCTGGAAAGTTTCAGCCAATTCTTCCAATGGGGTATCTTCTGGTTTTTCTGGGGTAGAGCCGAATTCTTTACCCAAGTCACCCAAGATTTCATTTTGCACGGTGGATTTACCGTTGACCAAGTCTTTGATGGCCTTGCCCATTGGTACGGAGTCCAAAGGTTTCTTCAATTTTTGGGCAACCAAAACTTGCAACACCAAAGCGGCAGAGACTGGTTCATCTGGAATGGCGGCAGCTGGGCCTGCTGGGGCGGCAGCTGGGGCGGCAGCAACTGGAGCGGCAGCGGCAGCAGCAGGTGCGGCGGCTGGAGTTGGAGCATCGGTGGCGGCTGGCACTTCTTGGGCGGCTTCGACTGGATCAGGAGTGTAGTAGATTTCTTTCTGATCCTTGGAGTAACATAACACTTGACGTTGCAATGATAAGGCAGCATCGTAGGATTCATATTTGGCCTTAATGGTTCTGGAGGCCATACCGGCCAAAGTAGGAGAAGGTCCAATTTCCACCACTCTTTCGGTGTTGTGCTCTTTCAAGAACACATCTTGGGTCTCAATCCATCTGACTGGAGATGCGAACTGGTAAGCCAACAACTCAGTCAAGAGGGTGTGAGAAAGCTCTTGTTCGATTTCTGGACGCATTCTCTAATAAATATCGATAATTAGAATACTAACAATTAAGTTGTGTGGTATTTACATATATATATATTTATAGCGCCACATGGAATGTTGGATCGGGCTTGTTGGCCTAACGCCATTTTGCACTCGCACTAAGAAAAAAGGCGGTTTTGCAACAAATTTAGTCCACCCAACAATAATCTGTTGAGTTTCGCGGCCCATTAGTTTTTTTTTGGGACTGACAGATGGCTTGGGCACGGATGTAGAAACGGATGGGATGGGATGAGAAGATGAGAATATCGATGGAGACAGTTACCCGGAGGAACCCATTAAGAAGAAATCGAGGTACATTTTTTTCATGATAATTTACGTTCACTAACTTCTTTACTCAATAAACGATTTAATCGAATTTTTTTATTGTAAGGAACCAACGCGTATGCCTCTCATTGCCCTGATGATATTCGTTTATTTTCAGTCTAAAGTGGTTAAGGAGAAAACTTTCGCAGTTGGAATATCGATAGCCTTTGGTCAACTCCACCCTGTTAGATAGATTAATGTCGAAACAGGACTATTAAATTGATCAACAATTTTTGTAAATTTGGTTTTTGGTTTTTGGTACTTCATTATTGTATTCATACGTATGGGATATCTATCTTCTTGCCCAAATTAAAGGTATTGGGGATGATGTTGCTTGCAATCTCGTAGCCGTATTTGTCTTGGAGTCCGGTGTATCCAATTAGAACACTTTTCAACGACTTTGGTAAAATTTCTTTGCTGAGTTGGTTTTTCATCTCTTCGGAGCTCATTTTGTTCTCTGAAACGTCTAATTCAATCAATGATTCGTGATACACATTATTGACTCCATGTCCGATCATTTGAAGATTGAATTTCGTTAATTTATTCTGTGACACATTGAATACTTTCAAATTGGTCAGTCTGGAGCTGGGATAAAACTTCAAACTGACTGACCTTATCGAGTTCATGGATATGTCTAATAATTCAAGATTTTCATTGAATGTTATGCCATTAATTGCCTTAAATTTATTGTTAGATAGGATAAGTTTGGACAATCCACTCATAAATTTGAATAAATTATCTGGAACTGATTCGATCTTATTGTTCTTAAGATCCAATGCCTTCAATTCGGGTGGGAACTCGATGCTTTTAATACTATCTCCATCCAAATAGTTATTGGATAAGTTCAAGTATATTAACCGCGACCCTGCCTCAAATTTAATGTTGCGAATTTTCCGAGTGTTGCAGCCATTGAAACTTAATTCCCTTATGGATTTTTGAAACGTAATATTTTCAATACTGTGAATATGACAATCATCAAAATTCAATAGTGTCAAATGCGGTGGGAACTTCATCTTGCTTATTCTGGTAAGCTTATTGTAATTGAGATAAAGAACCTCTAATTTTAAGATCTCACCTTTGGAATTACGTGTAAGATCAATTGGTCCGGATATCTTATTCTCAGTAAAATGAATGGTTCCAACAGTAACAGGGATATCTAATGATTGGTCTGCAAAGTTTGTTATTTGATTTGAACCAATCCCTAGATTTTTCAACTTTCTCGGAAATTCTATATTAGAAACCAGAGTGAGTCTATTCACTTCCAATGAAAGTATTTCAACTTCTCTGGGGAAGCTCAACTTCCACAAATTATTGCATATTCCTGTATTCGAAAGTTTTAAAGTTTTCAAATATTTAGGAAAACAAATTGGTGCTACCATGTCGTCCCAATTTATCGGGTTATCAGCTAGGTTCAATGTCTCAAGGTATGGCGGTAAGACTGGTAAGATGAAATCAGTGATATTTGTAATATTATTGTCTGATAAATGTAGATGTTTCAACCCAACTGGTAGAGTAAACTTTTCTATTTGACTTCTGCGAAAAATCAAGGATATTGCACTTGGTAGGAATTTATGAAACTCCCAAACTCCACTATCGCCACAGCCATGGAAATTGATCAATGTTACATCAGTAAGATTATTGGCAATTGAGGTCAAATTTGTTAACGATTTGAATGAATCTGTCGCATACCCATTAAAAGGTTGATTATTAGAATCGATTAAATTATCAGCCGTGAAACCAGATAAATTTCCACAGACATTAGCCGCCAACATTTGGCTTAGATAAGAATTGGAATTGTCTTTAACCCCTTGTAGGTATAATTCTTTCACAAAATGGGGGACCTCATAATTTGCAGCTTTGGCGCTAAAAATGCAATTAGTCAATAATAATCTTTTGATATTCAAAGGAACAGACTTCAACACAATTGGTTTATTACCATTCAAACCAGAGATGACAGGATGCAATGATAACATATCCATGTATAGATTATTTTTGAAAGAAGTGACAAATTTAACAGATGTACTTTCCATATGCAATCTTTGTAGGTAAGGAAACTTGAACGGGCTGAACAGGAAGTCTCCACTGAAATTAACGATTAGTATCTGTGTGACCCAGCCGGATAATTTCTCTGATATTTGATCAAATATTTTGGTGAGATCAACAACAGGGAGAAACCCAGGATCGAATTCTAGTTCAATATTGATTCTGTAACGGAAATTGATAAGCGGGAGTTTAACTAGTAAAATGTCTAGCATTTCGTAGAGATTGAATAGATCCCAAATGTAATATGATAATGTAAACACATGTGAGGGAAGAATTGAATGCACATGTTCGCTGTTAAATTTAAATATGGGTATAATATCATCGAGGTTCTTCAAAAATACCAAATTCGATTTATCTAGAAAGCCAAAAGATTTGGTTAGCATGTACATTTCAAGAAAGGAAACTTGAGATATTCTATTCGAGTATCCCAAATTGGTTGAATTGAGTTTTTTAGCCAACACATCTGTCAATGTGGGATTATCATTAAGTAACTTTTCATCGTCTATCAAATTAACAACTTCGGGAATTGAAAGATGTTCGAATATCAGCACAAGAATATCGTGCGGGAGACCATTGAGCGATAGAGAATTTCTAGACTCACCCAAATCCATAGTGTAACGGTAAGTCGTGGTACCCTTATCCAGTACCATAAAAATATACAATCTATCTTGAAGTGGTGATAAACTTTTAACAGGGTCGTGCGTTAGTGTAGTGTTTTTCCGGCTTCGGTGCGAAAAGATCCATTATCGGGGATCGCTGGGTAAGAAGATTATCTGATCCATCAAGCCCGTGAGCCGGCCACGGAAAGTTAAATTTAGAGACGGTACATACTGACGAGGCAACGGGAGGGTGCACATTACCAATTAACTTCTCAATGGCTATATTTGACGATTATTATCGATACCAGAGCCTGTTGATGGAGATTGTAAATTTGGCGTTAGTTCATGAGAATACGCGTCGTTGCAGCCAATCGAATTTCACATATGTCAGGAATTAGCCGACTCTAATATATCCATATGTAATTGAGACACCAATCCAGCTTGACTATACGAAGAGCATTATGATATGTGCAATTCGAATCAAAAGCAATTTTGCTTTCTGAAAAAGGGCCCTTTCGAGTGATGCATCATCATCTCCCAATGACCTTACCTCACATAATATAAGTGAATTCCTCCGCCCTTGGTGATTTATCAACTGATTGTTGGAATTGATATATCACTAACGGGGTACCTCTACATATTGGGTCGAGGAGCCCACACTTTTGGACTTTGGTGCAGAAATCGTAATTCTCAATGTGATTCTCTCATCAGCTGATTGAAAATTACGGAGTATGACCCTCTTGATCTTACAGAGCTACAATTGCAAAATACGCCTCTCCTCAAACATGCTATTTTATCAATCTAAACCTTATTGTAGGCGATAAAGGAACGTCGTGCCAAAACCAGCGATAAGGTCTAGGCGCACCGCCTTCCCTTTTGTCTGTAAACAAATGTCTCACTTATCCGTGTATAATGTTGGGCATCATTTAATTTTATACTTCATACAATTGCTTCAAATTAACAGACTCAGGCTCCCTAAATTTCAATTCAATTCTTGAAAGAAGCCACATTTCACTTCGGCTATTGTTGGTGATCGAATCGGCTTCTCGAGTCTCTTAGCTTATCTACACTTTCAAATGACCCAGTTCTACAATGATAACGTTAAAATCAACAGAGTGTACGTTTTTCGTGATAGTTATTCCCATGTTCCAAAACTAACAATATAGCCTTACTACGCCCCAAAAGGGTTATACTTTAGGAACCACATCTGCTGCTTGGAAGAAAATCAAACTGGCAGCTGCTTCTTCGGCTCCATCCCCAATTGTTGCTGATAATGATATTGATGTACCGCCAAATACTGATGAGGGCTCGAATTTGTTTGACGCTGGTCCGTCAAGCAATATTGTTTTCACTGGTCCGAACTATGAGCTTTATATTATATTCCCTTATAGTTTCATCGTGGAAGTTTGGGACTGGACACCTCCCGGTAACTCCGAACTAAAGTCGAGATCATTTGGCGGAGAATCGCTTTATCTTTGTCGTCAGTATCTCTTAGATGATATCGAGGAGGAATGTGCGTATATTGAGTCGTTCACCCATCTTCAAAACAAGTCTTTTGTCTCCGTATCTAAGCTGAAATCGAGTCCCCTCAGAATGATCAATGTCGTGACTTTTGACTTCGACTCAATCGTTCCCGAAATTCTGTCAATTCCTCAGCTGGAGGTGATCCTTTCGCATCCGATCACTGTGAAAGTATCCGATGACTTTGTCCTTATCTCGAATTCCATTGGTTTAGTCTCCATTTTCAAATTGGCTTTTCCCGATAAAGTAATGTCAGCAGGTAGCGACAAGCTCGAAGGTTGGAAACAGATTACTTCTCAAAGTCTTCTTTCAGAATTTCCTACCTTAGCTCGAAACTTGGATTCCGGGTCAGTAATCTTCAAAACCAGTTGCTTTGATAGCAAACCGATTGTCGATCTCGTGGGGTCTTGGTTGGTCTATTCCCCTACTCAAGCAGAATACCAACATATGAAAAATATCAATTCCAGTTTGAATACCTGCCACAACCCTTCTTCTCGCTCAAGAAAAATGCAGAAAAAGGATGAAGATACGTTCTATACGCCTGTGAAATTGCCTGCTCCTGGCCCATTATTGAATAGAGTAGTATCTGCATTGTCCAATAACACCCTCGATAATTTATTCAAATTGTCCCAATTCGGGTCAGATAAAGTCAAGAAATTCATGGATAAAAATAAGAACAATTCAGATGACAGCACAAGTGAAAAGTTGAGTAAAGACCTGGGAATTACTTTAAACAACATTAGTAAAATGCTTGGCAAGATCTTATACTCTACCGCTTCTTCAATCAGAACTACAACTAAAGATAATGAACTTATCAAAATTATCGATCTTTCGAATGGACGTACAATGTCTTTTTTCAGACCGCCAGGAGGGGTTTCTAGGTTGTCTCTCAGTCCTTATGATTTGCAGTTGGTTCATGCCAATTCGAGAGGAGATAATTTTTATCTTTGGGATTTATGCAAGTCTCCTAAAGAAGTTTCTCTTCTCGGTAAATTTATGAGAGGGAAGACGAGTGCTATCATTCAAGAATTATTCTGGTTTATCAATTCGCAAAACAATGACATCACCTCAATGAACCCATCTTCTGCAATTTCGGGTGCTTCAGTGATAAGTAATAACTCCGGTTTTGGATGTATCTCTAAAAAGTCTGGCACTGTTCATTGGTACAATACTAATTATCTTTCGGGAGGTAATCAGCGCAACAATTATCCGAATATACTCGGTGCTTCATTATCCGACCAAACGTCAATATTTGGTTCAAATAATTTCTTGGACTCCTGGATCATATCTTCATTAAGTGCCTCCAAATTTATAACTTTACCCGATTGCTTGGATAGTGTTAAGAAATTTACTAAAGAAAATGGAGATAATACGTTGGTTCATAACCGCGGCAACAAATTAAATCAATTGGCCATTATCGATAAGCACAATCAGTTGCGTTTGATTTCGCCTTTGAACGGGACCTACGGTTTCAAATACCCGTTACCTGCGACACCTGTTGATTCTGGTACCTTTGACGAGCTCAACAGTACGGATTTCGAACCATACTTCAAATCACTCCTAGATATTCCTCCCATGGATGGCATAGACTATATTGCGCCGTTATCTCAAACGGAAATCGAGACATGCTCTCCTTATTTGAATCTTGCCAACAACCCCAATGTCGAGTTCGCGGTATATGATTTCGATCCGATAGACGGCGAAGAGGATGTCGATCACAATGAACTAAAGGCTATCTTCAATAACATCGGCAATAACATATCTTGCAAAGTCATTGATCTCCGGAATCACAGTAAAACAATGAAAGCCGACCATGATTCACTACTAGGCCATTTCAGTGATGGCATATATGTTGATCAGGAATCAACCTTGACCGAAGTTTGAAGTCAAGGATGATTATATTCAGGTCAACAATAATACGGATCATTTTCAAGTTCGTATTTTCAGTTCTCTACTCTAACAGTCAGTTATCTTTTACAATCTCTTATATTTCAAATAGATTATCTATCGGTGGTTATTTTGGTTAATTAAATATACATATTTCAGTCGAAGGATAATAATGTTTTATGGACATGAGCAGAATTTCTGAATCAACTGGATCAACTGGGTTAGATCGGTGGGGAAAAGAATTCTTCATTAACCAAAGAAGATTCTAAGGAGCTCCAAGAGGGCACCTCCGCAAACTAAGAATACAAGCACTATCAACCAAGTTCTGGAGACAGGGTATTCAACTTTTTCAACATCCTTCAGTCTTGGTTTACCTTGTTTGTTGGTATTCTTCTTAGCGAATTTGGAGTTGGCTTGTCTTTGTTTTAGGGTTTGTTGAACCTAGAACGTTGTTAGTTATTAGAAAATATACCGTTGTAGTGATTGACATACCATTTTTGTTTCCTGAATGCAAAAAAATTGAAGTAGTTAGTCTTTCGATAACTGTTTTTACGACGTGTTACTATCTTGCGCGCGGTGAGCGATAGAGATGGAAAAAAAAGAAACCTAGCGCCGCCAAGTTTCGATCCTGGGACATCAGGGTTATGAGCCCTGCGCGCTTCCACTGCGCCACGGCGCTGATTTGTATTCAGAATTTAGTATCAAATCGTTCATGTCTCGAATAAATCAGCAATATAAGAGACTGCGGTTCAAAGAATTCTCATCAAATATATAACGGTCACTGGATAAGCACCGCCCCTACTTTGTTCCTGTTTTGCCGAGAGAATCGCTCACGGCTATTAAATGAGTCCCCTGTTTTCAGATAACTTCATAAGCTACGGTCTCGGCTGAGTTGATTTCCCTCTTTTTCAGCTGATTTGAGGTATACCCTTCCATGTGAGTTTTATAAATGAGTTGTAATGAACCGTTCCGTAAATTTATCACACTGCATGCTTCAAAAACGCCTCACGAACAGTCACCGGTGGCGAGTTCAAAGGAACACTATTTTTGATTGAGGTACCTCGTTGAGAACTAGGCAGGTTGGCGAGTATGAGTGGACAGTTCGATAATCAATGCAGTTTACTAGTAGTCCAGCATTATAATACGCTTTTTCTAAAAGTTGCGAAAAATTCCAAAAATGTATTTAACAATCCTTTTCTCCGTTTCGCGCATCGTTTCCTGCTCGTTCTTGTTGCTAAAGCCTACCGAAAAGCAAGCTTCCGCATTCAATTACGCTACTATCGGAGATAAAAAAGTAAAATATTATCACAAGCGAGATAACTTTCACAGAGAAATTCTCCAATATTCAAATCCTCCATTCATATCTTCATCAACTTGTGTCATAAGAGCTCAAAAATCTCCAGCACTGTGAGTATCACTGTGTTCCGTGATTGTCCTTCCACTCTTCCATAGCTAGATCCCGAGGATTTTGGAAATTCAACTTCTGAATACTCAACTCGGGCCGTTCCTGCACATTGCTCGGTTTTCGGTTAAATGGTTGAAGACCCCCCTCACATCAAACATAGTAATAGTGGCTGCCTGAAGTGCCGGCCGGTATGGGCAGTCCAGTAGTTCATACCCCACATAATAGACGTAATTTTTCAGTGTTAGAACGGAGTTAACTTTTACGTAAGCGTGGATGGCTTCGCACCGAGGTAATTTGTCTCGAGTATATAAATGAATCATGTTTCTCCTCGCAAAAGTTGACGCATAATCATAGGCCAATTTTAGTCAGGACTGAAGATGGCAAGTACGGCATTATACAAAGAAAAACCAGAGGCGGTTTTCAAACTCATTGAACAAGAAAGCATTTATGGTAACGAGATTATTACTTATTCTAAACCTTTACCAAATACCCAAGAAACCGGTTTCTCACCCATCTACCATAATGCTTACAACAAAAACGGGTTGTATAATGTGATTCACCCTTCCTTGACTACTTTGTACCAGGTGTTCGAGACATCCATTGGTATTCACGGTTCAAAACAAGCTTTTGGTACTAGACGTCGCCAGGATGATGGCAGTTTCGGTCCTTACGAGTGGATCGACTACACGGAATTATCGAAACGGAGAAGTAACTTTGGATCTGGTTTATTCTTTATTTTACAAAACAATCCTTTCAAGACCAATTCACCTGCTCACCAAAAAATCGATGACCATTTGAACTTGAAAAACGGTGCCAATCATGATTCTTTCATCGTGTCAGTTTTCTCCGCCAACAGACAAGAATGGATGATTACCGATCTAGCTTGTCAAACATATTCTATTGTCAACACTGCCTTGTACGAAACCTTGGGCCCTGAAACGTCCAAATACATCCTTGAACTTACTGAATCCCCAGTAATTGTTTGTTCTAAGGATAAAATTGAAAGGCTTATTCAATTAAAGGAACAATATCCCTCCGAATTGAAAAACTTGATCTCAATTGTGTCAATGGATCCATTGGACTTGACATCAAACTCTACGTCTGACGCTATTGCTCACGAACGTGCCAAAGCCAATAAGATCACTTTGTTTGACTTTGATCAAGTCATGAAATTTGGTGAAATTTATCCTTTGCAACCAATTGCACCACTTCCAAGTTCAATTTATACCATTTCTTTCACCTCCGGTACTACTGGAGCTAATCCAAAGGGTGTTGTTCTTACTCATGGTAACGCAATTGCTGCATTAACCTTCTGTTGTTGCAGTGTTCCTCAGTTTGAGACTGCCACTGTCTACTCTTTCTTACCATTGGCCCATATCTACGAAAGACAAGCAACTGCTTATTATTTATTGAAAGGTTACTCTGTTGGTTTCCCTCAGTCTGCTTCTCCTCTTACTTTGTTAGATGACGTGAAACAATTAAAGCCTCACTTTTTAGCACTTGTTCCTCGTGTTTTCACTAAGTTGGAGGCCGCTATCAAGGCCCAAACCGTTAACAACTACGAGAAGCCGATATTACAAAATCTTTTCCAGAGAGCTGTTAACGCCAAGACTCAGTTACAATCTGCTTATGATGGTGCTGACGGCCGTCATATTATCTATGATCGTCTCACTAGTTTACTTCGTAAGAAGATTGGTTTCGATAACTTGATTGGATTTACCTCTGGTTCCGCTCCAATTTCCCCAGATACTGTGAAATTCATCAAAGCTTCTTTGAATGTCGGGTTCTCCCAAGGTTATGGCTTAACTGAATCTTTTGCTGGTGTTTGTGTTTCTCAGAAATTTGAAGCTGAACCGGGTTCTTGTGGTTCAATTTCCATCACTACTGAAATGAGGTTGAGAGAAATTCCTGAAATGAATTATTACTCAACTGATGAAGGTGGCCCTCGTGGTGAATTATTGATCAGAGGTCCTCAAATATTCAAGGAGTATTATAAGAATCCAGAAGAAACCGCAAAAGCACTTGATGCTGATGGATGGTTCCACACAGGAGACATTGCCAGAATTCATGAGAAAACTGGTCGTTTATACATTATTGACCGTGTTAAGAACTTTTTCAAGTTGGCTCAAGGTGAATACATCACACCCGAAAAAATTGAAAACCAATACTTGGCTGGCTTCCCAGTCATCCAACAATGCTATGCTCATGGTGATTCATTGAAGACATTCTTGGTTGGTATAATTGGTGTCGACAATGAAACCATTCGCCCTTGGTTACAAAAGAATTTAGGTGTCAATGCTGAAGATATCAGCGATAACGAAGGTCTTGTCAAAACCCTCAATAAAACTGATATCAGAAAGAAGTTTTTGGTTGCAATGAATGGCACTGTTTCGGAAACTTTAGGAAGTTTGGAGAAACTTCACAATATCTACATTGATATTGAACCATTGACTGTTGAGAAAAATGTCATCACTCCTACTTTAAAGATCAAGAGAGCCATTGCTTCCAAGTACTTCAGTGAGACCTTCGAAAGGTTATATGAGGAGGGTTCTTTGATTAGAGAGAATGAAACCAAATTATAATTAAGAATAATAGAATTATTATTAATTTATTTTTAGAGTTTTATGAATCTTGTAGTTTGTAAAATAAATACTTAAATATATTTGTATGGGTTTAAAATTCCATTTGGATCATAGTGATTCTTGATATCTTTCATTAATTTGATCTCGATATCTGATTTTGAGTACCCAACATAGTTTTTCTTTTGAAATCCTAATCCATGTTCGGCAGAGACTGAACCTTTCTTAGATTGAATCCATTCGTAAACAAATGGCTCGAGGACTTTCTCGATTTCCTTATTGTATTCACGAACACAGACGTTCAAATGCAAGTTACCGTCACCAACATGACCGTAACCAATAGCCTCGACAACTGGTTTACTAGAATCATCCATATCAACCAAACCATGTTCTTTCAACCGGGCACTGGCAGCCTCTACCAAGCCATACAAACTTTCCAAAGGCAATGACACATCGTATTTGTAGACACCACCAGCATGAGTGGAAGCTTCAGGAATAGACTCTCTCCAAGACCACAAGTTTCTCAATTGAGTCTCATCTTGAGAGATGACACCATCATCAACAAGTCCTTCTTCCATGACGTTACCCAAGAATGTTTCCAATTTTTCATCGTCGTGTTCCTTATTTGAACCACTTGTTTCGATCAAGATGTAGAATGGGTATTCACCACTTTCAATTGGATGTTCCAAACCCAAATATCTTTTCGTTAAAACTTGGGAATTTCCATCCATAAATTCGAAAGCTGACAAGATTTCCGAAAGTTCACGACGGGCACCAACGAAAACTTTTTGAACGGCTTCATAAGAGCTCACAGCCAAGAAAGCTACATTAGTGGCAGGTGGTCTAGCAGGACATAAAATAGACACACCGGTAATGATACCCAAAGTACCTTCAGAACCAATGAAGAGCTGTTTTAAATCGTAACCGGTGTTGTCTTTTCTCAAAGAATCCATTGAGCTGTAAATTGTACCATCAGGTAAGACAGCTTCCAAACCTAAAACACTGCCATGTAAGGAACCGTATCTTAATAATCTTAAACCACCGGCGTTAGTGGCACAGACACCACCGACATGACACGAACCTTTAGCACCCAAGTCTAATGGGAAGATGTAACCATTATCAGCGAGGTAGTTATCAGCGTTTTCCAAAATGACACCGGCATCACATTTTAAGATACCGCTAACATCATCGAATGATCTGATTTTATTCAAGTTAGCAACGGACAAGATAATTTCATCGAAGATGGGATTGGAGCCACCAACCAAACCAGTGTTACCACCTTGAGGGACGACGGCCAATTTTTTGTCATTACAGTATTTAATGATTTCACTAACTTGTTCGGTAGTTTTAGGTTTCAACACAAGTTTAGATTGACCTTTATATTTTCTCATCCAATCTTCATTATAGAAGTCAAGATCATCCAGGTCGGTGATTAAGTAGTTTTTATCTTGAAGAATTGATTCAAAATGTTTCAAGTCTGAATCATCCAAGTTTTTATATCTTTCATCTCTTTGCACCTTACTGCTATAGGTTTCAGCCGTAAAAGGGACAGTTTTGGTCGAGTAACTTGCACGATTTGGACCGGCCAAAAATGATGGTCTGATAACACGGCCAACATTTCTGGTACCCAAATTCCACGAGGAAACCACTCTTGGAACGGTGAACATGTTCGAACTTCTTCAACTAAAGAATTAGAATCAACTAGTATCAGAGTCAGAAAATGTCGGGTGAAAATAAGAGCACCGCGGTGCACGTGACCCAAATGAAAATTAGCGGCAATCGCTAAATTATCCAATCTTAGATCTGGCTGTGAAAAACGCATATATGGCTAGTAAAGAATAGCAAGCTCTACACTTTTGGGTTTTTAAATGGAGAACGGGAAAATATGGGAGACTCAAGGAATAAGCCCACCCTTTCTTAGCGTTTCAAATGATGAGTTCACAATGTGACGGAACCGCAGAGACCCAATAGGATTTCCCCCGTACCATCTTGTGACGATGACTAGGATATTGATGACATCATGTTGTACAAGCACTTGATCCAATATTTTAGACCCAGCTCCTTTTTCGCCGTTGTCTTTGAATCCTTGTTGAATGTTCTTATATTGAAAAATTGGCTGCGACTGAGACCTCTTTTTCCCCTTTTGCACCGTCTCTTGTAATGCCCCACATGGTTGGCCCGTTCTCCATGCAATGATGTGAGGATGGCTGGCAGATTTGGCTATGCTTTTGTGTTGAGAAAGAAGTTCTTGGAGAATATCGGGGATCTCTTTCGGGTTGGTAATAGGTGCGTGGCGGGCTTGAAACTGGGATTTTCGGTCCACTATGACTTGGGACGGGAACCATTCTGTTATGCATTTAGTACTAGAAAAGCGAAGCTGTTTTAGAAGTTGTGGTCTTATAAATTGGTGTCTCATCAATTTGTACTGTGGCTGGATGTCTAAACCATTAAATAGTCAAGTAGTAGTTGATAATCAAAAAAATGAGGTGTGCAGGCCCAATCTATAGAAAAAAAAAAAGTGAAAAAAGGTGAAAAATCTCGACCCATCAAATTCAACCACCAACTCCATATTATGATTTACTTGAAATCGTTGTTGAACGTGATAGACAATTCCGGGGCCCAGGTCGTGGAGTGTATCAAGGTGTTACGTCACGGACCCAAGAATTTCGCCAAGGTAGGTGATGAAATAACCGTGGTTGTCAAACAAGCAAGACCATTACAAGCTGAAATTACTGGTCAGTCCGCCAACAATAGAGTGAAGAGGAAAGACATTTGTCGTGCTGTGGTTGTCAGAACTAAGGCCCCCTTCAGAAGACCTGATGGGAGTGTCATCAGATTCGACGATAATGCCTGTGTATTGATAAACAAAAACGGTGATCCTTTGGGTACTAGAGTGTCATCTGTGGTTGCTAAGGAATTGAGAGATTTGGAATATAAGAAGATTGTTGCTTTGGCCCCAAAGACTCATTGAAATCTTCAACATGTCGTTAAAATTGCATTAAACTATCATTACTTATACACTTAAGTTATCATCATCAAAAAAAAAAAAGACCCTATAGCCAAGCTATATCGACCTCCGATTGAGTTCCAGAGATCCCGTACTCTAGAACCAGCACTCAAGGCAAATTTCAAAATAAGGTGCAAATAGCCTATATCCCTGTAAATATATCATATCGTGAATGCGTTGATTGTAGACTCTACCAGACATAGTAAATCATCTAGGCCGTTTTGATTAGATGGATTTCGGGGAACTGCTTTTTCCAAGTCTTTGATTGTTGCAACTATCTGGCTCAAGTCTTGGGCAACCTCTGGTTGAAAGCGGTGCCAGTTTTGCTCAAGTCTTTGTTGCATCTCATAACTCGATGGCTTCTTTACACTCGAACGAGTTGCTGAAAGGTCCACAACATCAACAGGTTTCAACCGCTCTTGAATCTGCTGGAATAGCAGCTCTGTTTTTTCATCACACTGCTTTATCCTACTGATTCGGTGGGATATGTTTTCCAATGAGTCAATATTTCTTCGTATTAATGACTCATTGACCCTGAAAAGTTGCTTAAGCTCCTCCGCATTTTGATCTAACAATAAGATACCATCCCCAGTTCTTTGCACATTATGGGACGATGGAGGTGTCAACATTGTATGAATTGTCGGCTTTAACTGCAAGCAGTAAGTTTATACGCCAGAGTAAATCTGAGGTTAGCGCGTAAAAAAAGGCCCTCGCTCGTCCAAAAAAAGTTACTCATATAAATCTGACACGCTTTAAGAAAATTTTACAATCTACTCAGATTTGACTAAATAAACCATGTCTGCTCCAGTTGAACAAGTGGAACAAAAAGTGGCTGACTTGTCAGTCAAAGAAGGAGCCAAGCCAAATGACAAGGCCAAACCTTCTAGAAAGGAGAAAAAAGCCGCTGGTGCAAATGGATCTAACCCATTATTGTTAGACCCACAACCAGAATTCATTGACTATCGTATCAAGATGTTCGACGAATTGAAGGCTAAGTATGATGCAGAATTCGCTGCCAAAGAACGTAAACCAATTAGCATCACCTTGAAAGATGGTACCGTAAAAGAAGGTACTGCCTACGAAACTTCTCCAATGACCATCGCTTCTCTGATTGGTAAGTCATTCGCTGAAAGACAAGTCATCTCCAAAATCAATGGTGAACTTTTATGGGATTTGGAAAGACCTTTGGAATCTGATGTCAAATTAGACTTCTTAGACTTCGACCACCCTGAAGGTAAGGCCGTGTTCTGGCACTCTTCAGCTCACGTGTTAGGTGAGGCTTGTGAATGTCATTACGGATGTCATTTGTCCCATGGTCCTCCAACCGATGATGGTTTCTTCTATGATATGTCCATCAACAATGGTGAAGGTGTTGTTTCTCAAGGTGACTTCGGTAACTTGGAAAAGGTCTCCACCAAGGCTATCAAAGAGAAACAAAAATTCATCAGATTGGAAATGACCAAGGAAGAATTATTGAAAATGTTCCACTACAACAAATACAAGGTTCAATTCATCAGTGATAAAATCCCAGATGGAACCTCCACCACCGTTTACAGATGTGGTCCATTAATTGATTTGTGTGTTGGTCCTCACATCCCTCACACCGGTAGAATTAAGGCCATGAAGGTTTTGAAAAACTCTTCATCTTACTTCTTGGGTGACGCTACCAACGATCCATTACAAAGAGTCTACGGTATCTCTTTCCCTGACAAGAAATTAATGGATGCTCATTTACAATTCTTGAAAGAAGCCAGCGAAAGAGATCACAGAAGAATTGGTAAAGAACAAGAATTATTCTACTTCAATGATATGTCTCCTGGTTCCGCTTTCTGGTTGCCTCACGGTACCAGAATCTACAACACTTTGGTTGACTTAATGAGATCTGAATACAGACAAAGAGGCTACGATGAAGTCATCACTCCTAATATGTTTAACACTAAATTATGGGAAACTTCCGGTCACTGGATGAACTATAAAGAGAACATGTTCGGCTTTGAAGTTGAGAAAGAGTCCTTTGCTTTGAAACCAATGAACTGTCCGGGCCATTGTTTGATTTTCAAATCTCGTGAAAGATCTTATCGTGAATTGCCATGGCGTGTTGCTGATTTTGGTGTCATTCACAGAAATGAATTTTCAGGCGCTTTATCAGGTTTGACCAGAGTTCGTCGTTTCCAACAAGATGACGCTCACATCTTCTGTACTCAAGACCAAATTGAAGAAGAAATTGGCGGTGTCTTCGACTTCTTACAGAGAATCTACGGTATTTTCGGCTTCGAATTTAAGATGGAATTATCCACCAGACCTGAAAAATATGTTGGTGAAATCGAAGTTTGGGACAGTGCTGAAAAGAAATTAGAGAGTGCATTGAATAAATTCTTGGGTAAAGGTAAATGGGAACTTAACCCAGGTGACGGTGCTTTCTATGGTCCTAAGATTGACATTGTCATCAGTGATGCCTTGAAGAGATGGTTCCAATGTGCTACTATCCAATTGGATTTCCAATTGCCTTCTCGTTTCGAATTGGAATACAAGTCTGAATCTAAGGAGAGCCAAATTTCCAGACCAGTCATGATCCACAGAGCCATTTTGGGTTCTGTTGAGAGAATGACTGCTATTTTGACTGAGCATTACAAGGGTAAATGGCCATTCTGGTTATCACCAAGACAAATTTTGGTTGTGCCAGTTGGTGTCAAATACTTTGAATACGCTCAATCTTTGCAAGAAAAATTAAACAAAGAACATGGATTCTATGCCGATGTTGATGTTTCCGGTAACACTTTACAAAAGAAGATCAGAACTGGTCAACTTTATAAATACAACTTTATCTTCATTGTCGGTGAACAAGAACAAGAAGAACAAAGTGTCAATGTCAGAAACAGAGACATTCAAGAAGAACAAGGTAAGAACGATGCAATCAAATTTGACACCGTTGTTAAGCAATTATTGACCTTGAGAGACGACAAGAGAGATGACAATAAGTTGATCTAATAGCATTGTATATTTGTATTGCTGTTTATAATAGATAAATTTATAATTTTAATTTGGTGCACCGGCATTTCGCAACTAAAAATCATTGATAATTGTATCATTAATTTTCTAAATTTGTATAACCCCAGATTGTAACTAGAACAATTGCAAAATTGACCATGTCTTCGGACTCAGAGCAACAAATGGTGGTACCCAATCCCACCGATCACAGGACCAATCCACTTATGACCAAACTTTCCGCTGAGCAATTTGCGGCCAGTGTCAGATTCTACGAAGCAGACCAGCAGTTAGATACACAAGACAGACAACAAATTGCCGATGATTTACAATCCATAATCATGAGAACAGCATTCTTCGGCTATGGGGCCGGTGTTGCTGGCTTTTTTGGGCCAACTTTATTCAACCGGTTATCCGGTAAAGAAGTACCAGATTCAATGAAGAAACCAGCAACTACTTACAAAGGTACTCCCTGGGCGAGCTCTCCGATGAAGAGGTTGATACATCGCCCCTTCTTCTCTTTCATAGTTGGGTTGACCACCATGCTTTTCACGAATCAACTCTTGGCCAAGTACCAATTTCAGAATAAAGTCGAGTCGTTCGGTGAAACCAAACCAAAACAGAAACGTGTTTGGCAGTCAATGGACTACCATCAGTCTAGTTTGTTCTTCATTTATTACAGAAGAAGTGCCGAAGACCCTTCTTTCATCATCAAAGATCCTAGATCAGTAAATGAAAGAAATATCCATCAAGTTCACTACAAACCCCCAGCTGATCAACAGGGACACAATCACTTCACCAGTGCATTGGGAATAGGCTTTTCCAAAGACGGACAGCCCACTGAAGATCACCAAACTAACGGTGGCTCAAATCTGATGTCTCATTGGGATAAAATAAGAATTGCCAATGGATTCAGTCCCTATTCCTCCAAGAAAGATTCACCATTGGAAACCGATGATGTTCCAGAGTCCAATGAGCCCCTGGAAGACAAGGTCCCTTCATCGTCTTGGGATGCAATTAGACAGAATAGTCGTAAATAATTGTATGTAAATATGGTTCAGCGCACGCATGTAGGTCCCTCGTCGATGAAAAAATGAGGAAACTAAAAGATAACAAGTAAACAGTTAATTCAAGAACAACAGTCTCAATCAAAATGGACGCCTTCAGTGACTCTGGTGAATTGTACACTATTAGAAACCAATTCTATACCAATCAGCACCACAAAGTCAAAAGCTATGACTTGGACCAATTTTCCTCAGAAAATCAATTAAAAGTTTTGGAATATCAGATCAGATCAAATATTGCTTTAAACGAAGATGCCTCTCAACTCATTGAATTGGGCAAGCTGAAATTTCCAGATAACGAACAGCTTTTCCAATTGTTAAGCGCATGGGATGATTTAAAGTCTTTTGGTACCGATGATTCCACTTATTTCGATGACATTAAACACGCTCAATTCGAACTACAGGCAGTATTAACATCTATCTATTTAGTTAGATTTGAAAAAGATATTGACCAAGCCATTGCTTTATTAGTTGAATATATCGAGGGTAGCAAAAACAACTTCTCAGAATTGGAACCTTACTTGATCTTGGTTCAATTGTATTTAGTTAAAGGAAATTTCACTGCTGCTAATGGTGTGTTTCAGAAGTTTCAAAAATTCCCTGAATTCACTAGAGATAGCATCATATATCAAGTCTTGGAAAGCTGGGTGTTATCAATAAAGGGTGAATCCGACAACATAAATAACTCCTACTATTTCTATGATGAATTATTATCTACTGATTTCGATGACGATCCTCAAGGTCACTTTAAAATTTTGAACGTGTTATTTGTCTTGACTTTGCAATTGAAGCATTACCCTGAAGCACAAGAGTTGATAAAATCAATTAATGCATTAGATTACAAGAAAAAGAATACCGATTTCATTGCTAATCAAATTACTTTCGAATATTTAGTCAATGGAGGCGAGAAAGTCGAAGACTTATTGACTGAGTTGAAAGCTCTCGACGCTGAACACCAATTACTAGAAGATTTGAAAGAGAAAAACACCAAATTCGATGAAATTGTCTCTAAATATAAAGCTGCTGCTTGATCGGATTTTAGCTTCTGTAATTACATATTAAATTGTTACGCCAAAATGTATATCTATTGAGATTAACATAAATAAAAAGTAAATTTGAACAGTTTCTTTGAAAAAATTAAGCAACAAATCAATTGAAAACATTATTCCTCTTGAGTCGATTGTTCAGGTCCAACTGACTCCTCTTCGTCATCTAATTCGGTGGTTGGTTCATTGTCATCGATTTTAACTACATCTCCATCTTCAGTTAATTGCAAACCTTCAGCAAGTAACCTTCTTTCGATTTCCTTCAATTCATTTTCCCGCTCTAACAATTCTTTTCTCTTGTTGATCAAATCCTGGTGAACTCTCTCTTCAAACTTTCTTAATCTTTCTTCTTCCAATTTGATTTGCTCCTCCTTTTCGAGATATCCATTATCTTCATCCCTGACATCTTCCGTTTCGCCGTTCTTGCCGGTCTTGGAGTTAATCGATTTGGTTCTGTCGCCTGCGTTTCCGTCTTCACTTATGTATTGGAATTGCTTACCTGACAATGCTTCTGTTCTGTAATTTTCGTAAATGGTATCATGTGTGATCTCTTTGAATTCATTTAAATGAGTGATCAATAAGACGTTTTTCAAGATGGTGAAATCATTGTAATCTGGTAATTCGACGTTGATGGGTTGTGAGTGTAATGGATTTAAAACCCTCAACTTGAAAGTCTCTTCTTCTTCACCATTAGGGCCTCTCTGAGTACCCTCTTGGTAAGAGTTAGCTCCAATTATGGCAAATGGAATCATAGAATTCAAGTATTTGTTATATTCGACAATTTCATCGTCAATATAATCCTGTTCGTATTCGTATTCATTGAATCTATAATAGTTGATACCATAGTTGGTTAAATCTTCTAAAATCAAACGTTTGTTTAATTTCAACTCGGCAGGAGTTAATGAATCAGCTTTAGCAATAATTGGAATGATGTTCACCAATTTATTGATGTGTAACATGAACTTGACGTCGATTTCTGATAACCCATGACCGGTTGGGTTGATCATATATAAGAGAACGTGAATTCTACCATCTTTGAAACGAGGGTTACGCTTGACTCTGCTCTCTTCTAATAAGACTTCATCGTATTGATGTCTAACAAAGTCAACCACCACTTTGAAGTCTTCGTCACAATTGATGGAGTTAGCGAAATTGGGAGTATCAATAATGTTTAAACTAATTTTGTTGCCTTCATTGTCTTCTAATTCCACGTTTTCATGTCTAAGTGTCAATTTTTTGTTGAATGGATCTTGATTGATCGTGGATGATGTAGGAACGATAGTATTACCTCCACATAAAGTATTAATTAAGGTTGATCTACCAGAACCACTTTCACCAACTATCATAACAGAGAAATTGATGGATTTCTTCAAAGTTTTCCGTTTACGAATACCCCCGGAGGAGTTGTCGTGACTGTAAGGAAAACTGGCCATACTAAACCTTTTAATTAAATAAAAACAAAAGTCGAATCAAGTAATTAGGAATTGATTTATCAATTGAAGTCAATATGAATAATCGATTGGAAAGATTGGATCAAATCAAACTGTTGAAAATTCAGTTTAAGTCAAAATAATTTTGGTATTTATCGTTAAATAATTTAAAAGTAAATACGACATCACCTAAAATCAAATACAAATTTCCAATCGAGACACGTCTCGTTGAAAGATTTTTACTTGTTGAGATTTTGTGAAATGTAAACAAAAAAGTCGTAACTGTAAAACTGAAAGAAATGATTTTTTACATGTTGTCTATAAGTTTACAATCCCCAAAGTAGGCAGTACTTAACTTTACTATGAATAGTATTAATGATATAAAATACATACTGAGCTTAAAGGCAATCAAGATGAAGAAGTGTTGGGAGAGTGGGCTACTCTAACCATCTCTTTCTTTTGGTGGCTGCACTTAATGTGGCTTTACTGACTCTTGAGCTTGCAGCATAGAAAGAAGTTGGGTAAGCTGCTGCTGTCACGGTGTTGGTAGCAGACTTCGGGGTGTAGTTCCAAGCACTGGTAGTTGTAGTATAGACATTTGGAGACTTACGAATGGTAGAATATGCTGTGTAAGAGCTAGTTGGAAATCTTCTAGAAAGAGATTTGGCAGTCACCTTCGTACCAGGTTGGGTTTGCATGGGAGCATATCTGGTTCTACCAGTTTGTTTGGTATAGGTTAAACTGAATGATTTTGGGTCGATGGAACCGTGATTAGGAGCAACTGGGGTTTGTGCAGATGGAACGTCCCCTGTAGCAGTGGCCTTTATAGACGCAGAAGAGCCTGACATGCCACTCAACTTGAATCTGTCGGAGTAGTGGATGGTGACTGCGGCGTCATCGAAAACGGTATAGAATTGGAAATAGTAATATCCGTTAGGGACCAAATCAGAATCAATTTTAGCAGTGTAAGAAGTTCCGGAAGGCATGCTCGAGTCAAGGATAGGATTATCTGAGAGACATTTTATACTAGAGGAAGAACCATAACATAACAGAATGGTTAGTTTTTTGACGTTGGATAAATAGAAGGAGTCATCTTTCTCAGAGGTGTCTTTCCATTTGACTTGAACGGATGCACTACCACCACTGGCAGAGAATGAATCACCGTCAGAGGGAGCAGTCAAATCGAAGTCTGCCAAAACGTATGTGGTAAAGAAAGTTATGAAAACCAAAGGGATGAAGCTTATTCTCATGATTGTAGAAATTATATTCACGGGTTGAGATCCGTACTAATTTGAAATGACTAGTTTGTTGATTAAAATGTGCTATGGATTGAATCCGATTTCTCAGCTATTTGTTGATTTAAGAAAGTCTAACGAACGAATAAACGAGCTGATGATTCAACGATGTATCATGCAATGACGAATGAAAATGTAACTAGTTATTATTAAAAGAGTTGGATAGTTTCAAGAAAACAATTTTTGAAGGAACAGCGTTCTTTTTTGTTTGCGTTTCTTTTTTGTTGCTTTTGGTTTCCGCGCACGACCGGTGGCAGTGTTGATTCAAAGGCTGTGAATCTATATAAGGAAGCCAACAACATCAATTTTTGGATAAACATAAACATTAGAGATTGCATACTGTTGGTACTCTAGGGGGTAAGCCTGAGCTTTATGTCTACATGATAGAAGCTTAGAGCAGAGAGCCCTTGCTTTCTTAGTACTTTGGATATTTCTGGTGCTAAGGTACAAGCGCGATGACAAGGGAGAATGTGCGGTTATTGTTTGATGTTTGTAGTGAAGTTGGAAAAACAAATTTTACTCGTCGAATGTGTGTACGGATGTTTCGTGGATCGGAATAGAGATCCTGCCGAGGTCTACTGCGAATTGTGCGAATAGCGAATATTTTCAGCTGTAACGTTAAATGTCAAAGCACCCAAAACTCACTGTGTTTGGTCTGACGAACGCAAAAGTCGTTATTGTGAGTTCGAAGCTCAATGAATGTCTTTCCACAAACAATTGCGTAATTTCATACCCCACACTACGCCACAGGTGGCTGACGAGGATGTACGAGTAATACAAACAGCTTGATCCAAAGCTATGCTGCCCATGGAGAAACGAGATGCTCAATTACGAATCCATTGATACTACACAAACGTAACAATCAAGGTAATAAGTGGACCAATTGATTCTGCTTCTATTATAACATGGCGGTAAAAATATGAATTTAATGGCGCTCAAATTACTACGTCGAGACAATACGTTTTGGGACCAATTCTTTTTTGCTGCAATTCCGCTTGACTGACCATCTCCTGCGCATGTTTTCTCGTAATCAGATCGCTAATCTTCAGTGTCTCAGAGGTCCACGTTCAAATTCAAGTACATCGGCACAAGTGAAACGCCGGTTACAAAGGCTCTGTCGGGTGCATCGGTCATATGATCAGGTCCACTTCAAACATATGTTCCTAACTTAATAGATATTTGTTCCCGGCTTATATCGCTAATTTGCTAGCACAATCTCCTGTATGTAGCAAAAACAGCTGTTTTCACAAAAATCAGGCAATTTTGATTTCTTTTTCTGGCTAAAAATGCGACTTTTCAATGGTCCTCAATTAATAAGTTTGGGGAGGTCACAATTAAATACATACATTTCTTTACTTGTTTCTTCTTATTAGATTAAAAGGGTATCTTTCTTTCGCCCCAAAAAGTGTGTTCAAACTATCGGCATCATCCGTTAATTGTTGTTTGGATCCCGCCTTAATAATTTCTATCGAAGCCGATCTTTGTTAAGGTTTCTTCCTTTGTGTTCGGAAGTTATTGTTTCCGCTACACCCCGACGGTTTAGTTGATATTAAAACATATAACATAATCCTGGAATCCTATTTTTTCTTTCCTCCTTTTAATCCCATTTTCCTTCACTGCTATCCAAAACCGCATCAGATTTTTTGAAAATGCCTCTTAGTGCGTTCACTAATTTCACCGATGATGGTGATTTCATCAATTTCGAGAATACCGACACATTCCTTGATAGTATTTCAAATGCTATCCCTTCAATGTCCCCTGCTTCTATAAGCGCCGATGAGTATGGCTCTTTTAACTTAAACAGTGAAATCAACAGCAGCAACGAAACTAATATTAATCCTGCCAATATAAATGGAGCCGAAAACCCAGAGATTTACACTAATCCAGAATTTTCCAATAACAACGTTAATGGCTTACTTGGCCTCCCTGATTATGGCAACTACAATGGCATTGGCTTACAATCTACTGAATTATCTGCAACAAGCGTATCAAACAATTCAAGCTCGAACATCACTCCTTTGACTCAGCCGTCTGTTTCTTCTGCTCATACTTCACCCGAATCTCAGGTTAATGTGAAATTGGAAAATGGTGCTCTTGAAAACCCTACTTCTTCTGGTGATGAGGATACTTACCCCTCCAAAAAACAAAAATCCCAGGACAGGAACGCTTCCATTACCAACTCCAAGGTCACAAAACCCGGTAAGAAGGACAAAACTTCTCATAACATGATTGAGAAAAAGTACCGTACGAATATTAATTCCAAAATTTTGGCATTGAGAGACGCCGTCCCATCGTTAAGAATTGCTTCTGGAAACGGTAGTGTGTCTATTGCTGATTTAGAAGGATTAACACCAGCTTCTAAATTGAACAAGGCAAGCGTTTTGACTAAAGCTGCCGAATATATCAAACATTTGGAGCAGAAAAATGATTTATTAAGAAATCAAAATATCCAATTACAAAGATTAATAAATGACGCAAACTTACGTCCAATGCCTCAAAGGTCACCTGTTTCTCAAGAAAGTAACCTGCCCCAACAGCGACAATCTCCTCACGGATTCGGTTACGTTCCTCCACAAAATGAACAGAGTTACAACAGCAGTGTCGTGCAACAATCCTATAGTGGGAATTTTGTCTTCAACAACCATAATGCTTCCCCTAACCAATACTCACAAAGCCCACAGAATTCTTACTCGTCCTCCCCTAATTATCAAAATTCTGGAAATAACGGTAACGGTAACAGCAACGGCAATAACCAATATTTATTAGGTGGAATGGCTGCAGTTATGGGTACTTCATTACTTGTTGGAGATGGTAACGATTTCCAAGGTTTATCCGCTTTACCCTTTTCTCACTTCTTGCCAAAATCTATTGTGCACCCTTCACCTTTGACTATTCAATTTTTCAATTTATTCAAAGTTTTCTTACTTATTTCCACTATTGCCACCTTAATCTATCCAAGTTTGGAAAAGTGGTTCAATGGAAAGCCTAACGAAAAAGAACAATCACAACAGAAAGCTAAAAACATTTGGGTTAGCTGGTGCCTTGTTAACTTGGGACTTCAGCTACCCAACGCAATTGAAGAGAACGCCAAAAGAGAAATTGTTGGTAGACTATTGGGTCAGCAACAATTTTCCTGGTATAACTTATTGGAGGATTACATAACATTATCTTCAAGTGAAACTACATTTGAAAATGTTCTCCTCAATCTCATTACCGGAACCTTGTTACTGAACAAATTCCCTTTATTATCCAAGGTCCTTCACATTAATATGAGCTTGAAAGGTTCCTTGATCTCAAACTTGGACTACAAGGGAGAAGACAAATCATTGGCCAAGGTTAATAAGTTGATCAAAAATTTAGACGGAATCAGCATTTTGGGTTCTACAAGTTTAGTTGAGAGATTAATCAACCTTGCTCATGGAAGACCAGTTAATATGGACGTTAACGATGGACAAAATCTGTTGAAATACGTTGAATTCTATCAAGAGAACTTCAACGATTACTACGGTATCCTTCTCAGTTGGAGAATTTTGGAAATCAGCCATCAATTGAATATGACTTACTTGAAAAGCTTGGTCTCTAAGAAGCAGTCAGAAGAACTCAAAGCTAAATTGAACCAACAAATTATTAAGGATACCAAGTTATTGAAGGAACTTATTGACGATGATGAGACTTCGGTTACTCAATTAGCCAATTATTTCTATTTGTTCCATAGTATCGTCGACCCAACTGAAGGGGCACCAGAATTGTTGAAACGTCTCAAGATTGACATTTACAATAAATTGTCGGTATTCAAGACCACTATCGAAGGGCAAGAATTGACTGATCATGAAATCGTCGAATCTTCCGATGAAGAAGCCCATGAACAAAACCAACAACAGAGCAAATCGACGACTCCAATGGAAATGATTGCATCCCAAAAGTCTTTGATTGGATCCTTGAATTTGATCAGTGACGAACAATTTATTGTTTTGAATTGTGCTTTAATCCTTTGTTACAAAAATAATGATGAACTTTCAAAAGCTCAGAGCTTGCTTAAATACTTGAATTTCAAAAACAAGCAAGTTACTTTGACTTTACACTCATTCACTGCATTGTTGAGAGTAATCAATGAACTCATTGAGCCTCAAGGCAAGAACGAAGAAAGTGAAGAAGAGATCAGTTCAGTACATGCTACCTTAGATGAAATTGTTAGAACCATTAGATTGTGGATCAATGATGACAAGAAGAAATTCTTTCTCAACGATCATTTCAGAGGTGATGTTTCTGATTTAATTGTCTCTAAAAGCATGGTGCTTAATGAAGTTGAGGACCCCAGCTTTGCTGATCAAGACGAGTAATTCGATTTCAATTTTTATGTGCGATGTTTTATTAAATATGTCTTTAGTAAATTTATATTTATCATTTAACGGCATTCAAAGTAACCTGTCAAGAGTTTGCTCTTGTGAGATTATTGCTATGAGGAATTCATATCAACAGGACTGAACCGGCGAACCGAAACTTTTAGAATATCCACCGAAATTTTCAATTAGTTCAAGACTTTGGTTACTCAGGTTCAAGTATTTTGAAGGTCGTCATCAGCACCACGATAATGTCTCGGGCGAAAGCATTTGGATGGGACCTGATTTCGATGAGAAATCTTGAAGTTATTATTAAATGCTTAAAAGCAGGCCATACCATTTTCGACAATACTGATACGAACTCGAATGGTAAATATTTTGCCTGAAAAATGCATTAAGCGATATAATTCCCCAAGAGACAAGATTGTCATCATTCAAATTGAAGCCCACGATTCAGATACAAGGCCGACGATATTCTAGTTCAACCCTTTTATCCAGTATACTCAATAAATTGTCAATGACTTTCAAAAAGGAAGATTTCGTAGCTGCTGGGGCGTCTAAGTTAATCACCTTTCAGTAGCTTGCTCGCTTACGTAAACAATATGGGTGCAAAAAAAATCGATATGCCAGTTGACGCAGCGTTTGTGGAGACGGAAATTATAGTCATTTACAAATAGTCTTGGATATTAAATCAGTGAAATTTAGTCCTCATTTCAGTGATGGAAGAACTCAAATGGAACATTCGAGGTTTCAATGAGGACGAGATTGTTCGAAGTGTACAAATTGACCCCCATTTCCCCACTAGTGGCGTTTTTGCGCCAGAAGTCCTAGCTTCGTTGAATATGGAAGAATTGAGAGGTTTATTGGACATTTTCCATTCCAGAATAACTTATATGAAAAAGCTTTATAGATTTAACATCCCCATTCCACCTGACGTCTCAGAGATTATTTTGACGTCTTCCAAAGTGTATTTTACATTAGGTTATTTATCTCAGCCTGGAAGTGTACTGGTTGAAAGTGGACTGGTTGGAAGTGGACGGTCTGGAAGTGGACGGTCTGGAAGTCGACCGAGGTCAGTCACACTTCCTACTGGAACATTGGGACACAATACAGCAAGATTCCGTGGTTTTTTACTCGACGAGAAGGGAAATGTGACTGTAGATATTGCAGGGTTTCTTGAGTTAATCAAGTCAGCTATACCACAACCTAATCTGCCTGAGATGAAAGGATGGATATATTTTTTTGACGATGAGCTAGTCTGGCGAACATTCTCCTATAATCCCATGGATTTGGAGAGTGAAAGCGAGTGTCAATCGTCCTTTCGCAATCTTTTGCTGTCCCTCGTGTCATTTTCCAGGCTCATTGGTAACCACTTCGAGATAAAGTCCAATAGAAAGCTCGAACCGACCGATGAAATGAATCACTTGGATAAATTCCCAATGTTTCCTGATGTGACCATCCAATCATTTGACGGTAAGTCTATTCATTTGATCGAGATGAAAAGGAAAGGTTTGGAGAGATTTCTTGAAGGGAAGAAAATCAGGCAACCAGCGCATGATAGATTGATAGACATCTTGAAGCAAGCTTTCAGTTATATGGAACTGAGTTGCTTAAGTGAGTGTATAATCAGTGATTTTGAAACAACGCTATTTATCGAGTGGGCTTTCGCCCATGAAACCAAAGAAGATCTCCTCGTGGGTGACAAAGTGAAAATTCCCATTAAGTACACTATATTCCATGCAAACGACTTACAGCCCACGCTCAGAGAATTCTTAGCAGCCAAAATGCTCAAAGCATCGGAGAATTTCGAAGAAAGGGAGCTGCATCACTTGGAGCAAGTGCAGCAGTTTGAAGCTATAGCCGTTCGAGAGTCATACGAGTCAATTGACCTGCCACCTAGCTCGTCAGATACTTCGTCTAAGTTCTCGTCACTTGATTCGTCACACTCGCAAGCACCTGGAACTGATTTTGGTAGCATTGGCAGTTCTGATCTGAGAACCAATAGACTGCTGAGAGGCCTGAATAGCCGGCGTTCCCATAAATCTAGACAAAGAGGCAGCGACCTTCCCGTGATCGATGAGTTCGAAGGACAG